>CM067331.1:115067500-115667500 GCA_034376525.1 Nicotiana benthamiana
AAATGATTTGCTTAAAAAGTGTTTAATAATTTTTGAGTCAAATAGTTAACAATTTAAAATATTTTATTATAATAGGAAAAAATAATTTGAGTTGCTAAATAAAGACACCTTATATAAAATGGAGGGATTAACAATCATTTTTAGATTTAGCTTATTAGTGAAAATATAATTACAGTTAAAAAATAAAATGATACGCGAATATAAATATAACTACAAAATGCTTGACTCTGCAACCAAAGGCAGTCCTAAGTTTCGGCCTTTTCGCGGCACCATGACATATATAAATTTATATTGCTTATAAAGATTGATAGGGGGCTATGGTAATATCTACAAATTTTTGAAGAAATTTATAAATATATATGGAGTTTTTGTCAAAATATTCGGATGCTAATGACCTCTCAACTCATAAGGTCTGTCTACCTCTGTCTGAACTGGAAGCTAATATAAATAAATGGTAAAATATTTTAAATTATTCTTAAATTTGGCTCAGATCATTAGTATACTCCCAGAATTATGTTCGGTCTTAATTATCCCCTCAACTTGGCATTTTGAAAGCTTTACCTTCTAGATGTTGATGTGGCAAAAAGTGTGAGTGCACTCACCCGCCACGTGAATTTTTCTGTCTACGTGACATTTTTTTTTAAAACAAAATATTTTTATACCTTTATAAGAATATTACTTTTTAGATAATTTTTTTCGAATACAATTTATTATAAAAGTTGGATAGAAGTACATTATTTATGCTAAATATTTTTATTTGGCCAAAAATAATAAAGTTTTAATTAATCTTTTTTTTTTTAAATTGACCTGAAAATAAAGATTTATACAATTAAATAAATAGTCAAGGCATCTAAAAAATTATAAAAAATACGTAATATGAAATTAATTATTTTGGCTATAAATTTTCATATAACTCTAAATTACGGTGGTTTAAATTTTTTAAAATAGATTTTACCTAAAAAATTAAAAATACATAGTTAAAATAAATAGTCACAGCATCAAAAAAAGAAATAAAAAGAGTGTATAATTTCAAAAAATTATAAGTGCAATTGTACACTCTTTTTATTTCTTTTTTTGATGCAATGACTATTTATTTCAACTATATAATTTTTTAGATGCCTTGACTATTTATTTAAATTGTTTAAATCTTTATTTTCAGGTCAAATTAAAAAAAATATTAACTAAAACTTTATTATTTTTGGCCAAATAAAAGCATTAGCCTAAATAATGTAGTAAAATCCAAGGTTTATTATAAATTTTATTCGAAAAAAATTATCTAAAAAAGTAATATTCTTAAAAGGTAAAAAAAATTATTATTCAAAAAAATACCACATGGACAGGAAAAATCCACGTGGCAGGTGAGTGCATCTACATTTTTTACGATATCAGCGTCTAGGCGGTAATGACCCTCAAAAAGCCAAGTTGAGGGGTAATTAAGACCGAACATGGTTAGGGAATAATACTAATAATCTGAGCCAAGTTTTAGGAATGATTTAAGGTATTTTGCCTAAATAAATATGTTATTGTTAAATATAAGTGGATATATAAATGATATATTATGCAACTCTATTGAAATAATTAGATTTAATGCGTTCAAACAAATAAAATAATTTATTATAATTAATTTTATTTAATATTTACTACATATCACGCGAGTTTTAATATTGATAAATATAGCATTTCAAGTAAACATGGGAGTAAGAAATTTGTATTACAAAATTTACGAGGAAAAAGCAGATTTCCACTGGCGAATCGACATCCTGGATATATTGGAGCTCAAGCACTCACTGTTTTTAACTCGAACACTGTACTATTTTTAAATTTAGCTTATTGGTGAAAATATAATTAGCAACAACTGTAGCTTATTAGTAGAAGAGGAGAAGTTTTATTTTGTGTCTATATAATTAATATTATTTGTATTATGTTTTTTTTATTTTATAGTGAACCTCAATTTTATACTTTTATATTTATATAAATTTAAATTTATAAAATTTTAAAATAATAAAATTATCTTATTCAATCAATATTAGCTATATGAGACAAAATAAAAATTTTCGTAGATGAGCGTTAGCCGTCCTGGCCTACCAATGATTGACTTTAACAAAGTGTAATATCCTTTTTTTTTTTAACAAAGCGTGATATTCATGTATTGATTTTGCTTTGAACAACATATTTTATCCTATCAGATGGACCCAGCTTACACTTCGTACCGACCAAATTTCGGCATTTTTCGATGCACATTTTCTTATACTTTGAGAAAATTGTCTTCTTTTTTCCTTGAGAAACAGAAAAGTTTTACTCCCCGTCTGGTTTTATGTGATGCATTTTTACAGGACACAAAGTGAAAGTCCTTCTTTTTTCTAAATTTTGGTCTTTAACAAGTTATAAATATTTGTATAAATATAAATTACTTTATAAAAGTAAAATAAAAAGCTTAAAATTAAATTATTTTAAAATATTAAAACTATAATTTCTTAAAACAAATTAAAAAGAAAACCAAAATATATAATTTGGAATAGAAGAAATAAAACATAGCATGAATAATAGGAGTATATTTTGACGAACAAATGCACGTGTCGGTGGACATAATTTTAGACAAAGGAACTCTTTGCCAACGAACGGCGTGCTTTAAACTTTAATAGTATTTTTAACTTTAGGATTGTTAAAACGCACGTGCCAATGCACGATTTTTTTACAGAAGCACGTGCCTTGAGAACGCGAGCTTTCCTTACCAACCTACTTGTTTCGGTAGTCTTCCCAATATTTGGTTCTAACAAGTTGGGTGGGAAATTGAATTTGAGTTCAGGTTTTGCTAAATAATGTGAAACATACCTTTGATAGGATCATTAAATGAACCGAAAAGGTCCAAATATGTTATTACATTATATAAAATTGAGTATATTTGACTTTTGTTAATATTTCAGTCCATATATGTCTTTTTAGCGTCACATAATTGGTTTATATATGTTCTTATTATTACAGTTGGTCCAAATATACCCTTTTCGAAACAGAATCCATCCAAATAATTAGTTTTTTTGTTAATTATACTACAATGTATTACAAACACTATTTCTTTTTATTAGTACTTTTTTCATTATTTTTCTCTTTTCTTTCTTCTTTTTTCTTTTCTTCTCTTTTTTGTTCCTTTTTCTTTCTCCTATATCCGAGTTTCTTCATTGATGATGCCTTCTACATTTTCATCACCTATTTAACTTGACAAAACTCATGAATTTCTGCTAATTTTATAATCGCAATCCCCACAGGTTTGTTTTACCTGAAGGAGATGAAAATTATGGAAGAAATTTTTCGATGGTGAAGGTAGGATATGATTATTCAAATTGTGAAGGTCTTGTTCCCTTCAAATTTGAAGCTCCAGTGAACAACACCTTCAAATCAGAATAACCATATCCTACCTTCACCAAATTAACAAATAAAAAAAAAATCTCCGACAATTTTCATCTCTTTCTTTTCAAAATAACTAGAGCCTTCTTGCTTGGAAGCTTTTCTGATATAAGTTTGATTTTTAGGAATAAAATCACGTGAATTTGGTGACGAAAATGGAGAAGACATCAATAATGGAGGAAATCAAATATGATAAATAAAATGGGGAAAAGGAGAAAAAAGAAGAAAGAAAAGAGAAAAATAAAGAAAAAAGTATTAATAAAAAGAAAATAGTGTTTGTAATATATTCTAGTATAATTAACAAAAGAGCTAATTAATTCGGCTGGATTCCATTTTGAAAAAGATATATTTAGACCAACTGTGTGATAGTAAGGGCATATATGGACCAACTATGTGACAGTAAGGACATATATGACAAAAATATTAACGAATGACAAATATGCTCAATTTTATATAGTACAAGGGCATGTTTCGACCTTTTCCGTCAAAGGAACTCTTTCAAAATAAGTGGGATTGGAAAGTTATATTTCTTTTTAAATTTTAATAACAATATTATATTAAGAACTAAACATCCGAACATATTACACAATATTAGTAGTGCCTTGCAAGGCATCATTGTTCCCTAGGCAGCCAACCTAGCAGAGACAGTAGTAGAAACATATTTAACAGATGAAACTTCCTTTAGATCCCTTTGATATTTTTCTATCGTCAGTTTTGTTGGGGTTGTCAAACGAGTAATTCATTTATGTTAGTATGCTGTAATGCCATTTTTGCCTAAGACATGTGCCACCTGATTTCCTTATCTGAAGTTATGCTTGAGTATCATCTGACCCCCCAATTGTATGATGATGTCCATCTTATTGAAAAAGTATTAGATATGTGGCTAATAAAAGTTTCTTTGGTTAGGTAGCTAACTTTGTTGAATTAGTTTGGTTTGGTAGTCAACCTTGTTGAATTTTTTTTGGTTGGTAGCCAACTTTGTTGAATTGTGAAAAGTGTATGTAAATTATCAAATATTGTAGGCTTTAGAGAGTGAAGCTTTAGCTATAAAAGGAGAGCTTCAACTCTCATTTCCATACACCAACAAATAGAGAAAGAAAGAGTGATGTTTCAAAGACAAGGTATAAGAAAATAGTCTGTGAGAAAAATAGAGAATGAGCAATATTGTAGTAAGGTGGGAATATCAAAAGAGGGTTATTTCTTTTGAGTGTTGTAATGATCTTAGGAGTATTTTACTCAGAACTACAAAGTGAAAAAAATCCTTATTATAGTGATATCAGTTGCTTCTCTCAGGGCCGTGGTTTTTTTTCCTTATTCAAAAGGGTTTTCCACGTCTTGTTAATTACGGTATCTCGGTGCTACATTATTATTCCGCTTTTATTACCGTGAATATTATTTCTGTGGGGGATTTATTCCCAACAACTGTTATCAGAGCACAGGTTCTGCTCGTTCACTAAAATACTATTCACTATCAGTAGTACTATACTCGGTGAATTCAACAGAGATAACGGTTTCTCAACATGACAAAGAAGGATGAGGGATCTGCTCATCCAACAAGGATTACACAAGGTATTAGCTGCTGATACCAAAAAGCCTGATACCATAAAAGCTGAGAATTGGGCTGACTTGGATGAAAGAGTTGCTAGTGCAATAAGGTTGCACTTATCGGATTATGTGGTAAATAACATCATTGATGAAGACACTGCACGTGAAATTTGGACAAGGTTGGAAAGCCTATACATGTCCAAAACGCTAACAAATAAATTGTACCTTAAGAAGCAGTTATACGCCCTACACATGGGTGAAAGTATGAATTTTTTGTCACATTTAAATGTGTTTAACGGACTAATCACACAGCTTGCCAACCTCGGAGTAAAAATCGAGGAGGAAGATAAAGCCGTCTTGCTATTGAACTCGTTGCCATCTTCGTACGATAATTTGGCAACAACCATCCTGCACGGTAAGACTACTACTGAGTTGAAAGATGTCCCATCGGCTCTTTTACTCAATGAGAATATGAGAACGAAGCCTGCAAATAAAGGACAGGCGTTATCAAAGGAGTTTGAGCAACTATGGTAGATCCGGAGCTCGTGAAAAGTCAAAGAATCGATCCAAATCAAAAGCCAGAAATTGCTACAATTGTGACCAGGTCACTTCAAAAGATATTGCCCAAATCCAAGGAAGGGCAAAGGTGAAACTAGTGGCCAGAAGAATGACGACAACACAGCTGCCATGATGCAAAACAATGACAATGTTGTCCTCTTTATAAATGAGGAAGAGGAATGCATGCCTGTCAGGTCCAGAGTCGGAATGGGTGGTTGACACAGCGGCATCTTACCATGCCACACCGGTAAGAGATATTTTTTGTAGATATGTAGCAGGTGATTTCGGCACAGTGAGAATGGGTAACACGAGTTACTCAAAGATTGCGGGGATTGGTGACATTTGTATCAAGACAAATGTCGGATGCACATTGGTTCTAAAGGATATGCGGCATGTACCTGATTTGCGGATGAACTTGATCTTGGGAATTGCTTTGGACCGAGATGGATACGAGAACTATTTTGCAAATCAAAAGTGGAGACTCACCAAGGGATCATTGGTGATTGCAAAGGGAGTTGCTCGTGGCACGTTGTACAGGACAAATGCAGAAATATGCCAAGGTGAATTGAATGCGGTACAAGATGAGATTTCTGCAGATTTGTGGCATAAAAGAATGGGTCATATGAGCGAGAAGGGATTGCAGATTCTTGCCAAGAAATCACTTATTTCTTATGCCAAAGGTGTTTCATGTATTCCAGAAGTTTTATGCTCTAGTAAAAAGGGAGACAGGTCAAAAGCTAAAGCGTCTTCGAAGTGACAATGGAGGTGAGTACACTTCAAGGGAATTTGAAGAGTACTGTTCAAGTCATGGGATCATACATGAAAAGACAGTTCCTGGAACCCCACAGCACAATGGTGTAGCAGAGAGGATGAACGGCACTATTGTGGAGAAGGTGAGAAGCATGCTCAGAATGGCTAAACTACCTAAGTCATTCTGGGGTGAAGCAGTTCAAACAACCTGTTACCTGATCAATAGGAGTTCATCAGTTCCATTGGCGTTTGACATCCCAGAGATAGTTTGGACCAATAAGGAGGTGTCCTACTCGCATTCGAAGGTGTTCGGTTGCAGAGCTTTTGCACATGTACCTAAAGAGCAGAGAACAAAGCTGGATGATAAATCTGTTCCCTGCATATTGATACGGAGATGAAGAGTTAGGGTACAGATTATGGGATCCTGTAAAGAAGAAGGTCATCAGAAGTAGAGATGTAGTCTTCCGAGAAAGTGAAGTTGGAATTGATGCCTATATGTTAGAAAAGGCGAATAATGGTATAATTCCTAACCTTGTTACTATTCCTTCTACTTCTAACAATCCCACAAGTGCAGAAAGTACGACCGGAGAGGTTGCCGAGTAGGTGAGCAAATTGATGAAGGTATCGAGGAAGTGGAGCACCTCACTCAGGAAGAAGAACAACCTCAACCTCTGAGTAGATCGGAGAGGCCAAGAGTCATGCAGGTATCCTTCCATAGAGTATGTCCTCATCAGTGATGAGGGGGAGCCAGAAAGTCTTAAGGAGGTGTTGTCCCATTCAGAAAAGAACCAGTGGATGAAAGCCATGCAAGAAGAGATGGAATCTCTACAGAAAAATGGCACGTACAAGCTGGTTGAACTTCCAATAGGTAAAAGACAACTCAAATGCAAATGGGTCTTTAAACTCAAGAAAGATGGAAATGACAAGCTGGTCAGATACAAAGCTCGATTGGTGGTTAAAGGCTTCGAACAGAAGAAAGGTATTGATTTTGATGAAATTTTCTCACATGTTGTCAAAATGACTTCTATTCGAACAATTTTGAGCTTAGCAGCTAGCCTAGATCTTGAAGTGGAGCAGTTGGATGTGAAAACTGTATTTCTTCATGAGATTTGAAAGAAGAGATCTATATGGAGCAACCCGAAGGATTTGAAGTAGCTTGAAAGAAACACATGGTGTGCAAATTGAATAATAGTCTTTATGGATTAAAGCAAGCACCAAGGCAGTGGTACATGAAGTTTGACTCATTCATGAAAAGTCAAACATACATAAAGACCTATTCTGATCCATGTGTATACTTCAAAAAAATTTCTGAAAATAATTTTATAATATTGTTGTTGTATGTGGATGACATGTTAATTGTAGGAAATGACAAGGGGTTGATAGCAAAGTTGAAGGGAGATCTGTCCAAGTCATTTGATATGAAGGACTTGGGCCCAGCACAACAAATTGTAGGGATGAAGATAGTTCGAGAGAGAACAAGTAGAAAGTTGTGGCTATCTCAGGAGAAGTACATTGAACGTGTATTAGAACGCTTCAACATGAAAAACGCTAAGCCAGCCAGCACACCTCTTGCTAGTCATCTAAAATTGAGCAAAAAGATGTATCCTACAACAGAGAAGGAGAAAAGGAACATGGCTAGAGTTTGTTATTCTTCAGCAGTCGGAAGCTTGATGTATGCAATGGTATGTACTAGACCTGATATTGCTCATGCAGTTGGTGTTGTCAGCAGGTTTCTTGAAAATCCTGGAAAGGAACATTGGGAAGCAGTCAAGTGGATACTCAGGTACCTGAGAGGCACCACGGGAGATTGCTTATGCTTTGGTGTATCGGATCCAATCTTGAAGGGCTATACGGATGCTGATATGGCAGGTGACATTGAAAACAGAAAATCCACTACTGGATATTTGTTTACATTTTCAGGGGGAGCTATATCATGGCAGTCGAGGTTGCAGAAGTGTGTAGCACTCTCTACAACTGAAGCAGAGTACATTGCCGCTACAGAAACTGGCAAGGAGATGATATGGCTCAAACGGTTCCTTCAAGAGCTTGGATTGCATCAAAAGGAGTATATCGTCTATTGTGATAGTCAAAGTGCAATAGACCTTAGCAAGAACTCTATGTACCGTGCAATGACCAAACACATTGACATGAGATATCATTAGATTCGAGAAATGGTAGATGATAAATCTCTAAAAGTCTTGAAGATTTCAACAAGTGAGATTCCCGCAGATATGCTGGCCAAGGTGGTACCAAGGAACAAGTTCGAGCTATGTAAAGAACTTGTCGGTGTGTTCAAACTAAAAGGTAGTTCTACCTCCTCTAGATGAATGAGACTGAATGGGGAGATTGATGATGTCCATCTCATTGAAGAAGTATTATGCATGTGCCTAATAAAAGTTTCTTTGGTTTGGTAGCCAACCTTGTTGACTTGGTTTGGTTAGGTAGCCAACTTCATTGAATTAGTTTGGTTTGGTAGCCAACCTTGTTGAATTTCTTTGGGTTGGTAGCCAACTTTGTTGAATTGTGAAAAGTGTATGTAAATTGTCAAATATTGTAGGCTTTAGATAGTGAAGCTTTTGCTATAAAAGGAGAGCTTCAACTCTCATTTCCATACACCAACAAAGAGAGAAAGAAAGATTGAGGTTTCACAGACAAGATATAAGAAAATAGTCTGTGAGAAAAATAGAGAGTGAGTGATATTGTAGTAAGGTGGGAATATCAAAAGTAGGTTATTTCTTTTTAGCGTTGTACTGGTCTTTGGAGTATTTTACTGATAACTATACTATAGTGATATCAGTTGCTTCTCTCGGGGCCGTGGTTTTTCCCCTTATTCAAAAGGATTTTCCACGTAAAAATCTTGGTGTCGTTGTTACTCTTTGATTCTTGTTAATTACCGTATCTCAGTGCTATATTATTATTCCGCTTTTATTACCGTGAATATTATTTCTGTGGGGAATTTATTCCCAACACTGTAGTCATAGACTAATTTTGTGTAAGTAGGACGATCATTTTGTAAGATATTAATAACCTCCGAAACATCTGTTTCTGTTTCGGAATTGGAAAGTTGTATTTACTCGAATGCTATTTCCTTTGTGTCAATTTATGAGCTCTAGGGAGGGTTAAAGCATCTACGTCTCCGTTCACTTTTATTTGACATATATATTAAAAATAGATTTGTATTTTTACTTGTCACTATACACATATCAAGAGAAAATAAATTTTTTTTTCCTATTATACTTACAGTATTTATTATTCATTTCAAATTATTTTATGAAATTCAATAAAATATGCATATGGGTATAATGATAAATTATGCACTTCATTTATTATTTCTTAAGGGGCGTGAAAAATCAAACATGTTAGTTAAAAGTGAAGGGAGGGAGTAATTTTTTATGGTAAACTCGAATATTTATTCTTTAAGAGACATGGAAGTTATACAAATTTTCAAATTTCTTAATTTGGAATTTCAAAAGAATTTGAAAACACTATAATCAAAGAATAATTTGCTTTGACTCTGAACATAGTAATATCTTCACAGATAATAGGATGTAAGGAATAAAATGTTATAGTTTATATATTTGAAAAAAAATTTCTTATGGCTGAAGATTAACAAGTTAATACCACTAAGTATTTGTTTTATTGTACCAAGTTGAATAGTCCCAGAAAAAGATGGTAGTTTTACTATATTATAGAGGAGCCATTGTTCCGACCTGGCTGCTTCTTGTCAATAAAACTTAAGTTGATGTAATGTCGACTTCTCATTTCCTTATATGACAACGTGTCTTTTAGAAATGCAACTAAGCTGCTACGTTTTCGAACATTTATCTTTCTTTTTTTTTCAGTTTTGTGTTGTTTGTGTGTGGCTAATTCAGATACCTGTACAATAATTTACGAAAATACAAGAGAGCCAATTCAAGTTGGAGTTGTTCGAGCTGAAGAAGTTCTCAAACAATCCTTATTGAAAGGACGTAAAGCGAAAGGAGGGGTGGGGGTGGGGGGGTAAGTAAACTAAGGGATACCATGATAGGCGGTCTGCACCAGGAGCTAGGTTTATGCCATGCTTTACACAGGTATCTGCTATTCATAACCCCATCAGAAGGGCAGTCAGTTCTGATTTAACAACAGAGGAACATATCAATTGGGTGCTGAAGTCGGTGATCCAGTTACAATTATGATCGCGGAAAATCCCAGCTGCACCAACTTGTTGTTTGTTTGAAATAAATATTTCATAAGCATTAAGCTTGACAAAAGGTGCATCGGGTATCGGCGGCAAAATAATTCAAAGAAAACAGTTAGATATTCATATTATCCACTAATAAAATGAGTTGAATAATGAATTATTCTAAAACGGGTCAAATATGGATAAAAATCGTATTATCTATTAATGGATAGCCATTGGGGTCTAATTTTCACATTTATAAAGCCTCAAATTGGGGACTCCTCAAGTTAGGGAGACTTATTCTTCCAAAAGTGATCATATACAAGAAGTCATGGATATATGACTAACATGTATCATCTGCCAGTTAACCACCTTTTTATTCATATTGAATATGGATCGGATCGAATAATTTATTCACTTTTTTATTATCCATTTTCGATCCAAACCATATTCGACTCAATCCACTTATTTGTCACTCCTAATTAAGGGGATGTGATTTGATATATTGAATGAATGTGCGAGGAGAAGGAAGGCAAGTCCGGGAGAGATGATAATATTCAAGAATACGAAATATTTTTGAAGAGGTTATGGTTCTCGTGGTCCATATATGCCAAAGAATGAAAGGTACCAATAGTGTTTGAGATTGTGGAGGATAAAAAGTTCTTACTCTTAATCTTTTTCACTTTGAAAGCAAGAGGAACTTGGGATTTATAGATATGAAAATAACCATCCTTGCTGAAATACTCCAACGTCCATAGCATTGAATGATTAATGAGAAAATTGTTACAAAACAAAGCTCACGGTTTTGTAACTTCCAAAGCAACGGATAATGATAATTTGACCAAGCCAATTCAAAATTATTAATAGCTAAGCACAGAAGATTTGATACGAATACTAATAAAAAGTCAGTTACTATATTATGTAATAATAGATATTAATTATGGATAGTAAATAATAATGAATGTGTTATATTTTATTTTGGAGATATAAGAATTATCTTTTAACAATCTCCCACATACCTCAAAAATAATTCTAATGAATATAACAAAAGAAGTTTCGCTGTTTCACAAATTATCATAATGCATCGAATCTGGTATCTTTTGGACTATGAACCAAACCTAGAAAAAATAAGATTAAACTTACAGAATAATTGGTGAAGTTTAAAACTTCTGTGAGCCAATAATTCTTTTGTAAGTTTAGTGCTTATCAATAACATTATACCCTCACACATTTTGCTATTTATCGTGGTTTTGCGTTGATAGGCCATGCACGCGCTAGGTTTTGATAAGTACTTTAGAAATTACTTGCCATAAAGTTAATAGGAGCGGCCCCACTCCTCACTCATAAAGGTCCACTCATCAAGTGTATTCTGCAGTGCAATACAACACCTACAAAAGGCTATGAATTAGTAGATTAAGAGTTTAATAACTCAACCTCACATTCCCTGGAGTCTTGCACTATGTACACATACACCATAAGAAGAGACATACTTTAATAATGCTCATTTAATCAACTAAGGACTTGTTATTATCATTATGAGCCTACTTTATGGGATCTCCAATCACATAGGTTGGGTTACCATCATTATTGGTACATCTCAAACTGGCAAAAGTCTCAACCCCTAGATGTTTTACTTATAAGTCAAAGGATCAGTGAAATCATCTTTTGATTATACATAATATATATAAAAAATTTCTCTGTAAGTAATTGCTTTATCATATTATGTTTCAAGAGAATGTATCTACTCTTCCCATTGAAATATTTATTTTCTAACAATGACTATAGCGTCTTGGCAATTACAATTCGTCGACATAATTATTGTCGGTCTAACTCACGAAGCAGTTGCTTAATCAGCCTTACTTCCAAGCAATTTTAATACCACAACACCCACCAAAAAGTGATCACTCAACAACTAGCTAGTTTTTTCTCATTTGAATCAAAGATTCAATATCTTCACTATATCCTTCTAACACAGTAAAAAATCCACATATAGAATACTAACTCATAATGTTTCTTACCTAAGGCACAAAATCATCTCAGATAAAATGAAACTTAACTTCTACACAAGTTCCATTTGAGACATCTTTCAACACAAGAATTTATGTTCTTTCTAAATCTTCCATAGCCAAGTTCCAAAGTAAAATCTTTGAAACATAGAAGCAGTTTTAACTTCAACAAAAATATCTCAAATTAGTTGGAAATGTACCATAGTTTAACAATTTCTTCACCCAAATGACTAAGACACGTGAAGCAGCATAACTTTTCAAAAATACAACATATTTTTTACTTTTTCAATACAAATCTTTTGCCATAAAATCTCATTTTTGTAAGGCTTCGATGTTATAATTTTAATAATTTTTTTTCTATTTTCCCCCTCTTCTTAGGATCAAGCTAGATAAATCAAAACATCATGCTCCTCGATATTTTCAAAAATTTCAAGTTAAGGAGATAATATTTTCACAACTCATAAAGAGTTTTACCAATATATAAATAACAAGCTAATAATAATAGCTTCACCCAATAAGTCACAAGAACACAAAGATCTTATCTTATCTATTATTTCTATCATACTAATACGTAGGAGATTTATAAAATTAACACATTGTTGATACCCAATGTTTCCCTATATATTTTTACATTTTGCAAAATACCTTCAAAATAGCATATATATATATATATATATATATATATATATATATATATATATATATATATATATATATATATATATATATATGTATATATATATATATATGTATATATATATATATATACATATAATTATCAATTAAAAAAATACAAGATCCCTTTTATAAACATGTGACAAATTTAAACCTAAAAATGGCTAATACAATTATGTGCAATTTAGCTTTGAAAATACTAAATAAATTTATAGAAATATGAATAATCATCTTAGCTATATTATAGCATAAATGTGAAAATCCAATAAACGAATTTTTAAAAATAATAATTTTAGAAATTATTATTGAGTTTTTATGAATAAAATAAATTAATTTAAAAATCTTTAAAGATTAAGAAGAAATAATTAAATGTTTGGGAATACTTACATATGTATATATATATATATATATATATATATATATATATATATATATATATATATATGTAAGTATATATATATATATATACATATATATATATACATTTGGGAATACTTACATATGTATATATATGTAAGTATATATATATATATATACATATGTAAGTATTCCCAAACATTTAATTATTTCTTCTTAATCTTTAAAGATTTTTAAATTAATTTATTTCCCTATTTTATTCATAAAAACTCAATAATAATTTCTAAAATTATTATTTTTAAAAATTCGTTTATTGGATTTTCACATTTATGCTATAATATAGCTAAGATGATTATTCATATTTCTATAAATTTATTTAGTATTTTCAAAGCTAAATTGCACATAATTGTATTAGCCATTTTTAGGTTTAAATTTGTCACATGTTTATAAAAGGGATCTTGTATTTTTTTAATTGATAATTATATGTTATAAATCATTTTAGTACTATTAATTTATTTACAAAAATTAATTTACTATTTTTATAATTTTAAAAAGGAAAAGTGACTATTTAAATGATAGCCCAATTTCATTTCAATTATAGCCTAATTTGGCCCGAATCTGAAACCAATTTTCCTGGCATAATTTCCACTCAAACTCGACCCCTAACCCATTTTCAATGACCCAACTCGGCCTCATACCTAACCCCTTTAATCCTGGCCGTTGATTATTTACATCAACGACCATTATTTGACCTTTCCTTAATTAATCCAAATGACCCAAAAGCTATCTCATTTCTCACTCACCCCGCCCTTCAATCCCTCTCTCTCTCAACTCTCTCTGAAACTCTCATGAACCCTAGACGCTGCCCTCTCACCCACCCTAATACCTACCTTATCTATGACCTTCCGTGGTGATTTGAGGCATGTACCGGCCTTTCATGTCTCTTATGTGGTTTCATGACCAGACCTCGAAGGAGCCTGGTCCAGTCCTTTCTCGACTGCAGCTCATGGCCTTTTCCGACCATCCACAACCTTTTCCAGCCATCCATGGCCTTTCAAGGCAGGTCTTTGACCTTTTCTGGTTAGATCGTTAACTTTCGAGATCTTTCTCGTTTTTTTGGGGTATTATGAAACCCTAATCTCTATTACATTTAGATTTCTTTCAGATGTACTTTAGATCTGTACTTGCTATGAGTGTTTTAAGTGTTCTCTTAAAAGTTTTTCAACTTTCTTTCAAAACGTCCCTTCATCTTCTCCGATTAGGGTTTTTCTTTAAGTTTTTCTTTTCAAAGATCTCTGATTTTAATGTGGTTGTGATTTTTCTAAGTTTTGCTCACGTCATTTTTCTGTATGTGTCAGCATGTTAAAACCCTAGTTCCTTTTGTGGTCTGATTCAAGTTCCGAAACTGTTTGTTAGATGTGTACTTGTTTGATTATGTCACGCGTTCTTATTTGACTTATTTGCTTATCATCTTTTAAACTTGATTATTATTGAAAACCCTAGGTCTTTGGGTCTGAAACTGTTTCTCTGATGTATACTTGACTCGATTGAAAGTTCTTATTTCAGACTCTCTTTCTTAATTGACTTATATGATTTTTTTGCTATCTTTCAACTAGACGGTAGTTGAAACCCTATTTTCTCAAAAGGGTTTTATCACTTGTTAGTGTGATACCTTTGCTTGTTTTGACTCTATTCTTCACTTTGGCTACATGTATGAGCCCCGACTGTCTGATCTATTGAATATTATGCTTAGTTTTGCTACTATTGCGTGTTGTTTCTTTTGCCAATATGCTTGGCCTCGAGCGACTGATGTTTTGTTCACTCCATTTATATACTGAGGTGCAGAAGCATGCTCTTTCCTTGATTGATCTTGATCTTGTGACTGATTTCAAAAGCCTTTCTTATATGAGCCCTGATTTCACTCGCCTGTTTAAAACTTATTGATTCTTTTCCCTTTACCGTGATGTTTTACCTTACTGATTTCTTTTCCAAAATAAGCATATTTTCGTACTCATACTTGATTGTTCACTGCATGGTTTTACTAACCCTTATATGGCAATAATCAATCTACTCTCAAACTGATTTCTATCCTTATTCTGAACCTGTTACTACCCATTAAACAGTTATTCCTTAATTAAGGGGATCACTTGTGTAATTGATTCTGACTGGTGATTGTTTCTATATTTGCGTTACGACTTTACTTATTATCTTATTCCTCACCTCTTTTCAAAACTATAAATACCCACCTTCTTTTCTTTCAAAGGCACAGACGAACTACCTAAGTTCAGAACACACACTTCACTAAAACTCTCTCTCTTTTTCTCTATTTCTATTTGTGTTACTGCTTTGTCTAGCCGTCTGAAAGCCAGAGCTAGTCTGTGGATATTTGCTCGCTTTTCTTTCTGCACTGTTCTCTCATTTTGCATGCCCTAGTTAATCTTCAAGCATCAACAACAACATATTTCTTAAGATGTTTCCTTCACTCTTGCTTGTTTTTGCTTATGTTTATGCAATCAATTTATATTACTAAGTATGCTGTAATCTGCTCCCTCCCATTCTAAATTAATGTCTACCCTTTATGCATGTACTGTGCCTGTCACTTATTATATGATTTGCTGAATTATGAATCCCAAACCCCCATCATCCTATGTGCTTGTGTTCTCTAGTTGGTTTGTGGGCACGCCAGCATCATCTATTGTTGTGCATGTCCCAAACCTGACCTCTTTTTGTGCAACTACTGGTTCTGTGTAATTTATGTTTTACCACTACTGTTTTCAATCACCTTTACCCCTTACTATTTTCCACCAATTTTTTAAATAGAATATATATTTCTACAATTCCTTTATACTCTTAGAACTTAGTTTTTGACCCTCTTATATCAGCCTTGCCTTGGTACTCTTGAACTCCCTCTGAACTTGGACATATAAGGGATGGCCCCTTCCACACTGCACTCATTCCCTATCTGGTTATGCAAACCTAGGTGTAAGCACTGCCAGGGTCCCTTGAGACCCTTAGGGAACTCTGTCACATCTAGGTCTGAGCAAGGCATTGAAACAAGTGGCATTTGAGGTGTTTTGTTCCATAACTCAGAGAGGAAGTCAGAATCAGGCTTCTTTTGGTTGTAATCTCAATTCTATATTTGGTCTGTAATAATTTGTAAACAAGTATTTGGGTTGGCTAGTGAAAAGGGATGGGTAATTATGTATGTTTAGCTGTTAGGAGGGTAGATGTCCTGCATATAGGATCTACTTTCAAATTCTGCATGTTTTAATTCTACATTTAGATATCCTGTCTATAGGATCTGCTTTCAAATTCTGTATGTTTTAATTCTACATTTAGATATCATGCCAATAGGATCTGCTTTCAAATTCTGCATATTTTAATTTCACACTTAGAAATCATGCCTATAGGGTCTAATGGCTATAATCACACATCATGCCCATAAAGTTAAAATCAGTTTCTAAACTAAATGTCATGTCTATAGGGTTAATATCAATATAGAAATCATGATTATAGGAATCTCATTGTGATCAAATAAATTCTGCCTACTCCACCTCATTAGATACCATGCCTATAAGACTAAATCAACTTTAATATTGGATATCATGTCTGTAGGAATTAAAATAAGCAATAATAGAGTTTATAATCTGAAACCAGTTTAGTTAAAAAAATCAATCTGACTCGTACTGTTTTGAATCAGTTTAAACAACCTATCCATGCCATTAATGCGGTTTAGAAAGCATGCCTACAGTATCCAATTTGCCCGTTTAAAACTATCATTGCTTTGCCGCTTTTGAATAAGTAATATAAATCATGCCTAGGGGTATCATCAATACACACTTAGCAAGCCTTAGGTAATAATGATAAAATTGAATCCGCCTTTGCTTAATTAGCAACTACTACAACCAGCAGGCAAGCCTAATTCAGATTTCTTATTTGAGTTATGTAATAAATTGGTCTGCTTCAACAGCGAAACTCCCCTGTTAGTACTTTAAATTCTAACCCTGGATGTGTTTTAAGTCATGCTATTTATGTTCTTTAGTTGAGGAGATATGTATGAGCTTCTTAGTTTATATTTTTCGCCTGATATGCAATCCTATGTGTTTTGAATGTTGCCTTAGTCTTATTACCTTTAAAACCCAAGAATCACCCTAAAATCCTCCCTCTCATAGGAATAGTAGTCCTAAATTCCTCCAGGACTGGTAGGAATAGGACGGTAATAGCATGCAATAGAGGTCAAGACCAATCCGCACTTTAATACCTAAATGGGGTAGGAAAGGTGGATATAGATATGATGACCGGTGCGCTAATACCACGTGTAGTTCCTCTTTTGAGGAATGATTACGATATTGTGTTGATGTGATCCATATTATAAATAATCCAAGGACCTCCCCCTTTTATATTTGTCAGTAAGTTTAGTTATAACTCTTTCAAAAACTTTGCTTTATCTTCAAACACATGTGTATTTAAAATCCCCTCTTATTTGAGCCCTATTTGCTTACTTGTTAATTGCAAAAATTCACAAAGAACTATCTGGCCGGGAACCACATTAGTGGATCCTGAGGGGTGCCTAACACCTTCCCTTTGCGATTATATCAATCCCCTACCCTATCTCTGGTTATCAAAAAATGTAGTTGTGGTTGAAACCTATAGGTGACCTAACACACCTTAAAATCGTTAGGTGGCAGCTGTTCAAAATTGCAAACCCCTTTCCAAAAAGAAAAGAGTTGTCCTAACCGAATGTCATAAACCCGATTTTTCCGGAGGAAAAAGGGGGCGCGACAGCATGGCGATTCTGCTGGGGATTTTTTAGGCTTTCGCTATTGCAGATTGTTCTTGGGAATTTGTACCTCTCTCCATGTGCAATCATCTGTTTAATTCCTTTAAGCATTTAATTTCTTCTTTAAAAAATGAAACTTACGTATCTTCCCTATTTTCTTTCCTTTATTGCTTTAAATTATGAAACTGTTGTATTTATTGCTTTCTTAATTCTAAAATACATGCCAAAATGCTTTTAATTATTAAATAATCATGGTCAACATCATACTCCACTCGTGCCAAATAAATACTATTGCAACGCTTATAATGAGTGGTTGCGCTCTTCCTATATCATTACCCCCTAAATTCGAAAAGGCATATTTGCGGTAAAACTAGTCGATCAGTGGTGCAGTCGGCAGTTTCGAGCCTTCCCCCTTGAGTTGTCCCTTAAGGGTACCAGTCTAAAATCCCATAGAAACCTTACTCTGTTCAAATTGTGCATGCATCATGGTCAAACCTAGCCGGATCAGTTATGTTGTCCATATAGTGATCCTTTAGGATAGCCTTGTCCAAAGTCCACTAGGTTTCCCTAAAACTAAACAGATGTCGTCACGTTCTGTGCATTCGTTTGGAGAACTAAATGCTTCATGCTAATTCTTGATTATAAATAGTCGAGTCTGGTAGGGGTAGGGTCTAACGTTTTTGTTTTGCAGAGAGGCACGAGGTCCCCAGTTTCAGTATGATTAGCACGCCCCCACTCTTGCTATACTGGTGAAGGAGTCTTCTATCAAATGACCAAATCAATGAGTGGAAAGAGAGGGCTGCCAAATCTAGCGAAAAATTGGAATATCTGGAATACAGTCTACTGGAATTGGAAGGAAAAATGAGGAAGAGAGTACCGACTGTCAGAACGCTGAGGTAAACAAAGGAGAACACATGGCGAAGGCATTTTTACTGGTGAACCTACGCGAAGTGGAAGATTTGATCAACAAGAGCATTAAACCCGGGGAGGTCCTTCTTGGACCAAGTAGATAGGTATTTATCTTCTTTGCTTAAAATGTAACAAGGCCAATGGCCATTAGTAACTTTTATTTCTTGTTTATTTAATGACGATTTGGGATTCGTCTTATCTTTATCAATAATATGAGGCATTTAGCATTCTAAGTTCTCCAAATCAATTTGTCACTAGGGCCACCTCGGACACAATGCGGTTCCCAAATTAGAACACAAGGGATCCATCAGGTTGATTGCAGAAGGCGATAACCCAGCGAAGCCAACGATTACTCTCAACCCTATCATAGTCCAAATACAACCATTCAAGGTCAATGAGGTAGATGTATCTATCCCTCTTAAGTTTGAAGCAATGCCATCAACAAAGGCACCAACACCATTTGAGGTTACAGTTTTGCACCCCAAAGAACATGTCCCAATCGAAGTGAAGGTAGCTGCTGATGACGTCCAAATCCACCGCTAAAAATCAATAGATATGGTCGCAACAATATAATTACCCAACTATGAGTCGGGGTAGAATCCCACAGAAAACAACGTGTAGGCGATTAGGAATGTAAGAGAATTATCGCTAGTCGTGCAGTGCCAAACAAAAAGAATTTTGGGTTGACAATTGTTTTTATATCTAAGATGTGAAAATGTAAACTAACCTAGAAAGCAAGTAAAATGATCAATGGCTACAAGTATGAAAGCATCGGGAACTACACTCAAGTAACGATCCAATGTATCTCACGATTTTACAAATATGAGCGAGTTTATTTTAATTAGCCACGGATAATAATTCTTAATTAGCTTCTTCCGAAGATAAACAAGACTTCCTAATTGAATATCCCTAATCAGAATTAGAAGATTAAGCACACCCGAAAGTCTACAAGTAGTTCAATACTATCCCTAGGTAGAATCCATAAAATGAGGTTTAGCGCCTCAAGTTCTTGTTAAATACTCTTTCCTAACCCAAAACTATTTTTCCCAAAATTAATTCGGAGTTAACGGGCGATTCCTAGGGTTAGCTAATCCCTTCGGAACATTAAAGAACAAGAATAATTAAAGAAACAACAACTCACTTCATAAATATTGAAAATCATTCAATACATAAGCACAACAATGTATAAAATCCACACTTTAATTATGAATATTCCCATAAACAAGATTCAAGTGTTGGATAAAATACTACACAATTAAATATTTAATACAAATCAAGGAAATGAAGAAACAAACATAAATGGGTAAGAAAACCTTAACCACAAGCTTTAATCTTCACAACCCCAGTGTGTTTGTGCAAAACCCTAGCCTCCAACTTGTTCTTTCTAGTCTAAGAGACTGAAAATAAGCCAAAAGATGATCCAAAAGTCTACTTGGACGAGTATAAAAATCATTTGGGGTGAGAATATGTGAAATGCCAAATCTGTGCTCGACTTCCGCTTCTACGGCAAAGTGACCGTTGATGCGGTGCTGCAGAAGCATAAAACCAACCGCAAAGGTGGAAAGCTTGTGTCGCAAAAACGGATATTTATCCACTTCTGCGGTCCCGCAGAAGCGAGTTTTCAACTGCAGAAGCGGTTTCTTCCTGATCCTGCCATTCTGCATACGCGATCAATAATCCGCATAAGCGGAGGTCGCTCATGCGACCAAGGATCTGCAGAAGCGGAACTAACTGGGGATTTTTTCATGGTTTCAACTCATTTTTGCTCAATTTCACTTCACTTCAATGCAAACCACTTCATAGCATCATGTACCTGAAAATCTCACAATAACCACTATAAAAATCCTCATTTTATACTTAACACGACATAAAAGCTAAGGTAAAATGGCTAAAATGTGTGGTAAAATCACCCCACATCAACACCCCCAACTTAAAGTTTTTGCTTGTCCTCAAGCAAATCAAAACCAAGAATGAGGATTCAACATTTCAAACACAAGTGTTATTGCCATTTTTTTCATAACACATTCTCCCATTTACACACCATACTAATGGATTTGGTTGGTACTAACAATTAGGCTCAAGTATGCACATCTTTACCGAATAACTCCATCATAAAGAAAAACAACTTCAAAAATATGCAAAGGATTTTAAAAGTAATCAAGCGATCAACATAAGCCTCAAGAAGTGACTCAAAAGCACTAGTTCGCTAGAAATAAAGTATCATTAGCATGAAAAACCAACCGGGCAAGTCTAGATGATAGAAGTAAACACAAGATTTATTTGAACAAACGCTGAAACACATGGCACATGAACTAATCAAGATGCATCAATTTTATTTTCTACTAAAAGCTTCAAGAGCACAATCAAACTAGTGAGCAAAAAGAGTCACTAAAATAATCAAAATTGCATCACAAGATCAAATTTGCACCATGCAACTTGTTCTAATTCAAACTGAGTTTTCGGAGGGCTATTCTCAATTCATAACTTACACACAAGAGACTAATATTATCAGTACCAAATAACCCAAAAGCCTCATCCTAGCAAACAAGACTAATTCCCTTAAGAAAGTTGTCAATCTATCTATCATCGGAAAAAGTCACCCGGTTCACTTCAGAAGTGTTCCTTGGGAAAGAACCGTAGCGTGTAGAAAACCCAAGGAAATTTTATTTAAAGAGATGAAAATAAAAAAATAAAAGAGTAACTAAAAATAAAAGAAGCTACTATTACAAAGAAAATAATAAGCTATACTAAGAAAATAAATGACGAAATAAAGACTAAAAACACAAAAACATGACTAATCAACACCAAGCCCGGCAAGGGCACACCATATATCACAAGCATAATCAGAAGCCCAACATCAAAATATGACTATAGTGCTACAATTGCCACCCCCAACTAAAAGCATTGCAGTGTCCTCACTGCACAAAGTCTAATATAAAGCATAAAGAGTTTGAGGGTCTCCCTGAGGTCTGTGTCAGACTAGCTGACTGTGGGAGGGCGGCTGCTTAGTGGTGGACTGCACTCGTGGCTCCACCCTCATCGGCCTCATAATCATCCTCATCATCATCGCCATCATCATCAGCAGACTCTCAAATGAAGGAGTACTCCTCGCTATCATCTTTGTCCTCTACTGGAATCTTCACTCCTGGTTTGCCGCATTTAAAGATGGCTTTGATGCCTCTCTACATCTTGACCATGAATGTATTCTTCTTCTTGTTCTTCTCCTTCTCTTTCTGAAAGTTCTCCTGAAGCTCAGAATGGGCCTTGGCCAAAGTGCCATAGGCCCCTTCAAAATTGGCCACGGAGGCCACCATTTTCTATACAGTATCATCCATGGTCTTCATCGAGTCCTACTGGCGTCTCAGAGTCTCCAAGTAACTGTGCATCTCCTCTCTAGAGAAGTAAGAAGGGCCAGGTTGGGAGGAGGGGGCCCTACTCGGAAGCTGTGATACTAACTCCTAAATTGATTGAAGCTCGGAGTTAAGTATCCCGAATGGCCCCTGAGATGTGGACTCTGAACCTGTGGCTGTGGAGACAACTTTTCTCTTTTTGCTCTTAACAACAATGCCCTCTCATGTCACTCTCAAAGGGTGGAGAGGCTTGTCAGTTGGAAACCAATCAGTGGGGCGGTCTGCAACCTCCGCTCTGGTGCATAGAATGGTAATAAGTGAGGGAAACATCAACACTGCATCCTTCTCTCTAGCGTACTCCCTAAAGTACTGCCTCATCTCCTGAAGAATGTAGTGCCCCACATTAACCTGAATTCCATCCAAGATGCATGCCACGATCATTGCCTGAGTGTAGAAAAAATCGGTGACGTTCCCACACGGGCAGACTCTGCTGCTCATTATATGCAGCCACCTCTTTGCCTCTGCCATGAAGTCCGTTGATTTTAGCCCTTTCCTTTTTGTTCCCCATTTCTCTCTCAAATGTGGAGGACAGAGTTTGGATATAAGCCACTCTCCATTGTCACAATTATTCTTCTCATTTACCGGCTCTAATGGATAGTTGGGGATTCCAAGAGTATCGTTGATGTATTCAACCCCAAACCGCACCATTTGCCCCCTTACTATAATAACCGGATCATCAAAGTTTGTATGCCGAAGATTGGCATAAAACTCGCGAACCCACATCTCATTAGCTTTGCAGGGTGTGGCAATGAAACAGTTCCATCCGAAAGAATAGAGCCTGGCATGGAAGTCCGGAAGCTTCTTGGCCAATTTCTCCTCATTTATCCGCCTCTCGAGCAAGATCTTTTTATGGACCAAATCGTCCAAATATCGGCACTCCGCTGAAGCAGACATAAAGCGCAAATCATCATAGGGCTCATCACCCGCTTCTTGAATTTCTGGGTGCGATCCGCTCGTGTTTGGGTCCATTTTTGAATTAATGCACCTAAAAAAAATCATCACAAAATTAGTCGGACAATTGAATCATGTTAAGCAATTCAAAACATTGCATTAGAGCCAAAAAATTAAGTTGAACGGCCCCGGGGAGCCTCAGTTGCAAACTTACTGCCTCACCATTTCTGGGCAGCTTCCTTTTTTGCGGAATTGGAGCCGCAGAGGCGGTTCTGTTTCTGCGAGAATTTGACCGCTTCTGCGGTTCTTATTTTTTTATTTTTTTCATTTATCGCTTCTGCGATCTTTATGCCGCGAAAGCTGTTCCGCTTTAGCGGAAAATCGTCCGCTTCCGCGGTTCCTGGGTTTCTTCTTCTTCACAAGACTCTACCCATCGCACCATTTCTTTTCACTTTCAATTTTAACCAATTCTTGGCATCCAATACATAACATTTATGCAATTTAACAGCACATGATTCAGTGAGGACCACAGTTGTGTCACTTCACACAATATTTTCACTCACACATTATGTCGAACACATTGTGCGCGAGTGAAGATTAACCCTCTTTCACAACAATGGGGTACTCAAGACTTTCCCCACGTTTATTCAGTTAACTCAGCGCGCACACTCACACTAAACCAAATCCTCACTTTCTACTTTAGCAACCAAAGTCCAAAACATGAAAAATGAAGAATAAAATTTATGAAAACAAATAAACAAAAAGAAAATTTCTGTTGCAAATCGAGAATGAGAAGTGAGAGATGAAGATTCAGAAGAGAGCTTAGAAAACAATACCTGAGCTTGGGCAAGAGAAGAATTTATGAGCAAACTTGAAGAATTTTTTTGTTCTTTCGTTTTAGGGAGTTAGGGCAGTGGGGAACAGGGGTTTTGAATTTTTTTTTATTTTTGGGCAATAGGCCTATTTAAAACTCTTTTTAATCTTTCAAACCTGGCAATTGTCCGCTTCTGCGACATTTTAACCGCTTCAGCAGTTCCGCGTACGCGGCCAGAGGGTCGCTTCAGCGATTGTCTCCTCTTTTGCGTTAAATTTTCCGCTTCTGCGGTACCGCAAATGCGGTCAAAATGCCGCAGAAGAGGTTTTAGCAGAGTTTGCCTTCACAGTTCCAGTAGCTACTGGATTTTGCCATCCGGGTCATTTCGACCTGCTCAAATCAACTCTAAAAAATCTAAAACTTGGCAGATTAGTCAAAAATAATATTCTAAGCTATTCTAAAAAAGTAAAATCTCATAAATGATGAAAAATTTGAAAAACGATGGGTTTCCTCCAACAATGCGCCACATTTAATGTCGTGGCACGATGCAAACAACATTACCACTTTTCTCGCCACTTGGATGATATGAACTGGGCACCTAGCTTGGAATCAAGCTTGTGACCACGAGCGAAGGGGGTGGTAATTTGATGTTTGAGTCAATGCTTAGATTCTTCATTTTGCACTTCTTGGCTTTCAAGTGAGGGATGTCGTTTTGATTCCTTGTCTCCTCAAACTGTATAATGTATGGCTTGAGTTTTTCCTCCTCGCACTCCTTCATTGATTCATGGGGTTCAACTTCCGTGTCACCACACAATTCCAACGTTGAAAAATGCTTGGAATGTGATTTCAAGCCTTCACTTTGCAATTCTTCATTCTTGAAATCCTCTTTTTCCCCCGGATTAGAGTCAACATCAACCAATATTGCATTTTTACCAGTTGACTCCAATTCCATATTTTTGTCATCATCAACAACACTCATTGAGTCGGTTGGCGGATGTTCAATTCTTGGTTCCTCAAAGTAAAGCTCACTTTCTTCCTCAGAGTTGGACTCTTCTTGGATTTCTTCCACACACTCTAGTTGTTGGGCATAGTGAGCCTCAACCAATTTTTGCATTTGGTCTTCCAAAGTGCGGATGTGTTCATTATTGTAATTCAAGCCTTGACTCAAGTACTCGAGTGCAAAGTTGTGCTTCTACTCATTTTCAAGAATGGTCTCCAACATGAGCATTATGCTCATCTTGAGCATTTGGGAGTTCTTCTTGGTTTTGATCAAGTGCCAAGGAAGGATTTTCATTTTCGACCTCCAAGAGAGACTCTTGGTTTCCATTCACTTCCAAGGCTTTTTGAGACCTTGAGGCTTCTATCAACTCATCCATTTGCGAGTGCAACCGTTCAAGTGCCAAGTCATTCTGGAGACTAGTCTCCAAAAGATGCTCCAAGGCATTTTGCTCTTTGTTTCCTCCCTCAAGTAGACACTCCAACATGAGTTTGAACTTTCCATTTTTGCCATGCTCAACTTCTTCAATTCCCATAGCCCTGTAGTTTTCATCACAAGAAGCAAACTCATCATAGTAGGGGCTTGGGGAAGGGAATGTCAAATATTCACAATAATCCCAATGACCATTGTGGCAACCACACTTATCACACATACTCCAACCTTGGGGTTGAGATTGTGCGCACAATTCACCCCCGGGAGAATTTAAACAATGTTTCCATGAGTGTGGTCCACCACAATAAGGACAAGGGTCGTCAAAATATGAACAACTCCCATACGACCAATTTTCATTATATGATGCCATTTTTCAAGAATGATAAAATAAACAAGAAACTAACAAGAAAGATAGACCCAAGGTAAGAAAAATAATTACACAAGTATTAACAAGTTTGGATCAAAGCACTTTTGCTTATTTCTCAAACAACCTAAGTTACGCCAAATTGCTCCCCGGCAACAGTACTAATTTTGATGACTTACAAATCCACCACTAAAAAGCAATAGATACGGTCGCAACAATATAATTACCCAACTATGAGTTGGGGTCGAATCCCACAGAGAACAACGTGTAGGCGATTAGGAATTTAAGAGAATTATCGCTAGTGCCAAACAATAAGAATTTTGGGTTGACAATTGTTTTTATATCTAAGATGCGAAAATGTAAACTAACCTAGAAAGCAAGTAAAATAATCAATTACTACAAGTATGAAAGCATCGGGAATTACACTCAAGTAACGATCCAATGTATCTCACGATTTTACAAATATGAGCGAGTTTATTTTAATTAGCCACGGATAATAATTCTTAATTAGCTTCTTCCGAAGACTAACAAGACTTCCTAATTGAATTATCCCTAATCACAATAAGAAGATTAAACACACCCAAAAGGCTACAAGTAGTTCAATCCTATCCCTAGGTAGAATCTATAAAATGAGGGTTAGCGCCTCAAGTTCTTGTTAACTAATCTTTCCCAACCCCAAACTATTTTCCCTAAAATTAATTCGGAGTTAATGGGCGAGTCCTAAGGTTAGCTAATCCCTTCGGAAACGTCAAAGAATAAGAATAATTAAAGAAACAACAACTCACTTCATAAATATAGAAAAATCATTCAATATATAAGCACAACAAGGTATAAAATCCACACTTTAGTTATGAATATTCCCATAAACAAGATTCAAGTGTTGGACAAAATATTGCAATTAAGTTACTTAGACATGCTCTCCTAAGCCAACAACAGATTTAAACTGCGACTAGTATAAATAAGAAAATGAGCATACTATTAATTACTTAATGAAAATCAGATTTTTGAACAATTAGCACAAGTATACACTCATCACCTCATGTACAAGGCATTTCAATTATCAATAATACTAAATACTAATGGGAATGTCCCCCACACAAGGTTAGGCAAGCCACTTACCTTGAACCAGCTCAAAGTCAACCTGAAACCACGTCTTTGTCACGAGTACTCGACTCCAAATGACCCAAATCTTTTCAATTCAATTTCATAATGTAAATAACACTTCAAGTAATTGATTCTACCAATAATTTCTAAGCTAATATGCGAAATTAGGTAAAATGACCAAAACGCCCCTCGAGACTATGTTTCGGAATCAGGTAAAACTTATATTCGCAGATTCCTTATACTCTCACAAGTTCATGTATACCAAAAGTACCAAAATCAGACCTCAAATGATCCCTCAAATCACCACTCAAAGGTCTCTAATTAATCAAGCACAAACCCCAAATTAGTGTTGATTTTCCTTAAGTTTTCATGCTTACAATGATAGAATCACCTAAATAACGAGTTTAAGGACCAAAGACCTTACCCGAATGAATTCCTCTAAAAGAACTCCGCGGAAAATGCTCCCCAAAGCTTTTCCCGTTTGAAAATAGGTGAAAAATAACCCAAATTTGCTAAGGCAACTATTTATATGTTCTACTCAGCGAATCCGCTTTTGCGGCCACGGGACCGCACCTATGGTCCCGCTTTTGCGGAACAAAAGTTGCATCTGCAACAATTCACTAAAGTCAAGTTTTTGCATATGGTTTCCTATACGTAGATGCGGTACCACTTTTGCGGTGAAGCTCCCGCTTCTGCGGCTCCTGCTGGCTCTCCCCTTTCTGCTTTTGCGATGATTCCATCGTTCTATGGCTACGCACCTGTGGGTCCCAATTGCAGGTGCGGTTATGATAGAAGATCAGCAGTTGAAGCTACTCAAACAAACTCCCAATTCTTTCAACAACCTTCCGAAACCATCCTGAGGCCCCTGGGACCTCAACCAAAAGCACAACCAAGACATGTACCACTATCCAAACTTATGTCAATCCTTAAAACACCTATAACAATATCTTAACATCGAATCAACCACAGATTCAATCATAAGAACTCCGATAATTCTCAATTTACGCTTTCGATCAAAAAGTCTATCAAACCTCGTCTGAATGACCTAAAGTTTCACACACACATCACATTCAACACTACGGAGCTGCTCCAACCTCCGGAATCCCATTCCATCACTTATATCAAAATCTCACTATCAAACCAGAAACTTCCAAAAACTCAACTTTCGGCATTTCAAGCCTAAATTAGCTACGGACCTCCAAAACATAATCTGAATATGGCCCTAAGCCCGAAATCACCTAACGGAACTAACCAAACCAACGGAATTCCATTCCGAGGCCGTCTTCACACTTTTCTGACTATGGTCAAATTTTCAAAACTTAAGATCTCATTTAGGAACTAAGTGTCCCAAAACTCTCCGAAACTCCAAATAATTCTTGCCAGTAACTCACAATAGCATAAAAAATGGGGAAAGTAGTGAATAGGGGATCGAGGCGTAAATTCTTAAAACGACTGGTCGGGTCATCACAACAAGACTCTACTAGACACTTGTTCATGACTCATAGAAACTATGAACCTAGAGCTCTAATACCAACTTTTCATGACCTAAAATCTAACTAGCCATGCTTACACCTAACCAAACTCGCTAGGTAAGTCAACTAACAGTCAATACAATCCAAATGAGATTTATAACAAATCAATGAAGAATTATATTAACTTTTATACAATAACCTAAAGCACTGTTAGTACAAATCATGAGCTTCTAAGATACAGTAAGATTTGCACAAGATGCAGGATTTGGAATTTGATTTGACCCATTTTCTTCCCGAGGGAGAGGAACATGGGACTAATACCTCCATTCTTCGGGCCTTAACCTTGATGTCACAAACCTCATTGCCGCTGAGGTGGACCAAGGTACTGCAACTTCACAAGCTTCAGGCTCTATTGTGCACATCAATGATCATTCAGAAGAGAAATCAGAAGGGTCTGAGGAGGAAATTGATAAAGAGCGCTTACTTGAGGAGGGTAAGGATCCACGGGACAATAGATTGCTACTTTTATAGATACACCAGATGATGAGAAATCATAGGCGCAGAAGGCCATTGCATATTTCAGATATGGTCGCCAAAGCCATTCCCACGACCACATAACCATCAGTGGGTGAGGCTAGTACCTCACAAGTGTATGACTCAGCTTCACAACTGGCGGAGCTTCCCATTGTGGTCTCAAGCACTACTACACAGTTAGAGGTTTCACCCACTGCCTCTATGGTGTCAGCTTTCGGCCCCATGGATACCTCGAACGCTTTTTCTACTGTCCAGGTAGAGGAACCACCCAATGTCTCCACAATGTCAGCTCCCAATACCACAAGTGCCTAATGTGCCCCAGGAAGCCCCTAAACTTTGCTCTTACTTTCCAAATGCATTGGGGACAATGCATGCTCTTTGGTTGGGGTGGGGTTGTCAATTTTTGAAACTTGTATATAAACTCTTTACCTTGATAGTGCAGTGTTCTAGTGTTGTATATAGAAATGAACTCCCCTTGGTTTTTCTTCATCAGTTTCTTTTTCAAGGGTATAAGAGAAGAACTATCTTTGTATCACAAAATGTTTTGACTTAGTTGGTGTTTTTGTTCTAGTTTCAAGCATGTGATAAGTTTTTGTTGAATAAATTGCACCATTCAAATATTGTAAATAAACGGCTAGTCATTCTTGTGAAATTGAGGCTCGCTCTTTGACTTTATCCTTACCTAGAATTTCAAAAATCATGCGATAAAGCTTTGAGTTGCATTGTATTCACTTGAGGCAGAAGTTATGCCGAGTCAAACAATTCACGTGTTGAGAGTGGGTAAGAATTTGTGTAAATAATGCATGTATTTAACTTGTAATGTCTAGAACTTGCCTTGTTGGTTTCTCAATGCAAATTCTCAGGTTGATGATTGGGTGTTGAAATGATCTTAGGCTCTATTTGTGATTGTTAACTAATGTTTGACCAAATTGACCTCATTGGTACATATATTATCCTAGTTACCACGTTGAGCGTTTAACCTGTCATTTGGCTACTACATTACAAACCTTTACCCCTTTGTAAAATAATTTCCTCTTTTGAACCCGTCCATCCTTGAACGATTAAGAATGAGGCTAAAAGCCTAAGTTGGGGGTGTTGATGTTAATTGCAAATTGGTAAGGTTGTACATTGTATGTAGAAACAAATACCTCAAAGTGGTGTATATGAAGATATTCAAGCTCCAAAAGAAAAACAAAAGAAAAATTTTTGTATAAAAAAAGAAGCAAATATGTGTGTGTAGAGTCTTGTGAAAACTAAAGAAATACGTTGAGGTGGTTTTATGTCGATAACTAGAAGTCAATAAGGGCTACATTGTAAAGAAGCAAAGTGTATGTAGAGTTCAAGGAGGATAAAGCCACTATATTCCCAAATATCCGTCCAACCCATCTAGAAGCCTACACTACGACCTGTGAAAAGTCCATTCTGATATACAACCAATGATTCCTGGGATAGCAATGGGTTAAAATAAGAGCAGACATATGAATTGATACTTGTAGAATTTAGCTTCCTTTCTGAGTGCAAGAGTGTTTGATTGTATCCTTTTTACATGCTTGCTGAGTGTGAGATTTTCTTAGATGTGAGCACGTATGAATTGCAAGATTCAGCAGAAGCTAGGTTTTCTTGAAATAAGATATAAGTGCATACCAAGTTGTGGATAGAACTCTATCATTGCTTTTGAGGCTCAAAGTTTACAAATTGATTATTCGAACTGCTAAATGATCTTTGTCTTCCAAGAAGGGTGAATAAAAGAAATTACATGCTTGTTAGCTAACAGTAGCACCATCTATAGTCACTGATGATTTGTGATCTATCGAAAATACATTAGTATGTGATAAGATGACTTTGTTTCAGTTGCTTGAGGACAAGCAAAAGTCTAAGTTGGGGGTGTTGATGTGCCGTAGAATTGCAGCACTTTTGATACTAATTACATAGGTCGTAGCTCGCTTTTAAAGAATTTTAAGTCAATTCTTATGTAGTTTTGGTGTTTTGCAGCAAACTAGACTTCAAAAACCAAGAACACAGAAAAGACGACAAAAATCCATAGAAGGGAAGAAATAAGGCAGGTTTGCAACTGCAAAAGTGATGTTCGGGCCACAAACCAGCCGCAGAGTGAAACAAATAAATATAGTTTTTGGAATCAATTTTGCAGTCAATTTTACGGTCATACAACACTTATACGGACCGCATAATAACCACAGAAGTGCAAAGAAAGTTTCTATGAGAGCAGTTATATGACATCAAACATGATCGCGAAATCAATGTGTGGACCACATAACGGATCTGTGATGGAAAACTGGGCAACTGGAGATTTGATTCTGCAATGAAAGTGTAGTTTTTCGGGTTGCAAAAGTGTTCTATGGCCGTTATGCGGTCGCATATGTGATCTGCTGGGGTATTTTAATCATATCTTGGCCCCGACTTTTAGCCCATTATAAATAGAACAACTAGGATTTTTGTGGGGCATCTTGTCTGGAAAAGAGACATTGAATGCACCATTGTATTGGAAGCTTTTGAAGAAGAGAATCTTGTCATTTTTGTAAGGTTTATGACTTTGTTTATTGCTTTGTTCTTGGATTCTAGTATGAGCAGCTATCTTTAAATACTAAGGTTGTGGACCCTAAGTGGGTGTAATGTTAATAGGTGTTTGCTATTGAATATATTTAATGATTGGTTGATATTTATTCATTTCTCGTGCTTCATTTAATGTTGATGGTTGGAAACATTTGACTAACGCCATCTCATTCTATCTTTACCTAGAAAAGTGAGTTACGGCTTGGTAGAAATTAAATAACAAAAACTCAAGGATTTAAACCTTGTTTTATAGAATCGGTTAGGAATAAGTAAGTTTTATTTGGGAAAATTATAAAAAGAAAATACTACCTAATTATTGGGAAATATTGGGTAGTCATTTAGAAACCATTTGTTATCAAAGGACCTTCTATTAGAAATATATCATATTAACGCCGATAGAATTATATTCCATTAATAGGGATACAATCTTAGTTTTCTTAATCAAATTAATTATACTCTCATAACCAAATAATTGTCTTGTTAATTCACAATTACGACATCTATTTTTAAGCTAACGGAGTAGAACAACGACTTAAGTCAAGTTCCACATTATTCAAGTAACCTTTTCACACATATTCCTTGTGCGAATCGACCCCAACCTTGTTCGATTATTATATTTGACATAGACCACCTTACACTATTTATTTCAGTGTAATTTGAGCGTATCAGTATAATTTCAATGCCAGCTCCTACCGTAAAAAGCAACATCAGCTCTAAGATCTGCACGTGAGCTATATAAGTATAATATAAGTACAACTGACCTCATGTACTCAATAAGTAACAAACCTAACCTCAGGTTGAAAAAAGTGACGAGCGTTGAAGAAGGAAAAAGTTCAACACCAATAGCCAATCATAATAAGCAGGGGCATGTAGCAAGTAAAGACATATAATAAGTGAAGGCTTGGACAGATTAAGGCATTTAATAAGTAAATCATGCGGAAAATAAGGATATGTAACATAAAGATCCAACTCTCTTTATTTATGTACGAAAACAACCAACATGCCAATCTTATTGTCACGACCCAAAATTCAACAAACCGCGATGACACCTAACCCAACTCGCTAGGTAATCTAATTGGTAGTCAATACAACCCAAATGAGATTTCTAAGAAATCAATGAAAAATTATCTTAACTTTTATATAATAATCCAAGGACTGGTAGTACAAATCATGAGCTTCTATGATTACAATTTATAAAGCTAGTACAAAATAAATATTTCATCTGTTTGAAATATACATAAACAAATTTGCAAAACTAGGGCTACCAAGAACAAGTAACAACTACATCGTAAGCATATACATCTTTAATAACAGCTCACGTCATACATAGCAACATCAACTCCACACGCAAGGTGCAGTAGTGTAGTATGAATACAGTAGACCATGTGTAGTCAATAAGTAACAAACATAACCTCAGGTTGAAAGTAGTGATGAACTTGGAAGAAGGTCAAGGTTCTACTCCAATATACAATAACAACTAGTAATAATGTAATGAAGGCAATAAAGGTAAATAACTTAAGAGATATATGCTTAGCTCGTTCACAGTTACGGGAAAGTAGGCATATTTTATCTGACAGTTAAAGTACAACTCTTACAACTGAAATCAACTAAACATGAGTTTGTCAAAAGAATTATATTTAACCATTCACAACACCAGTTAAGAATTTTTATTTACTAATTAACATGAGGAAAGTACATCTCTATACCTACATGTCAATGTATATGTCAAGTCATCAATTATCATATACTGTCTAGCACGAGGAATGTACATCTCTAGGCCAATATATCAAATATACATGTCAAATCATCAAATGTTATATTATCGTATATCATGAGGAAAATACTTCTCTATGCCTATATGTCAACTAAATATCATTCTAGTGAAAAACATCAAGAATAACCACACTTAGCATGCTCACGGAGTCTGGCATAGGGCCCTAACCATCCCACACATAAACACTTAACACTGTACGGGTGCTTGGCATAAATTCTCTCATTAAAGCATGTATATAAAACACTCTGCCTACGCCCACTGCAGGCATGTAAGACTCCAAAGGGGCGGATCCTGTCCAAGCGCTAATCATAATAAACTAGCCCAAAGAGCAGGGCCTAGTGCACGCGTCGCCCCAAATCAATAACACTTAGCTTAATATGATCCTGGCATACGCATCACCTCGAAATCAATACAAAATCGATTGTACGACCCAAACTCAGTTATTAATTATTCAATTCTCAGATAAACACATCCCACAATACTTAGTCAATAGTGTTACACATAGGAGGCATCAACAACATGTGATGAATCAAATAAGAAAGTACTGAGACAACGATATCATACACGGATATAGCATCATGACTGAGAGTATGTGTACAATTAAAGCAAATAGCTCAAAAACGGCAAGAGTAGCCCTATCAAGTCTCAAACAGGTAGTACATAGCTTAGACATAATTTCCAACATAAATCAGAATTCAAATGATCATACACGTCTCGAAAACACGGATATAACAAGGCATGATAGCAAAACAAACCTATAATAGCCTAAAAGCCAATTTTTATCATGAAAAATCCAGTGCACGCACATTCTCCCATCACCTAGCACGTGTGTCACCCCAATACCTCTCATATATCATAGTTCCCAAGGCAAAATACCCTAAAATCCAAGTTTAGATATGTTACTTACCTAAAACAAGCCAAATCCAATACCAGGCAAGCCAAACAACACTCTAGAAACTCTATCCTATGCAAATCGACCTCTGAACGACTCGAAACTAGCCAAAAGCAACTCAAAAATATCAAATAATGCCAAAGGAAACCAACCCAAATGACAAGGGTCAAATCTTTAATGAAATACTCAAGTCAACCAAAATATCAACCTGGACCGCACCTCAAAACCCAACAAAACTCATAAATTCTGACAATTCATTCAGTTACGAGTCCAACCATACTAATTTCACTCAAATCCGACTCTAAATTGATGTTCAAAACCAAATTGTTCACTTTAGTAAAGATTACTCAAAAACCCCCCAATTTATCTTTTAAATTTATCAATTAAATGCCAAAATCGAAGATAGAATCAAGAAATATAATCAAATCCTAGTAAAAAATACTTACCCCAATCCAAGTAGTGAAATTTTCATCCAAAATCGTCCAAATCCGAGCTCCCCTTATCAAAGTATGATAAATATGATTATGCACTGCTCTAGGGGTACACTTCGTGAACGTGAAAGAAGCCTCACGTTTGCGAAGTGAAAACTCACACTGCCATACTTTACACTAAGCATTCGTGACAACATCCTCGCAAACATGATGGACACACAGATAAACCTCTGTGAATGCAGACAAACCATTGCGAGCGCGAAGAAGAACCTATCAAGACTGTTCGACCCTGCTTAACACTACGCGAACGCGTATATATGGTTGCAAACACGGAGACTTAAAGTCTCAACCACCGCGAATGCGATCTCTATTGTACGAATGCAAAGAATAAACATCAAGAAGATCCCAGTGTACAACACGATCACATCCTAACCTTTGATCACGAAGAAGACCAGAACCAGTAGAAACCAACAGTGCCAAAGAATACGAGAATGATATGAAACTCGTCCAAAACTCACCAGAGCACCTTGGGACCCCATCCAGACATTCCAACAAGTCCCAAAACATAACACATGCCTAATATAGGCCTCAAATCTCACATAAAACATCAAAACCATGACTCAAACCAAAAATTGAAGTTAATGAACTTCTAAACTTTCAACTTCCAAAACTCAGATTGAACCATCGCAAATCAACCCGGAATGACCTCAAATTTTGCACTCAAGTTCCATATGATGTAACGAACCTATTCCAACTCCCGAAATGACAATCTAAACACAATATCATCAAAGTCAACTCCCTGTCAAACTTATGAACATTTTAAACCTTCAAATTGCCAACTTTCGCCAAATGGTGTCGGACCTTCTAGAGACTTCAAATGCAAATCCGAAATACGCCCAAGTCCAAAATTACCATGTGGACCTAACGGAACCATCAAAACTCCAATCCAGATTAAAATACACAAAAGTCAATTGTCTCTTCTAACTTAAAGCTTTCAAAATAATAATCATTCTTCCAGGTCAATCCTGAATCACCCGAAAATGAAAGTAGGATTCACACAAGTCATAATACAATATACGAAGCTATTCATGCTCTCAAACCATAGATCAAAATGTGAATTCTCAAGACATCTTGTCGGGTTATTACAATTATCTCAAACCACACAGAAATGCTCACCGTGCCAACATCACATCAAGCGCACGAAAATATTCATCATGCCAAACATTTCCTAAGGCCCGACCCATCATATCATATTACTAATAAAGGAGTTCAAGTAACATAAAAATAAAAGGTGTAGATGTGCATTCATGATGCTACGGTCAAATTGTGTACGTAAACAATCTATACAACAACGCATTAACTCCCTTTAAAATGTCATTCATTTTAACAGGATCTCTAACATGGATAATTTGGTCATGGAAGTAAATAAAGCTAAGCCAAAAAGGCCACGAAGTTCAACAAGGCATAAAGAAACATATAATTCCCTCTCTCCACTCGAGCATGAAAACCATGGCACACACACACACACATACACACACACACACACACACACATATATATATATATATATATATATATATATATATATATATACATACATACATACACATACTCGTCACTTTGCGTATACATTATCTCCTGCATGTAGCAAACAATATCATTTATTAGGAAATATTCCTCAACAAAGCTAGGCAAAATACTTACATTATTATGAAATAATCCAACATGACTTTCATAATTCCCTCTCTCCACTCGAGCATGAAAACCATGGCACACACACACACACAAACACACACACACACACACACACACACATATATATATATATATATATATATATATATATATATATATATATATATATATATATCTATATATATATATATATACATACATACATACATACACATACTCGTCACTTTGCGTATACATTATCTCCTGCATGTAGCAAACAATATCATTTATTAGGAAATATTCCTCAACAAAGCTAGGCAAAATACTTACATTATTATGAAATAATCCAACATGACTTTCCCTTTGGAACAAGCCTCCAGACCACTCGAATCTACTAAGTTATTGTTCAAACAAATCAAAACAAACTTTAGACACTAAGCACATATGGTAAATGTTCTATCCTTAACATAATTAAAAATGTCAACAAAGAGTCAACCTGGTCCTAGGTGGTCAAAATTCGAAGTGAAGATCAAATCTCGATTACCCATTCATTTCTAAGTCCAAATATGTAATTTATTTTGTAATTCGATATCAATTTGAGGTCTAAGTTTTAATTTATAAAATTTATAGTTTCTACCCAAAACTTCCAATTTCTACTCTATAAATCTTAGATTTGATAATGAAATTCATGAAATATTAATAGAACTTGAATGAAAATAAGTTAAAGTTATTAACCTATGAATTTGGGAAGAAATTGCTCTCCAAAATTCGCATATATGGAGTCTAGGTCTCAAAATGCTGTAAAATGAGTACAGCCCGAATCCCCAACTTTTACCTAACTACAGGTATATCAAATGAGAAGCCTTGTTAATATTTGCAACGTTCGCAAATGCGAACTCTTGATCACAAATGCGAACCCATGATCGCAAATAAATGTCGCAAATACGACTCAACATGCGAATTTGTGAACACCCATGTATCGCAAAAGCGATTAAAGCTTCGCATTTGTAAAGTTATCCGCTCATACTAGCATCACAAATGCGACGTATAGATCGCAGCAAATGCGATGTCCTCCAGCTCGCAAAAACATCCACTGCTTTGCAATTGCAACACATATCAGCCCCTGCTCAATATCGCAAATGCGAGCCTAACTTTGCAAAAGCAAAGCTTGCTTTGCGAACAGGTCCTCACAAATGCGAGACATGCAAGCCACGAACACCATTTGTTACCTATTAATCCAAAATTAGTCTGCAGCCTATCTGGAAATCACCCGAGCCCCTCGGTTCCAAATGAATATTCACACAAGTGTAATAACATCATACAAAAGTCACTCCTAAGCTAAAGTCATCAAAATAATATCTAAAATCAAGAACCAGTCATTAAAACTCAAGATTTTTAAAGTTTTAAACTCAAATTTTCAACTTTCCACAAAAAAGGTCGAAACGACCTCGAGTAATCTAGGACCTCAACCAAACATATGTATAATTTTAATATCATCATATGGACCTATCATAAATTGTTAAAGTACCAATCCGATGTTGTTTACCAAAAACGTTGACCGTGGTCAATTCTAGTCATTTTCAAAGCCAAAAATCATATCTTCCTTTGAAATTCAGATTTAAATTTTTCAAAAAATTGACATGGATCACGTAAGCAAGTCATAAAATTATCAACTAGAGCTATGATAAGTGTCAATAAAAGGGAAGCTAGTACTCTAAACGGCTGATCATATCATTATATATGACTATGGCTAATCATGCAGTTTGATTTATCATAGCAACTTCATGAGCCATTTTAACATTTATGATTTGTAATCATAATATTTAATATGAGAGAAATAAGCCATTTAACCACCAAACAAATAAGAAAAGTATATAAATATGAATTCATAATAAAGCTCAACATGGAAAATTAATTTTTTATGCTCAATTCGACAAGTTATAAGCTAAACCATGCATAGTAATCCTAATTGTGAGTCATCACGTAATCATAAAATTAATGAAACATGAAATTAAATTCACATAGTCCAAACAATGCGTAATCATAAGCCAAACTCTACTGGATATGGTCATAACCTTGCTACGCATATACATGGCTCATAAATCAAGTAACAAGTAGCAAATAGATCACATATGTGGGAAATTTTCTCTTACAAAGATAGGCAAGAGACTTACCTCCTCCGACAAGCTTCAATCGATGACAACCGTGTTCCTTTTAAATCCAACACCATACGACACAAATCTAGTCAAATATTACTAAATGAATCAATACAAGCATTAGGAATTGATTCCATAGATTCAATCTTTAACCCAAATTAAAACGTCAACAAAAAGTCCGCCCCGAGCCCCAGGCGCAAAATCCGAAATTTATCATAGATATTGTTTACCTAAAACCTCATGATTCTAAATATATTATTAGATTTCAAATTAGGGTCCAATTCTATAGTCAAAATCCCCAAACTCACTCTCTTAAGATTATACTAAAATACCTCAATTTTTATTCATATTTTAGGTATTAAAAAATTCTTGTAGATTCATAAAATATAATCACAAATGAGTAGAAATCGCTTACCCTATTGCCTTGGGATGAAAATCCTCTTGAAAAAGTACCTCTCTCGAAGTGTAAGGTTTAAAATATGAAAGTACGGATTTTTTTTGGAAAATAACACTTATATAATCTATCCAACAACGCATATCACGATCACGACAGTCTCATCGCGATCACGAAGGCCAAACTAGCTTCCCAAATCAAGTTCCTCTACACGAACACGTAGTCTGCCTCACGAATGCGGTGCCCACCACCCTAATCCTATGCAAACGCGAGCGAGCCTCTCTCCGTGAACGCGAGGATCAATCTCCCGCATGCCTCTTCCTCTACGCAAATACGAGCCTCTTCATGCAAACACGCCGACCACCCGTCCACAACACTATGCGATCGCATGCCCATATGCACAAATGAGATGAACAAAACTTGCCTTCAAGACCTCCTTCATGATCACGAGATTCAGTTCCGTGATCGCATAGCACATCCATGCACCAGCAAATCAACAGTTGTAACTCTTAGGAAAATGGTCCAAAATCATCCCAAATCACACATGAGCCCTCTAAGCACCATTCTATCATACCAATAAGTCCATATATGAAATTCAAATTTATCAAAGACTCAAAACACCACAAAAAATATCCAAATTAAGAATCGAAGATCAATATCCTTCTCCTAGCTTTTAAACATTCCAACTTCGCCAAACATGTTCGAATCACACTCAGACATGCCGGATCACAATCAAAGTTGGCAAACAAGTTCTAATTAACTAATCCAAAGCCCTAGAACACCGAACGAAACCCGATCAAATTTAACTCCCAGTCAATTTTTTGAACTCTCCAATTCTGTACTTTTGAATAAAAGAGTCAAAATCTTCTAGGAACATCCAAAAATTTCGAACATATGCCCAAGCCCAAATCACCATTCAAACTTATTAAAACCATCAAATTCCGATTCCGAGATCTTTTGCTTAAAGGTCAAACTTTGCTCATTTCTTCCAACTTACCCTAATAAGATCTAGTCTTCCAAAATATGGGTGCATGAGCAAAAATGGAAAAGATTACAAAATTAATCCCCTTATGTTTGGGGTAGATCTAAAATAGTTCCTTAAAATTCCCGTACAATGGTTTTGATCACTTAAGTTAGTAAAAAATAGCATCTTTAGTCTCTATCAAATCACAAACTCTAATTTTTAATTTAACGGTAATTGTAAAAATAATTTAATCATTTTTTAAATTTGGAGGCGAAATTTCTTTCCAATTTCGATCTATTTTTAGTGTTTAGTGCAAAAAATTTTTGGGGTCATTTATGCATTTCTAGTGTCCGAACATATTGGCAGTTTTTAGGATATGAAGGGAAGATCTTGGTTTTTTAGGAGTTCTTATTAATAATCTAACCATATTAATTTGTTATAAATATTTGATTGAGACCAAGTACTCACTTTTTAATAAACATAAACATAAAGGACAAAAATTGCTCGGAATTATATTTAAGGGACTATTTAACCAACTCCAAAACTTAAGGGATGATTGTTGTTATTTTCTCGGTGAAAAATGTGGAAGCACGGCTAGATTGCCCTGCGGATCTCAACTTTACCAGCGTGTGTTTGGAATAATGATTTTAAGAGGGGAGGAGGGTTTAAGCCAAAAAGAGTTGGAAATGGAGTCGTCGTCTCCAACATTGGGGAAACGGAAACTAGAGGAGGAGCACGAAGCAGCAGCAGCGTCACAAGCATCTGCTTCGAAAAGGCGAAATTTGGCCGCGGCCAGAACCTGCGTTCACGAGGTAGCTGTTCCCAGTCATTACACTTCAACCAATGACGAATCACTTCACGGTACCCTCTCAAACCCCATCTATAACGGTCAAATGGCCAAAAATTACCCATTTAAGCTGGACCCATTTCAAGAAATCTCCGTAGCATGTTTAGAACGAAAGGAGTCAGTCCTCGTATCAGCACACACTTCCGCTGGCAAAACTGCAGTGGCAGAGTACGCAATCGCTATGTCTTTTAGGGATAAGCAGAGAGTAATTTACACTTCCCCTTTAAAAGCATTGAGCAATCAGAAATACAGAGAGCTGAGCCACGAGTTTTCTGACGTGGGTTTAATGACCGGTGACGTCACCCTCTCGCCGAATGCGAGTTGTTTGGTGATGACAACGGAGATTTTAAGGGGTATGCTTTATAGGGGTTCCGAGGTGTTGAAAGAAGTTGCTTGGGTTATATTTGATGAAATACATTACATGAAAGATCGCGAGAGAGGGGTAGTTTGGGAAGAGAGTATTATATTTTTGCCACCAGAAATTAAGATGGTGTTCCTTTCGGCTACCATGTCGAATGCCACGGAGTTTGCTGAATGGATTTGTAATATTCATAAGCAGCCTTGTCATGTGGTGTATACCGATTTTCGGCCTACACCTTTGCAGCATTATGTGTTCCCTATGGGTGGTTCTGGATTGTATCTTGTGGTTGATGATAACGAGCAGTTTAGGGAAGACAATTTCTTGAAATTACAAGATACTTTTACGAAGCAGAAACTGGGGGGGAGCGCCAATGGAAAGGCTAGTGGAAGAATTGGAAAAGGTGGCTCTGCTTCTGGTAGTGTGTCCGAAATCTACAAAATTGTTAAGGTGTGCAGTGTATTCTCGTAAGATTAGCTAAAATAATACACTCTCCGCTTCAATTTATGCATAATAGTTTGACTCGGTAAAGAAAGAGGGGGCTTTTGAAACATATAATCTTAAACACACTATAATATTTATGTGACTATAAATCTTCTCATTGAGGTTAAAATCAGCAGTCTATAGGTAGATGCTTCCAAATACAGAAATGTGTCCTTTTCAGGATGGACTAATAAGCAAATAGTATCACATATACTAAAAGGTTAATCTCTCAATGTTTCAGATGATCATGGAACGGAAGTTTCAGCCAGTGATTATATTCAGTTTTAGTAGAAGAGAATGTGAACAACATGCAATGTCTATGACCAAACTTGATTTTAATACTGAAGAAGAAAAGGAAGCTGTGGAGCAGGTATTCCGTAGTGCAGTGGCGTGCTTGAGTGAGGAAGACAGAAACTTGCCAGCAATTGAATTAATGTTGCCACTGCTTCAGCGTGGGATTGCTGTTCACCACTCTGGTTTGCTTCCTGTTATCAAGGAGCTTGTCGAGCTTCTCTTCCAAGAAGGACTTATAAAGGCTCTTTTTGCCACAGAGACGGTAACCCATTTCTTGCATATCTTATTAGCTTGTGTTAAATTTATCATTACAGGATGCTGATTATACTATTCCCCCTTTGTTTTCCCTCCTAATAAATTTTTTAACAGTTTGCCATGGGACTAAACATGCCTGCAAAAACAGTAGTGTTTACCAGTGTAAAAAAATTTGATGGTGATAGCCATCGTTACATTGGATCTGGCGAATATATACAGGTGAACACGAATTCCATATACACAACATTAGCAATAGTTTGTTTTCAGCTTTTGATTATTATAATGTATCTCTCTTTCATGCAGATGAGTGGAAGAGCAGGACGCCGTGGCAAAGATGAACGTGGTATTTGCATTATCATGATTGATGAGCAGGTGACTTAATAATAGTATCCTCTAAGCAAGCTTCTTCTTAAGTACCTGCTTCTGTCTTCTTCTACTTTTTTTGATAAATCAAAAGTATTTTCTTTGATTTCATACTAAGTTGGTGGCAGAATTGCATCTCACTTCTACAAATTACAACAAAGAATATTCCTTTTTGATAAGTACAACAAAAGTATCCCTTTTACACCAAAGTACAGAAGGAAGAAAAGGGAGTTTTTGACTCCACCTTCATAATGGACTTTCAACTGCTCAAACATTCTACTACTCCTTTCTCTCCAAATAAACTAGAAAGGGTGAGTAGCAGTCTTCCACGTTTCTTTCCTTCTGGGATCCATCTTTCTCATTCTCCAGCTTGCATAACTTCTATCCTGAGTTCTAGATAGAATCCAGAGTATGTTAAACATGGAAATACTATAGTGGAGCTTCAGTGGATGACTCATCCTGCCAATGTTTTTCAGGGGAAAAAAAGAAGTCTTCCAAATCATTTTCCATTGCTAAGATTTTTCAGGTACAGCTTGATGAAAAAGATTTGTCTAATAAAATTGCTTCAGTAAGGAATAAGCTGATTTTACTAAAAACACTCCATCGTTTTCCCCTATCCAGTAAAGAGTATTTTCTACTTAGTTCTGAAGCTAGGAAGTATGTAACTCTTGCAGCAATTGGGTAATCCTTTCAGGCTCCCACTCCTAGTCGTTAAAGTTCTTCTGAAAGTCAAAACATACCCTTGTTTTAGTCTATACTGTGGTATTATAGCTTGCTTGCTGCTAGTAAAGCAAAACAGATCTGGATATCTGAGGCAGGAGCTAATTCCTCTTTCCTCTTTTCACTTCCTACTGCTATAGTTAATTTGTGTTGCTTATTGCTGGTTACACCTATGCATGAAGCATACTTAACTATGTCTTGGACAGTCTTATGTGATGGTGTTAGCTCTATAGTGATAACTTACATATCGTGTGATGGTTTCAGATGGAGATGGATAACCTCAAGGACATGGTTTTGGGTAAACCAGCTCCGTTGGTCAGCACTTTTAGGCTGAGTTACTACACAATTTTGAATCTAATGAGCCGGAGTGAAGGTCAATTTACTGCCGAGCATGTTATCAAAAACTCATTTCACCAGTTTCAGTATGAAAAGGTTCGTTTTTAGAAAAATCAGCATTTCTACGTCACTACTTTATATTCTATGATTGACAGTGACACTGTCTCTTTGTTAGGCCTTACCTGACATCGGGAAGAAGGTTTCCAAGTTGGAAGAAGAAGCTGCAACTCTTGATGCCTCAGGGGAGGTATAATGTTTGTTTTTTCCTTTTATTCGAGAATATAGATTTTTTTCTGCACTAGATCCTAAAATAGCTTCTGTTCAACTTGTAGGCTGAGGTTGCAGGGTATCATAAACTAAAGCTTGAGATTGCCCAATTTGAGAAAAAATTGATGGCTGAAATAACAAGGCCTGAAAGGGTTCTGTATTTTCTTCTTCCTGGTAGGCTGGTAAGTGGTTGTAGGCATCTCTAGTATTCTGCTGACTTCCGACTTGACCTGGACATATGTCACTTGGCCCTTCTCTGACCCAATCTATGAGTTGTCTTTTCATTTCTGGATAATTCATAGATTGGAATGAACTGTGTTTAGTCTCTGGAAATATTTCTTTTACATTGCTAATGCCTCCCTTTTGTTAGTGTACACGGCCTTTTATCTACTGCCATACCTGGTAAACTGTGTTTGCATGGACGTATGCTTCCTCAATGGGAAATTAGCTGCAAGCCTCTTGTATTGTCTTTTGCAACTGCAATGTAGAGATATCTTAGAATTCTTTCTTCTTAAACTTTACTCGTGAATGTTAGATTCACATTTCTGGACTAATTGATCTTGAATAAGGAAATTATTACAGAATGTTATATGTGATATATTAGGATATTCTGTATTTAATTTTAGAACTACTTTGTAACCCTTCTTGCATGCTGGTAATTAATCAAGTAGTAGGAAGTTCTCTTGATTCTTTTTTCCATATTTTCCTTTTCTTGGTCTAATTACAGCTCTCTTTCACCTGCCAAAACATGATTTGGGACATTAGGAAGGTAAAGTAGAAGTTCAGAACATGTTGTGGGAGTTGGGACATTGAGTAGGTAAGGTTTAAAGTTATAGCTTTAAAGGATGGCTCAATGTTGAATTGCAAGATGCTCTATATTTGATTATATCCGAGTCATACTGAGAAAGTGAAGTGCATTAGTAGACAGAGGAGTCCATTTCTCCTGAAGAAATGTCGTTGCTGCTAGTCTGTGTGCATTTCAAGCATAGTAAAGATCAGTGTTGTTAAAAGCGCTCGCTACAGCGCTTTTAGCGTGTAGCGAGGCGTAGCGAGGGGCTGACGCCACACAGGCTGCTGTGGCGATGCGATAGTGAATGGCGAGGGCAACAGGCACTGAGGCGTAGCGAGGCGCGAGGCGAGGCGTAGCGACGCTATTTTGAAATTACACAGAAATTAAACACATCAGCATAGCAGCTTTACAAAAACAGAAAATTAGGGTTTTCTATCTATTCCACTCGACAAAAACAAAAGCCAGTCGACCATCTTCATCTTCTTTCTTCTCTCGAGTCTCGACCAGCCAGAGCCAGGTATGTTCTTCATCTTCTTTCTTCCTTCTTCCTTCTTCTCTCTTTCTTCTTTCTTCTTTTTTCCTTCTTCTTCCAGTCGACAGACTAGGTCTGTTTTTTTTTCCTTCTTCTTCCAGTCGACAGTGCACTGCTCTCGACCAGTGAAAAAAACAGAGCACTCGACAGTGCACTGCTCTTTTTTATTTTTTCCAGTGATCCAGTCCCTCTGTTTTTTTTTCAGACTTGTCTACTGTTCTGTTTTTTTCGACTGTTCTGTTGAGTGTTGACTGTCGAGTCGACTGTTCTGTTTTCAGTCGCACACTCGCACTCGCACTGCTCTGTTTTTTTTTTTTCAGACCTGTCGACTGTGAAAAAAACAGAGCAGTCAGCACCACTCGACCACTCGACCAGTGCACTGCTCTGTAACCTGCACAGATAAAACAAGAAAAATTAATCTGCAATTTTGCTAAGTTGCTTAAATTTATTTGATTTATTGCTCTATTTTTCTTTAATTTATGAATCTATTATGAGTTTATGACTATCTATTGAGCTCTTAATTTTTACATTGATATATTTATTAACATATTATTGTTATTGAGTTTTTAGTTATATATATACATATATATTGTTTTTTTTATAAATTGTAGCCTCACATCAAAAAGGCGAGCGCTTCGCTGCGCGCCTCTCGCCTCACTGAAGCGAGCCCTCGTCGCTATTTGTCGCCGCGCGCTATCAAAAACTCTGGTAAAGATGGTGAATCACACAAAGAGGAACCGGCCATGCTAAAGTTGCTTCTATCGGGGAGCGGTTTCAGTTGAATCCCCTTTGTCGGGTTTTTTTTACGAAAGGGCAAAAGCTAGTTTTTTGTTTTTTTTGGTTGTATTTGAACTGTTGAATTCCCTTGACATAAGGGTAAGTTCTTGTAATGTGGAACTTGGAAGAGGGGTTAAAGATATGCTTTAGGTCACAGGTTCATATCCCGGGTGTGAAATTTTTGAATCCCTTTGTTTAAATTCTCACTCCGCCACTGACTTCTATGGTATTTTGTTCGTATTGCTGTTTGTATTGACTTGAAATTCATTCACCTTATACATTTTTGGTAACTCCATTAGAGAGTTTGTTAGAATATGTAATAGTAGAACCCTAATCCAATGTGTATTAGGAGTAGCCTAATCCAATGTTTATTAGGTGTAGGATAGGTTATGTGTGTATATATAGGGCTCATTGTATCATGGTTAATCTCAGTTATATTTTTCTCCCGTGCTTTCTCACATGGTATCAGAGCTTTGGTGAGATAATTATCGTTGTGCGTCATTCCAACGACATTCGGTAAGAAATAACTCAGTCACCGTGCAATTTTCCGGTGATCGAAGTGACTAATTGCGTCAAGGTCACTAATTATCAGTGTTGTGCAAAAACCAACACCACCACAAGGTTCCCAAGAGAGATCCGACCAAACCCCAGCAAACTCCACCGGAAAACTGCCCTTCACGCGCCAGATTTATCAAGGTAGATCCGACTCACGCGCCCCACGCGCCGGCGCGTGAGCACTGTTCCGGTGAGATTTTGACGAAGGTCCTTCAGGGCAGTTGGATCGCCCTCAAATTCCGAGCCTACCCATATTTTTTACTTTTCAATTCCGTTCACTTTGAAGTTTTTCCGGCATCTACGGTGATTTTTCCGGCAAAAAAACAGTATTTCCTTCATCTATTTCAGCAAGTTTTCAACGATATCTTTGGGACTCGATGCTTTCGGGTCTAGAAACCCGGGTTCGATGTTAAACTACATATGTAACAAGCTCGGTACATATGATTTATATGCACCAGCTTGAGGGGGAGTGTTAGAATATGTAATAGTAGAACCATAATCCAATGTGTATTAGGAGTAGCCTAATCCAATGTTTATTAGGAGTAGAATAGGTTATGTGTGTATATATAGGGCTCATTGTATCATGTTTAATCTCAGTTATATTTTTCTCCCGTGCTTTCTCACAGAGTTCATGTTTATCTTTTGCACGGACACTGAGCATTGCATTGTTAATGGCAGGTTCAGGTACGGGAAGGTGGAAAAGTTTGGGGTTGGGGTGTTGTAGTCAATGTGGTGAAGAAGCCTCCAGCAGCATTGGGTTCTTTGCCTGCTGCCCTCTCTGCTTCACGTGGCACTGGCTATATTGTGGATACCTTACTTCATTGCTCGCTGGGTTCCAGTGAAAATGGTTCTCGACCTAAACCATGTCCCCCTCGTCCTGGGGAAAAGGGAGAAATGCATGTGGTGAGTACAAAATACTGCTGTGTTGTAGTTTTGTAAAAGTCATATATTGCACACAAGTGAATTAGATCATGAGCAATAGTGGTATTCTTGAGTGTGTTTCTGGGACATGATACAACATTCCAATTTGTAGGTTCCTGTTCAGTTACCCTTAATTTCTTCTCTCAGCAAGCTTAGAATATCTGTTCCTCCTGATCTTCGGCCTTTGGAAGCGAGGCAAAGTATTTTGCTTGCAGTACAGGAGCTTGAAAAACGTTTCCCTGAAGGCCTCCCGAAGCTTAACCCTGTAAAGGTATGAATTTTCAGTTTCTTGATTCATTCTTGATTTGTAATTTGTCATTTTAAAAAGGATCAGGTCATTGATGAGCATAATCTCTTTTCTCGTTCCGAGATGTTAATCTGACTATAATAGCTATGGGTCAGAAACAGTGCTAGTGATGTATATTCAAAAACCGCAGGTCAAAAGCCTAAAATACATGTCACTCATAGGGATATTTTTCTGACAGAAAGCTGTGTGTCAGGAACATTGCTAGTGATTTTAAAGCAAAAACTGCAGTCAAAAGCTGGAGATGAGTATAGCTTATAGGAAACTGTAGCTAACTGTAATGCAGTAGAAATTATGGCATGGGGTGTCTTAAGAAACAAGGAAGGCTCTATACGCTGTGTTGGTTTGCAGGGTTTGGTAATATCATATCCTTTAGCAGTTAGTCAAAGTGAAAAGATGTCCTACGTTGGTTGGTGACTGATCCGCCCTGTGATTGTTGTTCAAGCTATCTACTTGTAAGGCATTTGTCAATTAATTCTTTCAGTTGATGCTTTTACGACTAGGCTGGATAGGCAAAATAATCCTATCAATAGCATTTCAGTGCAAAATGGGAGATATATACCACATAGATATATTAATTGATTTCTTCAAGTCCTTAAATGAGAGAGAGGCCTGTATTCTTCTGCAGCTTAACTACATAAACCTTCGGTGCGTTTCTTTTTGTTTCTTTAGTAAGATACTAAAATTCATAACTTACTTATCCAAAAGGAAAAAGTCTCACAGCTGCTGCCCCATTAAAGTACAAAAAAGAAAACAAAATATGAAAACAAAAGATCACAGATAAAAGAAAGAAAAATTACAGAAAAGAGTAAAGCGGGGAAGTAATATCTTAATAAGCTAAATGGACCATTGTTATCATTTTGTATGATCTTGTTGGTGAATTCATTGCCAATTTCCATATTACAGAGCTTCCGTAATATGTAGCTGAGAGAAAAGTGACAGAAAAGAGTAAAGTGGGGAAAGTAATATCTTAATAAGCTAAACGGACCATTGTTATCATTGTCTGATCTTGTTGCTGAGTTCATTGTCAATTTCCATATTACAGAGCTTCCGTAATATGTTGCTGAGTAACAGTTCTTCTGTGATATGGGTAAAAAGTTCTATGTTTGTATATTACTTTGTTTGTCACCTAAGTTTAGCTTCACAATAAGTAATAGTTTGTAACGTATTTGGTTGACGATTTGGAGAGAGAAACTCAAGATGCTTTAAAGATATGTTTAACTCTGAACAAAGGATCAAGCTGAACTTTATATTTTAATTCTACTTTTGGTGTAAAGAAACCGTTGTACGGGATATATAGATATCTAGTAGATCTCATTAGTTCCTTGTAGCTGTTACAAGATTGTTTTTGCAACTTTCTGGGTCTTATAACACTGTTTTACTCCTTAGCAGTCTTTGTGCTAAGGACTATCTTTTAGTATAATGAAATCTGTTACCTTATCAAAAAAAGAAAAAAAGAAGAAGTAATAGTTTGTTCTCTTTTTTATATCTGTATGTATGGCCGTAGCACAGCCTATGTGCTACAACAATTATATAATATGTTGCCATTCTCAGAGAAAACAAGAAGTAATAGTTTGTTTCTTGTGTTAATCATTACTATGAGGGAGTTTGCTGGCCATGAAATGATCCTTGCAAAACATTTTAGTATATCTTTTACTATATGTTTATTCTTCAACTTTGAGGCACTGATTAAAACTAGGGTTTGGTGCTTTCCTAATTCTTAAATTTGTAGGACATGGGTATTGAAGATCCTGAAGTTGTTGATATGGTAAACCAGATTGAAGAACTCGAGAAAAAGCTGTTTTCTCATCCACTTCATAAGGTATGACTAGAAATTTGGTATTGAATGATCTGTTAATTCAGTGATGAGACATTAAATCTATAAATCACGGTTTACTTACTGTCATTGCTTTTGCCATTTTCTGTTGCATACATGTGAGACAGTCACAAAATGAACATCAGCTCAAGTGTTTCCAGAGGAAGGCTGAAGTGAACCATGAAATTCAACAGCTCAAGTCAAAAATGCGTGAATCACAGGTAAATCTCCTATGTTGCTTGCTTGTCGACACTAAAGTAATTTTTTTTTCTTTCTTCATTCCTTTATTTTTTTCTCAATTCGGCTGGGTCAAGTCTGATCCATTAGCCAGGTTGAAGTTCCTATCATTTAAAATTCTAACATTGTCTATCTCATGGCCATAATTATTAGCTTTCATTCTTCTCTTGTTACAGTATTTAATTATTATTGCTTCTCTATTTTGCTTATTCATCTTTTATTAATATTTAGTTTTGAGATTTTTCCTAAGTGATCCTTAGAGTACTTAACAATTATAGCTCTTTTTACTGAATTTTCTCTATTTTATTTACTTATAAGTTAAAACAAAATATGGCAAATTTTTCAGCTTCAAAAATTTCGGGATGAACTTAGGAACCGCTCCCAAGTCCTAAAAAAGCTGGGTCACATTGATGCTGATGGTGTTGTGCAATTGAAGGGACGGGCAGCCTGCTTGATAGACACTGGAGACGAACTTCTTGTGACTGAATTGATGTTTAATGGTAATAGAATTGTTGTTCGGAAGCTTTGTGCAATTACTAGCTTCTTTGTTTAGGTGGAAACCAATAGCTTTCATTTTGAAAAATGAGAGCAGATGAGGGCTATGTTGTTTTGAACTTTGAATCTTAAAATGGAAACTGTATCAAATTAACCTGAGTGATTTGCATTTTTTATGGTTTATTGCATGGGCCTTAAACTTGATAGAACTGCTGATGCTAAATAAAATATTTTACTCTCGTTTCTTGGATCATGTTGAAGATTTGTGTACAATTACGATTGGTTGTTCTGGAACTTAAACTTACAGATCTGCTGAAGTAAAAAAGGTTTTATTCTTCTCGTATATTTCCTTGTAGCCCTATAGTATAGCCCAAAAACTGCATACTTTTGCTAACTGGATTTTGAATACTCTGGTCGCTGTAGCTTCACCTTAGGTAATCAGGCCCTTTTAATGTGGTTTAATTTCCAGAGAGACTTGGGGCCAGGCGTTGGAATATCTTGTGGCATTCCTTTGGTGGTGCAAAGAGTGGGCGGTTAATCGCTGATATCTGGTGTTGTGAATGATTTTGTGGGCAGGTACATTCAATGATCTTAATCATCATCAAGTTGCGGCTCTTGCAAGTTGCTTTATCCCAGGCGACAGATCAACTGAACAAATACTTTTAAGAGATGAACTTGCAAAACCATTACGACAGCTACAAGATAGTGCAAGAAAAATAGCAGAGGTGAGTTGAAAGAGGAATATGACACCTTCTATATTTCCATGTCAGAAGCATGGATAACACCAAAACTTTGCAGATACAAAACGAATGCAAGTTGGAAATAAATGTCGATGAATATGTGGACGCAGCAGTTCGACCATTCTTGATGGATGTTATTTACTGTTGGTCAAAGGTGAGCAAAAAAGATACACGTTTCATGTTTATTTCCCAAAATGATTCACGCCCTTTTCCCAGCAGGAGTACTAGATTTATCTTGTTGAATGCTGTTACCATCATCTTGCTAGTCAAACTCTCAAGGCAGTTGTAGATTAAAGCCTGTTTGGCATTCTCTTCCATTCAAAGAATTTTGTCATTAATAGGACATCATCTTGCTGACCATTGCCTTACGAGGTCCCTGGCACCCCTCCTTCCTTTATTGTTTGCATGACCTGATTGATAGGTACACCCTCGGTCTTATTTATGTGACGGTGTTTTATTGGGCACGGTGTTTAAGAAATTTAAGAAGACTTTTAACATGTAAACCCGATATATGAAGTACCAAAAGTTCTCCTTTTTATTTAAGTGAGTGATGATGGGGGTTCCAATGTCACATCATTAAGGGTAAATGGGAATACTAAAATTAAGTAGTTTCCAAAAAGAGAAGGGTGTCAATCATTTTGGGAGAGACAAAAAAGGAAACCATGTCACTTAAATTAGGACGAGGAAGCAATGCCAGTAAACTACCCAAAGACCCAGAAAGTTGGTTGTGGTTATGCTGTAAACATGGGATACTGTTGGTTGTGGTTCTGCTGTAACTTCTTGGTAGTATTCCTTGTTTTGTTCATCTTTTTGCTCAAGGTCCAAGATCATAATTTACATGGATCAAATCACCTTCAGTCTTAGTACGTGATGGATATATCAGCTGTTCAATCTTCAAAGGGATCATCTTTTTTGCATCCGAGGTCCTTTGCTAGAAAAATGAATGAAGTTGCAAATTACCTGAAATACCTTTAATGGAAACAAGAAGGTTTACTTTGAATCTTCCATAGTCGACCTAGGCTCTTTCCCTGCCCCAATGAAAACCTAAAAGAAAAGAAAACACTGGAGATCTCATTTTGCTCTAACTTTTGTTAATGTGCATATACTTTCTCTTAGGGCGCATCTTTCGCGGAGGTTATACAAATGACGGACATCTTTGAAGGTAGCATCATACGGCTGGCTAGAAGGCTTGATGAATTTTTAAACCAGGTAACTGATTAGATCATCAGTTGTGTTTATGAATAATACGAGATATTAAGTATTCATTGTTCATGGCCATCCACTTAGCGCATCAGGAGAGGACTCATATTCATGAATTTTCTTTTGATTATACTTGTTTGTTCAATAAGCTACAGTAAACAAGCATGTCAATGGCACCTGTAGATCTGTAATATTTTTTACAAAGATGAGTTTCCTTTCCCTTATACCTAACAGCTACTCCACCTTATTAAATTACAAAGTCAAATTCTGAGACTTTTTTTCTTGGGACTTACAGTTGAAAGCTGCTGCACATGCTGTGGGAGAAACAGATTTAGAGAACAAATTTGGTGCAGCAAGTGACAGTCTTCGGCGAGGGATAATGTTTGCAAATTCTCTCTATCTATAAGAGTTATATTATAGAAGTAGATCAGAGGTGGAAGTTCTCATTAGCTAGCTGTATATCAATGCTGTGTAGCTGACAGATTGCTCTTTTATTATTTTCCTATTTTTCTAAGAAATAGTTTCTTATTTATAGTGATACCTTGTCTAGTTGAATGTTGCGAATCTATAAGCTTGCTCTGTCTCATAAGATTGTAAGTGATACACTTTAGTGCCAGAAGGGCATAGTCTGGAATTACTTTTGGCTGGAGCTTCATTCTTTTTTTCGGAGATCTTGAAGATTAATATCATAAATGGTGCCAAAATACAGGAGGAGTGGCAAATGTATTTTACTGAATTTCGACTTTATTCAGTGCTCCAACAACCACCCAGTATAATCCCACTTAGTGAAGTCTGGGGAGGGTAGTATGTACGCAGACCTTACCCCTACCTTGGGGTAGAGAGGCTATTTCCAAATAGACCCCCGGCATCCTTCCCTCCAAGAACTTTCCACCTTGCTCTTGGGGAGATTCGAACTCACAACCTCTCGGTTGGAAGTGGGGTTGCTTACCATCAGAGCAACCCACTTAGTGGGTTCTGGGGAGGGTAGTATGTACGCAGATCTTACCCCTACCCTGGGGTAGAGAGGTTGTTTCCAAATAGACCCCCGGCATCCTTCCCTCCAAGAACTTTCCACATTGCTCTTGGGGAGACTCGAACTCACAACCTCTCGGTTGGAAGTGGGGTTGCTTACCATCAGAGCAACCCACTTAGTGGGTTCTGGGGAGGGTAGTATGTACGCAGATCTTACCCCTACCCTGGGGTAGAGAGGTTGTTTCCAAATAGACCCCCGGCATCCTTCCCTCCAAGAACTTTCCACATTGCTCTTGGGGAGACTCGAACTCACAACCTCTCGGTTGGAAGTGGGGTTGCTTACCATCAGAGCAACCCACTTAGTGGGTTCTGGGGAGGGTAGTATGTACGCAGACCTTACCCCTACTCTGGGGTATAGAGGTTGTTTCCAAATAAACCCCCGACATCCTTCCCTCCAAGAACTTCCCACCTTGCTCTTGGGGAGACTCGAACTCACAACCTCTCGGTTGGAAGTGGGGGTTGCTTACCATCAAAGCAACCCCTCTTGTCTTAATGCTCCAACGTCTCAGCATATTAACTATCTCGTTCCTCAACGATATTAACCATCAAGAGATTATAATGCAAAGGTATACTCATTTCAACTTGAAGGATTATGGATCATCCAAATATGTTTGATATTTTTGCGCCCTTCATCAAATAAATAATGCTTTTGGTGATTTTCGATTTTACTTCTCGGGTAACTGTAATATGTCCCAAAATTTTGGGTAAAAATTCCGTGGGGCAGTCACTTTTTAAAGTGGTATTTACTTTTCATTCAGTATTTTTAATGTTTAGCAATACTAGTCATTAGTCTATTAAAATTAATATGAAAAAATTGTGTTATCCTTTCTTCTAATTAGGAATGACAATTTTCGATGCTGATTACGTGCCTTCTCCTCTTTGACTTCACTTCCTTGATTAGTATCATACTTTATTTTATCAATGAAAAAAATAGATGAATTGACATTAGAAGATATATTAAGATCAAGAAGATAAATATAGAACATAAACCATTAGCGGGGGCTTTTCCATGAAATTATCTTTTCTTCATCCGCTTTGTTTCCTCCACAAATGCCTCCAAAACCTTCTTCATCCGATCTTGTTGCATATCCATCTCCAAAGCTGCTCGACATTGTGTCCCTTCAATCTAATAAATATGAATTACACTCTTGGTAAAGTCCAAACACTCAAATGTTAAGGACATTTGGTCCTAAACCTCGAGTTTCAAGTTCAAAAGTTAAGGATATTTGCTCATGAACTTAGAATTATAAGTTCAAAAGTTAAGGATGTTTGGTCCTGAACTTAGACTAACAAGCTCAAAAGTTAAGGACAATAGGTCCTGAACTTATAGTTACGAGTTCAAAAGTTAATGACAATATGTCCTGAAGTCCTGTACATGGACTAACAACCTAAAAAATTAATGACAATACATGGACTAACAACCTAAAAAATTAATGACAATAGGTCCTGAACTTAGGCTAACAAGCTCAAAAGTTAAGGACACTTGGCCCTGACTCCTAAACTTAGACTTACAAGTTCAAAAGTTAAGGACAAGTAATCCTTAACTTAGAGTTACAAGCACATAAATTAAGGACAGGTGGTCCTCAACTTCGAGTTTTAAATTCAAAGTTGAACATGTAGTCCTGAAATCATGAATTTAAAGTTACTAGTTCAAAAGTTAAGGACACTTGGACCTGAACTTTATGAGCTGAAGGGTGTTTTTGTCCGAATAGGAAAAATTTATTAAAGTTCTGGTTAAAGATTAAAGATATTTTAAACAATAACTTAAAAGTAAATACATATATTATTAATGGCTAATCGTGCACTTCCCCAATTTTGAAAGAAAAGCGCCTCGTAGGTTCTTGAGGAAACTACAGGAATAGACACAAACACATATTACTTATTCAACAATTAGCCATTAAGTCATTTTACCAAAAATAGAAATGAAAAGTTACATATGATCTATAATATTAAAAAAACTTAGGTAAAAAAAGGTTTTTTTAAAGGATATGATTGGTATTCGTTGAAAACATACAATTGTACAAATAATAAATTTGAGATTGGAGGTGATTTGCACTCGGTTGAAGTCAAAATTTGTTAGTAATGATATACAACATTTAAAAATTAAGCAATTTTCTTTTTCAATGAGCATGGTTGGAATTTGTTGAATTTTGAGGAAGATAGGAGGTAATTTGAATTGGCAAATTTAGTTAAAATTGAGTTTGAAAATTTTCTATGATATGTATCAAAAGTGTATCTCATACATAGGTATATATAGATACACAAGAAAAATATATTGATACACATTTGATACATATTGATACACAAAAGATACATTGGAGATATACTGTGAGATACACATACCATATCCTTCCATGTTCAACTTCTACTTCAAAGTTTACTCAAATTTCAATTCAAACCACCTCAAATCTCTACCAAGTCGTCCTAAAATTGAGATTCAAACTCCTTGAGATGTACCCAATCTTTTTCAACTCATTAAGAGGTGCCTAATTTATTCCAACATCACTCAACTCAAAGTAAATTCCAATTTAAAAAACCCAAAATTTCAAATTCATGCTCACGTTAGCTCCAATTAATCCAAAGCCCAACTAAGAAAGGTTGTGATGATGAGGATCGAATGGTAGATAAATGAGACAGAGGTCCTTTTCTTTATAAACACTAAATACAAAAGTTTAATAATATCGTAGCGCAGTGCATGCAATTCCTCTCTTGATTTAGATAATTAATAATGGTAGTAACCTTTAAATCTTTTTTAATCTAATATTAATATAATTATAATGTACATTGTAAAGAACAACAATAGTTCTCACACGGTCCAAAGACCAGCTTTGTTATGAATGACTTGTAATCCTTTTTCTTTTTTTCTTCTTCTTTTAAGCAGGGGCAGGCGCATAAGTTTGGTGGCCTAAAGCCATATTTAGTGTAAGACCCTTTTAAAAAAATATACATATTTTTAATTAAAATAGATTTTTTAGCTTATTAAGAATAAAATTAATTAATATTCTTCGTATAAACCATTTAATATCTCATGTGCAGTATGATCTTAAGTAATAGAATATGATTCAAGAAGTTGATAACTTTGTATTAAAAAGGTTTTTTGATGTTTCAATACACTTGTTGCAATGATGAAAACCTAAGGAAAAAATAGACTTTAAAAGTGTATTACATATTTTCTAATTATTAATGTAATCATTTTTTTATATAAAATATTTTACTTTTCTACTTTGAAATACTTAATATTTTCTTCAAAAAGATTTGGGGCGTTAAGAGAAGAGTAGTGGTGGGATGGATAGCATATATTCTTCTTTGATGGGAAGTATTCGATTTCAGTATTTGAAATGAAAAAAATCCCTTATAAGGAATAGTTCCTACTATAATGGATTTCACACGACACAAAGTTGAATTAATAAATCCCAAATTAAATATCAGACATCAAATAAGAATTAGGAAACAAAAATTGGAGCCCCCAAAATTGTGATGCCTAAAACCACTGCTTTAGTGGCTTTACCCTCTAGCTGCCCTTGCTTCTAATAAGCGTAAAAATAATTCGGTTATTATTGGTACAATATTATAGTAATTGACTAATATTAATAATATTTTATAAATTAGCTGATATTAGAAGCATTTATGCTCTTGAAAGCTCCTAAATTCTTTTCCAGGGAAGTTGAACTTTAGCTTGGATCACACATTATTTCTTAGGTTGGTGTATAAAAATAGCATTATTCAACTTATCTAGAAATATTTTTGGCATTTTTATGTAGTTGGTTTTAGTAATTAATTTTATTAAGAAACTTCAAACCAGCCAACTTTGGATATATTAGTCCTGTATATACCTACATTAAAGAAAGGCGGACTCACAATTTTAACGCGATGCTTTAAGTGTTCAGAATACCAAGCAACTTATCATAATCATTTCAAGGTATAAAAACATACATACACGACATTTCTATCCAAACTTAAACGTTCAATGACCCCTCATTGTTACAAGTAGGTCCACCAGTAAATAATGACTCGATAAAAAAATACAACGAAACTCCCAGCAAATTGGACTCTCCTCTCGCTCTGATGTGGTGTTCTCGTCTTACCTCCAACATGATCTAGTCTCATTCTCACGCAAAAGGGCAACCAGACGCACTAAGCTCCCGCAATCCGCATACTGCGGAGAAGGGCCGGACCACAAGGATTTTGTCCCATTCTCACCAAAAAAAAGGAAGAAGAAGAATGTCACCAACTAAACATTCTTATGCCTCTAATTCTTCAACAAAATCTGTCCCCGCGTAACAATGATGAAGCAGTATTGCAATGGGAAGCTTTTGGAGTTTGATACCTTGGCAAACATGAAATGCTTAAGTAGGCCTTGATTGGAATGTTTTCACATAAATACATCTTTAGATCCGACTTGACATGGTAGTGCAAATTGAAGATTTAAATTTTGTTTCACCACATTCAACTTCTTGTTGGATTAAGCATGATGTTAAAGTTTTATCCTATTTGAATCTTTAAATGAATTAAGAATAAGAAACTCGGATATCTTTTCCTAAATAATCTACCCTTGTTCTCTCTATTTGCTTCAACAGAAGGGATGTTTAATTATCAGTGGAGAAAATGAATGACCTAGTTGTTGCAGTTATCAACTATGAATTACAAGGACTTCAGATTTGGAGAATTAAAACTTATCATCAGTACGTTGATGTTAGGACTTGCAAGGAAAGAAAGAATAATGATTAATTTTTATAGATGAATTTGTCTATGGGTTTAAGAAAAATAAGAAGCCCTCTGAACAACATTCCATTCAGAGAGATTGCCTGCTCAAAACTGAACATAAATCTTCTTATGACAAAAATCTTATCGGGTTAGCTTTCCAAAACCGTTTCCTTATTTATTAGTTTGAGTTGCGTACCATACAAGACTTATGCTACAGCAACACCAGTGGAAAACTTCATTGGACCAGAGCAAGGGGAGGCAGAGTACTCGGGCGATTTCATGGCTCCAGAACCACACTTGTCTTTCTGCTCATCGATTGAGATTTGCTTGCAACGGCACTCTGAACTACAAAATGCCTTCTCTCCTCTGCATTAATTAGCATTACATAAGAAAAGAAGTGATCTCAGCAAGCATTCCTCAAGCTTAACAAGACAGGGACAACATAAGATTTATCTTTCCTTACTCTATATGTAATATTCACCAAATATAAAATACACACCGCCCTGCGTAAACAAACAAGATATATTGCAGTACCTTGAGGAAACAACCAAAATCTAATGAACAAGTGAAAACCATGTGGTGTTTTCCTAACTAAAGCCCCTTAAGCTTCAAAATTACATTGACGAATAAAGCCACCTGAATTATTTCCAGCCAGGACAACTCAATATCGCAGCAAGAAGATAAAAAGAGTCTAAGAATGTTTTCAACCCACTTCATTGACCACTAGGCCACACCCTTGGTGCCTGGCTTTTGTTATGATTTAAAAAATTATTGTATTTGTCCCAAATTTTTTCGTCGATTTTGGTCAAAGTACTCAAAATCGGTTGACTAGATCCAGGACAAGTCCCACACCCACGTCGTATCGATGCGGGTGCTGCACCGAAAGTGAAGAGCCGAGCAAGTTCGAAATTTAGTGATGAGTTCTAAAATAAAGGAATACAACCTTCATGGGTCTCAAACACATAATTAAGATTTACCATAGAGAATTAGGTAATAATTTTATTTCTGCTGGAGTCTCTAAGGCTCTTTTGTCTTCCTTTTTACTTTTCTTTTTCTTTCTCTTTTTCGCCGAGGGTCGATTGGACACAACCTCTCTGCCCTTTCGGGTAGGGGTAAGGCCTGTGTACGTATTACCCTCCCAAAACCCCAATGTGTGGGACTATACTGGGTAGTTGTTGTTGTTGTTGTAATTAGGTAATAATTCTGCAAATGTTTCCAAGAAAGCAAATTAAAAACAAAATCATGTTTATATTAAAAGCTCTGAAGCACTTGCTAAGTTTTAGCTATGAATATAACAAAGTGATACAAGCACAACATCAACTATTTAGTTGAGTAGATTCTAACTGAACATCAGAGTGAAATAACTGTGTAAATTAAGCATATTTTTTAATCTATATCTTGTTAAAGAATTTATTCCCCTTCTTCAGGATATACATGCATAAACTAGTAAAATACAAGAAGTATATGTGCAGAACTATTTTCAACTTGGAAGAAGATATCAATGGCCCAAGACTGTTGATAATTATATAAAACAAGAATATAAAATAATGTAAGAACCAGAATGCAAAGGAGGAAAAACTAATAGTTAAGGCTCCTAGATAACTGCACCCTATATGGCCAAGATTATGAATCAAATTAACAACATAGACAGAACAGCTCAAAAGAAGCTACGAGTAGAAGCTCAGAAATCTCTATTCAGCACTGGTGACAACTCAAGCCAAAAAAGTTTGGTCACTAGGTGAGGATTGCCAAATACCATATATGAAAACAACATCTCATTCCCTCAACTAGTGTGAAATACTTAAACCGCGACACATGAAGGACTGGACATCTGGAACGTGGACAAATAAAATGTGAACCCAACATTAGTAAACCAAGAATTCAGGTTGCCAAGATAAGTTTAAATTAAGTATGAGAGGATTTATGAATGGTTCGGTCGGGCTGGCTTAGAACCTCCGAGTGCCCATCATATTCCTACTAGGGGAGGGGGTCGTGACATATACTCAACTCTAGAGCAACAAAGTGATTTTGTAAGAACATCTGCTAACTGATGTCACAGGCACCCCAATTCAGTCTTCAGTTGAATAAAATGACAATCTATTTCTATATGTTGTATTCTTTCGTCGTGAAACATTGACTCAAAGCAATGTGTATTGTAGCTTGATTGTAACATATCAATTTTATTATGCATCTCCCCACACCTCAACTCTTGGATAATTCGCTTTAGCCAATATAAGCTCATGTGTAGTCAAACTCATTGTTTGGTATACTGTATTTGTAGTTGGTCTAATTACTACAGCATGCTTTTTGCTATTCTATGATATTACATTTCCTCAAATTAGAAAGAACATCTGAAGATGACCTCACCAGGCTACATCAAGATACCCAAAAATACTTGCACGTCTTCTATCTCCATACAATAAACCTTGTCCATATGAATCTTTGATATACCTTAGAATGTGAGTCACTACATTCAAATGAGTTTTACGCCGAGTTTGGAGAAACTGACTTCCCAAATTGACAGTAATCAAAATGTTAAATCGTGTGGTTTTAAAATACTTTTAACTTGCCAAGCATTCTCTGACAACAACCCGAGCTCTTCAAAAGCTCCCCTTGTATAAGAACAATCTTAATGTTCAAGCCTATAAAAGTATCGACAGTTTTGCAATAAAATAAAGATAGAGCATATACTACCTGACAAAGTTAGGGGTGATTTGGTTTAATAGTAAGTATACAGGAATTAGTAATGCAATAATTGTGTATGTGGTGATTAATAATGAGCGATTTTTATGCGGTGATAGATAGCAATGGTATTGATACGCTGTGATTACTAGTGATGTAATTGTTATATATGAGTTAATTATTCTAAAAAGGCATTTTGTCTTTAAATAGTCTAATTTATGCATTGCTAATACACGTATTTTTATTCCACATTTTATCCTGCATTAAATAAGAAATAGATTCCCACATAATTTAATCGAGATATTATTTAGTACGCCAACGAAACACTGTGTTATCTTATGGCGATTTATATACTGATATTATTTATTCTACACCCCAACCAAATAATGTACTATCTTATGCTAGTTTTTATGCTGGGATTAGTTATTCCTGTACTCCAAACAAACGATCCCTTAGAGCATCTCTGTTTCAAATTCTCTAAACCCAAGAGGGCATAACAGTTTCCTCAACCAATACGGAGCAGATGGAAAATTTGGACATCGACAAATATCCAATCAGATTCACATGGATGCTCGATTGCAGCTTAAAGAACAGGTGGATTGCATCAACATGTTCCCCTTTAAGTATATGCTTCATGACAAGTAGATTGAAAAAAGAGAGTAAATGGCATAGGATATTCATGATTCTAACCCCAGAACTTAGCCAACGAATATAAAGGTAGAGAGGCCACATTCGAAGAAACAGTTATGCTTTAAGCTTCAGCAATATGAATTGAATGATCAGTCTCAGACCATAATTCTCAACCACCAATACAAGATCAGTCAAATATTATTTTAACTGCAATTTGACACCAAAGGATAAAAGAATATGAATTACATTCTGAAAGCAAGTGAAAATACTATCCACATAAGGCAAAAAGCCAAATAAGATCAACATCATTACTCATAGGACTTGAGGATACTCTGGTTGGGTTATGCAAATTACTTCCCTGTGGTCTAGCTATCATATTCATCGATAAAAAAAATCAAATGAATTTCCATTACAATTGAAACAATCTAAAAGGAAAAAGAAGTTATTACATACTCCAAGGCTGACTTAAATATAGAGCTTCTTAACACAATTTTCAATTTAATCCGCAGTTAAAGCATTTAAATCATAGATTCAAGAAAAGCAGCACAAATTGTATGACCAAACTCAATACAAGCTCAAAAGCAAAATGAAGAGTTGGAAAGTGAACCTGTAAATGAAAATGTCCAACCCCTGAAGCTGCTTCTGACAAAAAGAGCAAGTATTGAGAAAATCCGCCGTCCTAAATGCTTCATGCGGAGCAGAAGCGGCAGCAGCAGCAGTTGCTTTTTTCCTATAGCCATTCCCTATGAATTGGCCATCAAAGTATTCCCTTTTCTTAACCAAATTGTTACCCTTATGAGAAATCACACAAGTGTACTCTTCACACATCTTCATGTCCTCCTTATTCTTCTTAGAATTACAATTATTAACCAAAATCGGGATTGGGTTTGAAGTTAATCTAGGGGAAATAGCCAGAATTGCAGTTTTATTATTATTACTATTGTGATTATTATTGGACATGGCTGCAACAATTCCAAGCCCAACACCATTACCATTAGGGTCTTCAAACTTGTTAGGAGAAGATTTGGGCGAGTTTGTGTTGTTATCAGTGAGGGGAAAATCGGAAAGGTCGATCGATATATTCTTCTTCTTGTTACCCCTCACTTCAGCCATTTTCGGAACAAAGAAAGACTCCTTATAGGGTCTCGCTCTGTCCTTAATTTCAATTTAGGTTTTACAGATTGAAAAGAGAGAAGAAGGCTTCTTGGGTTTAGAAAGAGAGAGAGATGGGTGTGGATGAAAAGCACCAGTTTTCTTCCCTTTTGGATTCGGTTTTCAGGGGAGGTGGAGAATATAAAGAGTCACGTAAATCATAATTGTAGTACTCTCTCATTTCCAATATTTTCATGGTTCGTTTACGTGTTACCAAACCACCCCCCTCCCTCACACACCCCATGAGCGGATAGTGAACGTAATTTTATTAGGAGTCCGGAACAAAAAAATGTGGTATTTTTGGACTGAAATTACATAAATAAGTATAAAAAAAAAGATAGCAAAGTATATATAACGCCACAAAAAGTGGCGCTATACAGTGATGAGCTGTTACTGTATAGCGCCACTTTTTGTGGCGTTACACATTATTTTTTCTGAAACTCTGCATAGTGCCACAAAAAGTGGCGCTATACAATATTTTTCTGAAACTGTATAGTGCCACAAAAAGTGGCACTATATATCCTTTTTTGTGGGCCCCACCAATAATTTTTGGGTTCAATAATTCAAAAGTGTATAAAGCCAACTTTTCTGGCGATATATACAAAAAAAACTTTCCGACTAGCCATTTCCTATATAAACATGTTAGAACCGCATATCTTCATTTAAATTTTTTTTACTCTTGTTGGTTTCTATTATTGTTAAATTCTCCAGCAATTTTTCATTATGACTGAAGAGCGTAGAGTAAGAGTATCATTATATTGGAGGGGTGAGGTTGTGATGGAGAATAACTCCATGGGCTACAGTTTACCTGCTAAGTGTCATGTTAAATTGCCACTTACGTGGAGTACGAAATATTGATATCGTTGTTATGCAAAAAAATGAGTGTGAGAAAACATTCAGTGATACTTACAGTAACCGGAAGATATTCGTATTCTGTTACACCGCAAGGGGTTGCGTTTTACTCAAAGTTTAACATCGACGATGATGACACTTTGAGTGATTTCCTGAGGACTCTGGACGAATGCTGGGAATTTCTTGTAATCACAATGTTGGAGATGTACGTGAAAGTCGAAGACGTTCCAAAACACGAGGTTGTGAGTAATAGAGATAGCCCCCAGTCATCGGGTGGTTATTCTGGATCAGTTTTTGGCAGACAAGTTTCGGATGAAGAGTTCTCCTTGATTTAAATTTATCACCGTCGGCAAATGAACATCGAGAAAATAATTTGTACCATGCTTTCCATAATTCACAAGAAGAGTGGTAAATTTCAATTTTCATTTATTTTAATTATGTATATTTTTGGAGTATTTAATTTGTATTAACGCTTATTTATTTAATAGGGGGTACCGGCCGGACATGAATTTTATAAGTGGTATATCCGGTAGTCATCACCTAATTGAAAACGTCCATCATGGAATTTCATCACATTACGACTTGTAAGTGAATTAATATAACCATATGGAAAGCATTTTTTAGTTCAGTAGCTTATATTTTTGTTCGTTGTGCAGTGAAACGAGCAAGTTGAACCACCCGTACTCACTCAATTGTCCGAAAACAATGTATTACATCGGGATCTGGCAGATACACAAAGTGAGGAAGAGCGTTTGAAATAGTCTATGGTAACTGGGATAAGTCATTTGCAGATCTGCCTAGGTACATGGTTGCACTGCAGGAGTTTAACCCCGGGACGGTTGTTGAATGGAAGCTTGAGCGGAGTCCGGGTAAACTAGAATATATATTCAATTACGTATTCTGGGCATTTAAGCCAGCAATTGATGGTTTTCTGTATTGCCGGCCCGTAATATCCATAGACGGAACTCATGTCTATAGAAAGTACGATATCAAGCTATTGATAGACGTGACAGTGGATGCTAATGGACAACTATTTCCCTTAGCTTTCACTATTTGTGCCAATAAAAGCATAGAGACGTGGACGATGTTTTTGAACCACCTGAAAGAGCATGTTGTCAAACAACGTTCAGGTACTTGTCTAATATATGATCGGCATGGTGGTATATTAAGTTATGTGGAGAACTTACCTGCATGGCAAGAACCTTATGCATACCATCGTTACTGTGTGAGGCACTTGAAGGCCAATTTCCAGAAGGCACATCTCAAAAAGGATCTACATGATTTGATGTGGATGGCAGCATCAGACCACCAACAACATAATTTCGGAGGCATATGGATTCTATCAGGCGAGAAGACAAGGCAGTCTATCGATGGTTAATGCGAAATGACCCTGAAAAGTGGACGTTGCATGTAGATGGTGGCAGACGATGGGGAATTCTTACGACAAACGTGTCAGTGTCCTTCAACGGGTTATTGAAGTCGGCAAGAGGATTGCTCGTCACAGCCATGGTGCGGATATCATTCAAGCAGATGGCGGAGAGATTTGTTCAACGGTCTGCAGCTGCAACGGAATTGATGGAGAGGCATGTTGAATTTATGCCAGTGCCTATGCGGAGACTTGTGAAATACATACAGCGAGCACATTGGCATTCCTTTTTGCAATAGGATAACGAAAGAGGTATTTTTGAAGTTCGCACTGCTATCCATAATAATCGGGGTAATAATGTTTATACTGTAAATGAATCTACAAGGTTATGCTCTTGTGAGAAATAGTCAATCTACCACATGCCTTGCTCACATGCCATCAAGTATTTTCAACGTGTTGGTTATGCGGAGACCAACTATATTGATCAACAATATAGTGTTTCCAAGTACCTAAACACATATAGTGGTCAGTTGCAGCAAGTAGGTGCTGAGCATTATTGGCCTCAAAATGGTGTGTAACAAGTCTTATTTGCGTAAAAGACAGGTGCAAAAGAGAACGCGTATTCGAAACCAAATGGATTTTAGTGATACTGCATATGCGTGAAAATGTGGTATATGCTCGCAAACAGGACACGACCGTAGAAAATGTCCTTTGGGTGGCAACAATAATCAAGCTCGAGGCTGGTGTTCTTCTATAGTACCTAACTATCCATGAGTTAATGTTGTAATAATTATTTTTATGTATATGTTGCAAGATTTATGAAATAAAAATTCCTTGTTTGTTAATTATGACTTGTACTTTCCCATTTTACCTATTTAAATAAGGGAAAAGGGTCAGAACTGCCCCTAACGTATTGACTCCAGGTTAAAAATGTCATCCGTTAACCTATTTTGAAGAAAATACCCCTACCGTTAAAAATGTGGCATATTTGTGCCCCTAAGTCTAACAACTGACTGTACTTATATTTAAAAAGGTATGAGCATTTTTTTCAAAATAGGTTAACGGTAGGGGTATTTTTAAACTGGAGTCAATACATTAGGGGCACAAATATGCCAGAACTTTAACGGTAGGGGCATTTTTTTCAAAATAGGTTAACGGGGGGCATTTTTAAACTGGCGTCAATACGTTAGGGGCAGTTCTGACCCGTTTCCGTTGAAATAATAATGTAATACAATTATTTGTATATTTATTTTGTGCGTGTTGTCTTGTTGAATTGAAAAAGCTGACCATCTGACATAAAGCTGTCATGTCAATATCGTGATATTTAATACGAAAAATATGACGCTATGTCTGTGTTGTCTTGTCGAACTGAAAAAGCTGACCAACTGACGTAAAGTTTTCCCGTCAACATCGTGATATTTAATACGCAAAATATAGCGTTATTAAATATCATGCTATGTCAGTGTTGTCTTGTCGAACTGAAAAATCTTACCAGTTGACGTAAAGTTGTCCTGTCAACATCATGTTATTTAATACACAAAATATAGCGCCATTAAATACGACGCTATGTCTGTGTTGTCTTGGCGAACTGAAAAAGCTGACGTAAAGTTATCCCGTCAACATCCTGATATTTAATACTCAAAATATAGCGCCATTGCATACGACGCTATGTCTATGTTGTCTCGTCTATAAATAACGGGCTCATTGTAGTCATTTTGTGTGCTCAAAATTTACTAAAGGCAAATATTTCATTAAAAGAAAGTTTTTTTTTACTAAAAACAAATATTTCACAAATTCTTCAACCTCTTTGTCCACCAATGTGCTACTATGGAAAAGAATGCTTGATGCAAACTTGGTGGGAAGGTCGTGATGTTGGATGCCGTACTGGTACTGTATGAACCAGTTCTACAAGGTTCCTGGCAAATCTATGTGTGAATTTGATGAATGTGTTGATGAACCATGTTATTAGGAATGCTACAAAGAACAATTGCAGTGTCTTCATAATATGTGGTTATGCCAACTGGGAGTACAAAGAGAAAGCGATATAATTATTATAGAAATGAGAGAGAAGCTTAAGGAGGTGGGAGATAAAAAATGGAGAGCATAATAGAATTGTGAAGTACAAAAGGAACGAAAAAAATATAAATGGGAACCTGCGGAGGTGAAGGCGAAACTAAAAGATATAGAAGAAGAAAGAGAACAAATGAAAGAACGATTTAAGTGGTTGGAGCGCAAAATAAATGGCAACCGGGACTAAACATTAGCATGTATGTGTCTAGTATATTTTTCATATTTCATGTATTTTTACTATGTTGACATGTTATGTTTTTGTTTGTGCTATAGTAATGTTTTCCTTACTTGTTGTACTAAATTTTATTTTAATTGAAGTAAAATTTAAATTTAAGTGCTTGTGTTGTTATACGAGATAATAAAACGAATGGGGAACTAAAACAAGGAATGGCCATATTCGATTAAATATGTTATTAATGTATACAAAAATATTATTTATACCAAATAAAAAAAGAAAGAAAGGCCTACTCAATGTGTCCCGCATGTGGTGTGTTTCAATGTAGTCGTCGGCCTGAGGCGCATTCCCTCCCGCTCGGGTACGCTATCTGGATCATCATCATCAAGTCATTTCCTTATAGTCAGATGCGGCCCAGGATGACATGTATTGGTGGTGTTGTTAGGTCCAGTAGAAGGCTACATAATAATATAAAACTTAGTTTAAAAAACTACATAGCAATTCACAATAATTTATATTATCTTACCATAATCGTGTCTGGATCCTGAATGTAGTCATCTGTCGCAGCATCGCATGAAGCCTGAAAAAAGAAAATTAATAAAATTAAACAAAATAAATAAGTTATAGTTAAAACAAATTCAAATTCAATACTAATAAAGTCATACCTGCGCATGTGATGTGGTGCCATAACTCAGTCGGTGCTCACTAAATAAATCTCGGGTTGGTCGATCCTCATAAGTTAGACGGGCCAGGGAAATATCTATCCCAATCCGCTCCTTGAAAATCCGAGCCTGTGATCAATAATTGACCCGATGGGGTCACCTGTGATGGCACTGGAGTGTAAAAAATTCTAAGGTTATAAGATGGCATGTCGGTCTCATTCATGCCACCTGCCATATCTATAACAACATCATCAGCACGAGCCTCATCGCCCCTACTGAACACCACCTCCTATCTGCCCACGACCAGGTCGTCCAGCACCAGCAGCTCGTCGGGTACCACCAGGTCGTCGGGCACCACCACCTCGTGGGATACCATGACCACGCTGGTACGTGGCTGGGTCAATATTATCAGCCTCGTGTGCCAAACGGTGATCCGATCGGGCTCGTTGTAGTGTTAGGGCAGCCACCTCCATGAATCGATGACATACTCCTGCATGACCACAGGATCATGGACATAACTCTGCATCTGCTGCCCCATACGATAGACGGTATGCAATCCAACCGCCTGCACAAAAGTAAATAATGCAAACTACGTATTTGGAACGAAATTAAAGGTATATAATTAATTATAACAAAAAACATACCAGAGCCTTGTGTCTCCTGGCGTATTAGACGTACGACCTTCTTCCTGATGAATAGGGTTCCTGATAAAAAGTCGGGAAACAGTGCGGTACCATGCCATAATACCCTCTAAAGGAAAGTGATGCGGAGGTGGGATCAAGTCCCCTCGCATGTCCTAAATAGCCAACTGAGCATTAAGCCAGTCATCAATTGTGTCGTCCACCTTGTACCTATCATCCCTCTCAAAATGTAAAGGATGCCATACAGGCGGAGTCGGTATAGGCTGCGGTAGGGGAAACTGACGAAAAACCCGCTCTGGGGGATGATGCTCGACAATATTGAGGCATGTGAAAGGGACAGAAGCCCTCCAAATATGTCGACCGAACGTGAAATACGTTGGCAGGGTACCTATCAACTCCTCGCTGTACGGCGTCCAGATGAACTATCAAATAACAACACAAACCGTTAGTATGCACAACACTAAGTTAAACAATAACCGGTACGTTTAGTTAGATATTCACCTGTGCGTCCTCCAGCAAATCCAAGACATACCTGATGCGGGGGAGATTATGATGGGCATCATACTCTCGCGAAAGTCGACGGCGTATAACCCACCTACAAGCAAGAGGGAGCTCCGGAATCTCTACATTAGCCGGTAGTTGTGGTAGAGGTGGCCGAAGCTGCAGAAATCGCTCCCAGACCCAAACCTAACATAGAAGGTTGATGTATAGTGTAAGATTAACTATAAGTAGGTAGAATTATAACTAAAGGACATATTAGTTGAATATGTTGTCACCTGTAGAAGCGGCAGGAAGCGACAAACGTCTCTCTTTGTGCCCATGGAAGCCCGACACATATGCCTTGTACAAAAATGAGAGGACAACACCACCCCAGCTGTAGCTAGCTGTATCCCTGAACCGGGTAATATGGTGCAGAAAATGGAGGCTCACTAGGTTCCCCGAAGTGTTCGGGAACAATACCCCACCAAAAATAAGGAGAAGCAACAACCTCGTATATTGCTGCACATCCACCTCCCATGACTCGTTGGTGATCGCATCGTGGATCTGTACGAGGTGGTCTCTAATGGGGACTAATTGTTAGATAATACGCTTAACGCTAGAGGGGGGGGGGTGAATAGCGTTATAATAAAATTTAGCGTAAACTTGCGGAATTTGAAATTTGCAGGAAATAAATAAGTGCGTTAAGTAAACAAAAAGGAAAGAACGCACCGATATATTCTGGTTCACCACAACAAGTGGCTAGTCCAGTCCCCGAGAGACTCTCTCGAGATTTTCCACTAACTTGTCAAGCTTACGGGTGCTCAACAAACCTTTACAACTTAAGGACACAAGCCTTAACACCTTTGCTCGGAGATACAACACTCCAAGACTTCACTGTTAAGCTTACGGGTGCCTAACCAACCTTTACAACTTAAGGACACAAGCCTTAACACCTTTGCTCGGAGATACAACACTCCAAGACTTCAACCAAGGAAACACAAGTTCCCTACAACAAGAGAATCACAATTCTCTTACAAGTGTACAAAACACTAAACACTCAAACAAAGCACTCCTTAATGAGTAGATATGAGTAAAGGAAGTAAGCTCAAGATCACAACAACTATGGACAAGACTTTGGCTCTCAAAAGCTTTTTGAAATGAATATAAAATGATAAACAATAGTATGCAAGCTTATAGCAATAGAATGATCAGTTGTTGTGTGTTGTTGTACTTAAAACACTGAAATGAAGCTGTATTTATAGTTGAAAAACTTGGCATTACCGTTGCCTAATTGCCAATTAAGAGTTGCTGATTTTACTGAGTGACAATCGATTGTCAAGAAGCTACAATCGATTGTTTGCCAATCGTTCCAGAAATCAATCCCAGATTTTACGCTCAACAATCGATTATCCAAGATCAACAATCGATTATTGGCAACGTTCAAAAAATCATTTCCAGATTTTACGTAAAACAATCGATTATACAGAGTCAATAATCGATTATTCAGCAACGTTCAAAAAATCTTTTCCAGATTTTAATTTCAACAATCGATTGTATAAAATCAACAATCGATTACTCAGCAACGTTCAAAAAATCTTTTCCAGATTTTAATTTCAACAATCGATTGTACAAAATCAACAATCGATTACCTGGCGGTATTTGAAAATATTACGACAACGGTCAGCTTCACAATCGATTGTGCAATGTTAACAATCGATTATTTATCAGACTTTGAAAATCATTTTAGACACTGCCTCTTGACAGTCGATTGTTATATACTCACAATCGATTATTTAATAATATTGAAAAAGTCCGGAAGACACTGCCTCAACACAATCGATTGTCATATGTTCACAATCGATTATTTTGTCACTTTTAAAAATCTGATGGACACTGTCTCTTCACAATCGATTGTCATTAGCTTCACAATCGATTATTCTGAGTTTTGAAAAACTTTGATGTACACTGCCTCATCACAATCGATTGTCATAAGGTTCACAATCGATTGTCATGCAGGTTTGAAAAACCTGATGCTCACTGCCTTAACACAATCGATTGTCATTAGTTCACAATCGATTGTCATGCAGTCTTGGCTTAACATAATCGATTATCATAAGTACATAATCGATTATCTTAGTCCAGTTTTTAGAGGCATGTTTAAAAATCATTTTGACTAAAGTAAATATGCATGGTTTAAAATCATTTATCATTAAATTAAGTATGCATGATTTTGGAAAACATAGTTTTACGAGAGAAGCCATATCATGAGTCAAGTTGTAGAATCAAGAACACAATTAAGAACGACTCATTTAAACTATAAAACTTTGTCTTGTGCTTGAATCTCGTTATGCATCAATTATGCGCTTGTACTTGAACTTCGTCATATATCAATTTGCTCTTCGTTTGTCATTCATCAAAACCTACACATAAGAACACACGTTTTAGTATAAAGCCTGAGAACGTGTTTCCAACACTAACTGCATACGAATTACCCCAGAAGCTACCTCCTACTCCTCCGGTATGAAACCAGTGAGCATCTGCAGCATATCCTAATATGCCTCCCGCGGATAATATCGCATGGTCGCATGCAGTAACACATACAAGCCATTAGCGGACAGGCCATATAAAATCTCTACGTCCTGGAGTGTAATGATGGGCTCGCCAATGGGAACATGGAAAATGTGCGTCTCCGGTCCCCACAGCTCAATAAAGGCCGTGATCAAAGCATAGTCGAGCTGTATCCGGCCAATCCCAAAAATCCTATAGAATCCCATCTCCTCCAAGTAATGGACCATGCGGGGATGTAGAATGCGTGGAAGACTCAAAAACTCCCATAGTAGATCGACTCTCCTGGCCCGGAAAGTCTGCGTAAGCAACTGTCCCTCCCATATATACTCGGATCTATGATGGGGCTGTAGGACTAATAGATCCGACATCCGAGAGCCGGGATGTATAGGCGCATCCATGTCGTCAACTGTAAAATCATAATTTTAATAACATAATTGAACAAATTATGATTAATAATTATGTATTTTTTTATAATTGAAATTGTAAAAACTATGATTAATAATTATGTATTTTTTTATAATTGAAATTCATATTTTTTTATAACTTAATTGTACAAGTTACTCTCCCATGGGTTCCGGGCTCGATATTTTTGAGGCCCAATTGCACGAAACTATGATTAAAAATTATGTATTTTTTATGATTGAAATTCATAATTTTTAATAACTTAATTATGCAAGTTACTTACCCATGGGTTACGGGCTTGCTTATTTTTGAGGCCCAGTAGCACCAAACTATGATTAAGAATTATGTATTTTTTTTATGATTGAAATTCATATTTTAAATAACTTAATTATACAAGTTACTTACCCATGGGTTTCAGGCTCGATATTTTTGAGGCCCAATGGCACCAAACTATGATTAATAATTACGTATTTTTTATAATTGAAATTCATATTTTTAATAACTTAATTGTGCAAGTTACTTACCCATGAGTTCCAGTCTCGCTTATTTTTTAGGCCCAGTGGCACCAAACTATGATTAAAAATTATGTATTTTTTTATGATTGAAATTCATATTTTTTAATAACTTAATTGTGTAAGTTACTTACCCATGGATTCCGGGCTCGCTTATTTTTGATGCCAAGTGGCACCAAACTATGATTAAAAATTATGTATATTTTTATGATTGAAATTTATATTTTTAATAACTTAATTGTGCAAGTTACTTACCCATGGGTTCCGGGCTCGCTTATTTTTGAGGCCTAATGGCACCAAACTATGATTAAAAATTATGTATTTTTATGATTTAAATTCATATTTTTTAATAACTTAATTGTGCAAGTTACTTACCCATGGGTTCCGGGCTCGATATTTTTGAGGCCCAGTGGCACCAAACTATGATTAAGAATTATGTATTTTTTTGTAATTAAAATTCATATTTTTAATAACTTAATTGTGCAAGTTACTTACCCATGAGTTCCGGGCTCGCTTATTTTTCAGGCCCAGTGGCACCAAACTATGATTAGTAATTATGTATTTTTTATATAATTAAATTTATATTTTTAATAACTTAATTGTGCAGGTTACTTTCCCATGGGTTCCGGGCTCGCTTATTTTTGAGGCCCAGTGGCACCAAACTATGATTAAAAATTATGTATTTTTTTATGATTGAAATTCATATTTTTTAATAACTTAATTGTACAAGTTACTTACCCATGGGTTCCGGGCACGATATTTTTGAGGATCGAAATACCAGTATAACATACTTAAATAAAAGGAATTCTAACCTAAAATATTACACATTACTACGCTACACGGCTTTATATTTTACTACGCTAAAATGGTCTACGTTTTACTACGATAAAAAGGTCTACATTTTTCTACGCTAAAAAATAATCTAAACTAAACATAAACAACAAAGAAATTTAGTTACAAATAAAACACAAAAAACGGTATGAAAACACATATATATAAATGAGAATATTAACAGACAAATTTATTTTACAGATTTATATTTTTATATACAACACTGAAATTAAATTCGGATAAATTTAACATGCTAGTTTCGAGAAAAAAACACAAACTGAAATATACCACGTACAAATCAAGTAATATGCATTATTATAAAAGTTTCAACTTAAAATAAATCGGAATACCTCGATTTAGAATTTTCGAAAAGTAAGTAGATCGAAATTTTAACTCTGGAAACGTGAATCAACAATCACACGAAGCTCTACTCGAATGTAGGACCTATGTTATTCAAGTTTTATGTGTCGGGGGGACCCAATTTTTTTTTAAAAAATTTGTGGACAGATTTCTCACAGATTTCTGGAAGCAAAAATGGGGGGATCAAGAACTAAAACAATGGTGGAGAAGAAGACGGGATATTTTTAATTGGAGGTATAGCGCCAATAAAAGTGGCGCTATACACTTTGTCAGAAATGTTTGTATATGACGCCACTTTTTGTGGCGCTATACACAGATTTTTTCAGAAAATATAATGTATAACGCCACAAAATGTGGCGCTATACAGTAACGGCGCAATTACTGTTACTGTATAGCGCCACTTTTTGTGGTGTTATATATACTTTGGTAATTGTTTTTACACTTATTTATGTAATTTTAGTCCAAAAGTACCATATTTTGGTTGATTCTTTTTTTAGTCCGTACTAATTTTTTTTATATTTAAAAAATAATTTATCTATATATAATAATTTATAGTCACATAAAATATATGTATCTCATTTTATACCACAAATTCAGAATCTTATTTTTCTTCTTAAACTCTGTACCCAATCAAATGAGTTCATATAAATTAAAAAGGAGTAAATAGTAATAATAGCCACTTGAATTTGTTTTTAAGTTTAGCTAAGCTCGATTGGATTAGTCGAAAAAAGTATTAGCTTTTAAACAAAAGTGCTTAAAAGCAATTTTAAGTATTGAAATTTGTTTTATAACAAAAAGTTAATTGGATAAAAGTATTGAAGCTTAAAACCACTATTAAATTATTTGGTAAATAAGTTCTGATAATTTTATTAATGTAATTCTTGAACATTTATTTTCTACCACTTTCAATCAAGTAAAACTTTTTACTTCTCATGAAATTCCAAGCCTACTATGAAACATATGGGATGAATATCACATTTGTTTACTTATAGCAACTCGTCTCTCTCATCTCCCTCGGCGTACGTTAGCATAACGTACGCCGAGCGTGTGTCGATGGCGAAAGGCGGGAGCAGAGGAAGGGGAAGACCACGTAAAATCCCAATTGATACCTTTGACAAGATCAACTGATTATGGAGAAGAGTACCGTGAAGGAGGCGCAGAAATTGACCTCGGAGGAAACCCTAGACGCCATGGAAGTGGCGTTGCCACCGGCGGAGAAAGTCACAGTACAATCAGATGTTCCAGAAAGAATGATTACAGAAACACCAATGACACCAGAGGTTGAGGGTACTCCAACCTCTCCGACTATAGTCGAAGAAGGTCCCGTGACAGAGACGACCATGCAACCCGAAATACCAACTGAAGAACAACCAGAGATAGCCAAAAACAAAGTAGAAGAACCTAAGAAGGCCTGGTCAACACTATTTCAGAAGAATCGCTTTGCGACTCATGGTATGGCACTCGACTACATAGCCCCAACTTTAGTTGAAGGAAAGCCCATAGTACAACTGGAACGAGCAGAGGTGGAAGAGGAGGAAACCAAGTGGATGTGTGCCTTAGTGGTATACATAGGAGATGGTCCTGGATTCAACGCAATGATTTCTTGAACCAGATTTGTTCTACCATGATGAGGGATATTACTTTGTATAATTCAAGACAGTGGCTGATGCCAAAGAGGTACTCTGTGCTGGCCTTTACTCAATTGCCAATAGGCCAATGATTCTCAAACAATGGACACAAGGGTTTGATTTTTCAGAAGAGTTTCAGACTGAAATACCACTGTGGGTTAAATTCCCAAAACTACCAATGTCATGCTGGGGTATGAGATCTCTCAGCAGAATAGCTAGTGTACTAGGCAAGCCAATCTTTGCTGATGAATGTACTACAAAACAGACAAGGATATCATATGCCAGAATGCTCATTGAGGTGATTATGACCAAAGCACTACCTACAGAAGTAACGGTTATGGATCCAAATGGGAAGAGTTTTATTCAAGATATGGAGTATGAATGGAAGCCTTCATTCTGTAAGAAATGTCAAACAATAGGACACAATTGTGCAAGCCTACAAAAACAGTTACCTAAACAGCCTACACAAGTGTGGATGCTCAAGCCAGTCCAGGAGTGGACAACCAAGGGACATGTTATGCCATTACAGAGGCAGTCCCCAACAAGGGAGCCTAGTGAACCTCAGCAGGAATCCAGGTCAAGCCAGAACCTGAGGGGTGATAAGAGCAATGACAAAGTAAAGAAACCTCAGAGCCCAGCACTCAATAGTATCAATTTCCCCCCTCTGTCGCCCATTACTGTGAGTAACAGATTTGCAGCAGTATCTAGTAGTAAAAATGAATCTCCGGGGGAGGTTTGGAACACTATATCAACATCTTATCAATGAAGTGGTTAGTGTGGAACATAAGGGGTGTAAATAAGAGGTACAAGCAGAAAGAATTTAGGGAATACATTAGGAACAAAACATTAACCTAGTAGGACTAGTAGAAACAAAAGTTAAGCAAGCACATGCTAATAGAATTGCTAATCTATTAGCACCAGGTTGGGGTGTCTTAACTAACTGTCTCAGGGGAAAAGGCAGAGTATGGTCCTATGGAATCCAAAAATTTTCAGAGTCACTAGTGTTCTGGAGGAAAGCCAGTTGATCCACAGCAGGATTTCCAGCAGAATAGGGGACTTGAAATGTTTCCTCACTGTGGTTTATGGATTTAATGGATTGGAGCAGAGAAGAACTTTATGGAGCAGTTTACAAAATTTGGCAACAGGAATCAAAGCACCATGGGTTGTTGCAGGGGATCTCAATGCAGTCTTGTGTGACAGAGATAGACAATCTTGCAAGTCAGTCAGATTACCACAAACAGTGGATTTCAACAATTGCCTACAACTTACTGGACTGATAGAATTACCCTGGAGAGGTGACTACTACACATGAACCAATAAGCAAACTGGTGTGGACAGAGTATGCAGCAGGCTTGATAGAGTGTTTGGCAATTATGAATGGAGGATCAACTGGAACCAGGTGGTCACTGATTATGATGTGCCATTAATTTCAGACCATAACCCAATGATACTAACACTGAAAGCATCCTCCTGGCAAGGGAAGAGGAACTTCAAATTCTTTAATGTATGGGCTGAACACAAAGATTTCCAACACATTGTGACAACATTATGGTAGGATGGGAAGACAAATACCATGAGAACAATATGGGACAAACTCAAAGCCCTGAAGACTCCTTTGAAGACACTGAATAATAAGGAGTTCAAGACAATTGCACTTAGAATTGAGCAGTGTCAATAAGAACCGGGAATCCTACAAACCCAATTGAGTCAAGCCTACAATGATGCACTACAACAGAAGGAGAAGGAACTGATATTGCAACTGGAAAAATGGCCACTGATTGAGAAGAGTGTCCTGCAACAAAAGGCAAGAGCAAAGTGGATACAACTTGGGGACTCCAACACCAAGTACTTTACTGCAGTAATGAAGGACAGAAGTCAGCAGAAGCAGATTAATGAGATTACCAATGCACAGGGAATCAAGCTGACTGCACTAACATAAATTAAAGAGGAAATCCTGGGATTCTACAAAGCACTGATGGCACTGCTGAACCAAAACTACCTGCTATCAACCAATTGTACATATCCAATGGCCCAAAACTGACACAACAGCAAAGACAGGAACTGTGTGCTCCAGTTACTGAAACAGAAATAATAGAGAGTCTCAAAGCTATTGGAGATGACAAAGCACCAGGAATAGATGGATACAATGCTGGTTTCTTCAAAAATAGCTGGAGCATCATTGGTAACCAAGTCACTACTGCCATTAAGCAGTTCTTCAACTCAGCAAAGATGTGCAGACCAATCAATTGTGCAACTATTACCCTCATCCCTAAACTGTCCAAACCAACTTCAATCAAAGAGTATAGACCTATTGCTTCCTGTACTGTCCTATACAAACTCATCTCCAAAGTACTGGCTAATAGGCTGCAGGAGGTGATGGCAAGCCTCATCAATGAAGCTCAGACAGGGTTCATTCCGGGTAGGAAAATTCAGGATAACATCATCCTAGCTCATGAGCTTGTTAAAAGATATACTAGGAAGCATGTCTCCCCCAGATGCATGATTAAGATAGATCTCCAGAAAGCATATGATTCAGTGGAATGGGTGTTCTTACAGCAAGTCATGGAACAGATTAGATTCCCTAGCACTTTCACCAAATAGATTATGGAGTGTATATCAACAGTGAGCTACTCTGTTTTAGTTAATGGAGAGCCTACTGTTCCATTTGCTGCTGCCAGAGGATTGAGGCAAGGGGATCCCATTTCCCCATTCCTATTTGCCTTGGTCATGGAGTATTTAAGCAGGTCATGCACTGAATTACAAGCTGATCCAGCATATCAATTCCACCCCAGATGTAAAAAACTGGGTATTACACATATGTGCTTTGCAGATGACTTGTTGCTGTTTACCATAGGAGACCTCCAATCTGTCAAGGCATTATCCAAATGCTTCTCCCAATTCTTTGCAGCCTCAGGTCTCACGGCCAACTTGAACAAGAGCTCAGTCTATTTTGGAGGAGTACCAATACCTGTACAGAAGCAGATCCTTGACCATCTTGGCTATGAACAAGGCCAACTGCCTTTCAAGTATCTGGGAGTACCACTGAGCACCAAGAAAATTACTCTACTACAGTGGCAACCTTTATTGGAGAAATTCACAGCTATCACTTCTTGGACTGCTAGAACACTGTCATACTCTGGGAGACTTCAACTGGTGCAATCTGTCATCTTTGGAAATCAAGCTTACTGGGCTCAGCTGTTTATCTTCCCAGTGAAAGTTCTTAAAATGATTGAAAGCATTTACAGGAGTTTCATTTGCTCCGAAATGAATACTGTAACTAAGAAAGCATACATCTCCTGGGACAAAATGTGCACTCCAAAGTTAGTAGGTGGAATGAACCTAACCAACCTCAAACTATGAAACAAGGCTGCCATTGCAAAGACCTGCTGGGACATAGCACATAAGTAGGATAAGATGTGGATAAGGTGGATCACAGTGTATTATATCAAAGACAGGCCAATAGAATCCATGCCAATCCCTACCCAAGCTAGCTGGATGGTTAAGAAGATCATCCAATCCAGGGACACTCTACAAATGATCAAGAACTGGAAGCATCAGAAATTCACTACTAAACAGTTGTACCAGTCGCAGTTGCAAGAAGTGCCAACAGTCCCATGGAAGAAACTTAATCATACAAAACCAAGCCAGACCAAAAGCAGTGTTCAACCTGTTGCTATTCCTACAGGATAGAATACCAACAAAGGATAGACTACATAGCTGGGGATTGGGTATTGATAAACAATGCACTTTATGCCAAATCCAACCTGAAACAAGAGATCATGTGTTCACAGAATGCCCTGTCACTGTGGAGCTATGGGGAAGAGTAATGAATTGGCTACAGGAACAATACCTACCTAGTATCAGTTGGAACCAGAAAGTACAATGGTTGATTACCAAAGCCAAGGGACGAACATGTCGTGCAGCCATTTTTAAAATGGTCACAGCTGAAGTTGCATATGCTATCTGGCTGGAAAGGAATGCAAGAGTATTCAACAAGACTATTCGATGTAATACTGCTCTACTGAGAGATATAATGTGCAACTGTAATGTTAGAGGCACCCCTAGAATTAGGCAACAATTGCAACACCTTAGAATATAGTAGAAGTTAGACAGTTAGGACAGTAAGTGTAGTTATTATGTTACCTTTTAGACAGTCGGCCGAGTTGAAGCTTGACTGTGGTTTTGTAATGCAACTTCATTGGTGATTAATGAAAAAACTTTAATTACCAAAAAAAGGTGCATATCCACTCCTTAGGGCGGGGATGGAATTCGGTACGCTGATAATATTATTATATATTTATATAAAAAGAATTTAAAATTAGGTTAAATATGTAATTCTGTTACTCTAGTTGCAAACTAGACAAATATTTCATGGTTGATAGATTTTTTTAAAATTCTTTTCGTATATGAAATTTAAATTCGAATTTATCTTGAACCTTGTTTGATTTTTCTTTTTTGTTGTACTTTTTTTCCCAATAATTTTTCTTTTTGGCTACTTTCCAATTTCTTATTTATCATTTTTATTTTTTTATATCCCCCTGCCCCCCTCAATTCCATTATTTTGTCTGTGATATTTATCAAGAAAACTTGAAAAAGAGCTTCCAAATTTTAAAAAATTTCCTAAAATAAGCATTACTCTTCATCTCAAATGTTTTACTAGTTTTTTTCTTTCAAAATAAAAAAAAACATGGCTTAATAGGAATTTTGGATTGGGAGCAAATTTAATTTTTGTAATTTCTTTTTCTACTATTACATAAAAATTTATGCTATTTTGTGATTGTAAAATATCTTAAATCTCTTTACTATTAAATTATCCTGAATATTTCGCAAGCATTGCCTAAAAAAAATATGACATTTATGCTTTTAATTTTGGGGATCTAGTAATTTATCTAATTTTCAATTTACTTATGGGGTATAATTTATTTATCGAATATAGTTTTTTTCTTATTTTGATTGGTGAAATTCCCTTATAGAAGATGTAATTTTACTTGTGCAAATTTATTTTTAACATACAAAAAAGATGTTCTTTCCTAATGAAAATATTTATTTTACTTGTATTATTAATAATAAATGTGTATCCTTATTTAAAATGCAAATTTCATATTTTCTTCTTGATGTCTGGAATGTAATTTTCATACAACAACAATAACATACCTAGTGAAATTCCAAAAAAATGGTGTGGGAAATAGATATAATTTTCATATTTATAAATAAAAAATATGTCACGATTCTAAATCGGACCCGGTCGTGATGACGCCTATCTTAAAACAAGGCCAGTCGACTCAAACCTCACGCCAATTAAATAGTTATAATAATTCATATATAAGTCATTAATACTTGATAAATCCCAATATAAAGAGTAAGATAGAACCTTTGCGGAAAACAACACAATCCGACATTGGGGTGTCACCAGTCATGAGCATCTAAACATCTGTCTAAGAGTATGAAGAGACTACATAGTCTAATACAAATCTAGTACAAAACAAAATAAGGATAGGGAGGAGAAGCACTAAGCTGCGAACGCCGAGCAGCTACCTAGTCAATTCCGAACAGCTTATTGCAAAGCAATAAACCCTCGCTAGTGTGATCCGAGACTCCTGGATCTGCGCACATAGTGCAGAGAGTAATGTGAGTACGGCAACTCAGTAAGTAATAAAAGTAAAGGCAGCTGAGCGATAAGAAAACACGTAAAACACAACAAAATGCTACAACGAGGCAGTATACAACCAGAACAATGCAGTAAATCAGTAAAGCTCGTAGAAACACCTTAGTTCAGAAAAACCTATTTAAAACATCTTTTAACAGTTTAAACTATATGTGTTAAATGGGTGGGCCGGGCGGGGCCAGGTTGTTATTTGTTGGACTCGTACGGGTTACGGTCCGAATCGGTTACTAGTTGGGGCTAAACAGATTTAACGCGTTTGGATTCATTCGGGTAAAAATTGAACCGTAAGGGTTACGAGTTAAGGGGGCCGGGCCTAGTTCAGTATATTTTTGAATTTTTTTGTATTTTGTATAACTATTGTAAGTTATATTAATACTTTATATTATTGTAAAGATTGCAAGTTATATTAATACTTTGTATTAATATAAATTGCAAATGCTACATTTATTTCAAAATTCAAAATTAAAGTTTGCATTTAAAAAGTAAATTAACAAAAAAATAGTAAAACTAAATTTTCATGCATAATAAATTAATAATACTTCAAATTAATCTAACAACTAAAATAGTAAGCATAAATACGTTTAATAATTTTAAAATAACACAAATTATCTTAAAATCTTAAATACGAATTTTTGGAGGACGCTCAAGACAATATTTTATATGCCTCCTTAAACTGCTTGTGCTAGACTCTGAACGAAAATTTAAGACTTCACCCAGTTCATGTATTTTACTTTCTGACCTTCTTTATTTTCTTCTACATCATCAAAGTGTTGCCAAACATATGAGCGCACTCTAAAAGTACGAGGCATGATTTAACTTTAATTGAGATTTGAGAATTGAGAATTCGAGATTGAGACTTGAAATCTTGAAAATTGAAAAATGAGAGATATTGAGATTGAGAAATGAGAGTTGAGTGAAGAAATGAAGAAGGGGGGGGGGGGAGGGGGAATTTATAGTCTTAGAGAAGGCTAATTTTGTAAATAGGAAGAAGGTTGCCAACGGTTAGTGGGCCCCGCTTAATTCAAAAAATTTAAAAAAAGGTTGTACCGGGCCGGTCCAGGCCGGTTTTACCGATACACGACACTATTCACGTGGACCGGGTTTGATCGGTCTGGTTAACCGTTACCAAAGTTTAAATGGACCAACTCCCTCTACCCTTCCTACCTAGTCCCACCCACCCCTTTATATACCGGGCCGGTCCGGTTCCAGTTTAACCGGTCTAGGCCGGTCCTGTTACGAGTCAACCCCAATCGTTAGAAACCTTTAGTCTAAATGAGTGAATGAAAATAAGGAGAAAATATAGATACATAAATTAGCCCCTCGATCCAAATACCAATAGAATCAGCCCCTCGTGCTATCTTACAATCACTCGTATCTGCCCCTCGGGTAATAACATGGAACAACATTAGCTCCTCGGATTATAGCACATCTCACATTGGATACGCGCACCCACTGAGGGTGTATAGACTCCGGGAGGGGACCCTTAAGGCACAAGCGCAATAACAAGCCATCTCGTAGCATAATCAAACAAGCTCTCGACCTCATATCAAGCCACCTCGTGGCGTAACACTCAGGTCCTCGGCCTCATAATCATGAATCAGCGTAATACCCTTGCGGTGCGCAACCCCATCTCATAATAATCTCACAACTTAGACCCTCGGCCTCAATCAGTCAGAAATCTCTGAAAGCCACTCGGGCACAGTAAAATATGATGTTCAGCCCAAAATATCATTTAAGATGTCAAAATAGAGAAAAATGGCTGAGCTATAAAAATAGTAGAATACAACATGATTGAGTACAAATATGAAATCAACACAGTGAGAAAAAGTAGTTAAAATACTCTAAGAGTTCAAAACAGTTGGCACGAGGCCCAAATATGGAATTCAGCTCAAAACATGATGATATCAAATAATTTTCAATCAAATGTGCAGTTAAAAAATTATACAGGACAGACTAAGTCACAATCCTCAACGGTGCACGACCCCACGCTCGTCATCTAGCATGTGCATTACCTCAAAGTATAGGTGTTAAAAGGGTCGGGTCAGCCCAATTTAGGAGCAACCAGACTAGTTAAAATCGGAACCGGCCCGAACCGGTTAAAGGGGGCTGGGTTGGGCTGGGTTAGGGGGGACGCACGGGTTGCTCCATTTATGTTTGAAATACCGGTTACCCCGACTGATACAACCCGTTAGGTGAACAGTATTCGTAAATCGATTAACCGGCCCGGACCGGATCGGCCTGGACTAGTTTAACGATAAGTTTTTAAAAATATTTTTAATATGGGCCCAGATTGGACCATTAGCAATGGTCCATTTTAGAAAATAGCCATTGCCCAATGAGTGAATTGTACAATTTAGCCCAATTTTGGATTCTTTAAAATTAACCCCCATCAAAAAACTATGTATACCCCTCCCCCTCCTCATTTTTCACTCATCTCTCAATTCTCAATCTCAACTCTAATATTCTCTCATTCTTCAATCTTAATTCTTCACCTAAATCAACTATTTGGATATGTTTTTGGAATTTAATTTATCGTAGTATATATTTTTTGAAGTTTGAATAATTGAACTTCAAAATTGGAACAATTGACGCTTCTTCGTAGTAACAATGGAGTTACGAAATTGCCGAAGTTGTTGCACTCCCTCCAAATCTTTCTCTTATTTGCTATTTTATTTGCATATTTATTTGTTTTGTCGCTAGTATTAAAATTTCACAATATATGTAATGTTGCAAAAAAGAGTTTGTAACAAGGTTACTAATTGGGGAAATAAAAAAGAGGTGGTACTTCAGGTTCAATATCTGGTAGTAATTTAAATACCTCTCCAAATATTTTTGAAACATTACCTGATATTACTATGGATTATAAAAAATGGCAGGAAGATTTTGGTATACATGATAATGAACTAGAAATGGAAGATGATATATCACTTACACCTAGTAGTGTTGGAGCTGCTAGCAGGGGTGGTGGTCATGGTGCTAGTAGTAGACCACCTATGGCCCCGACTAGTGCTCGTAGAAAAAGAAGTAAGGTTTGGAAATTCTTTGAGGAAATAGAAGGTACTGATAGAGTTAAATACAAACTTTATAATGATACTTTTAAACATAAGACTTGGGGACAATTAGGGGGACTGAGACACTTAATAGACATATGAGAACTGAGCATCCTATAGAATGGGGATCTGATGGAGATGGAAATCAATCAACTCTAAACCCTACCACTGTAGGTCTTGTGGAATATGATAAAATGAAGGATCGTGAGGAGTTAGCAAAATAATTTCTTTGGGTTGTTTACCTTTTTCTTTTGCTTCTTCATTATATCTTACTATGTATATTCAAAGGATTTACAATTTTTTATTTAAAGATATCCCTAGAAGTACTTGTAGAGCTGATATCTTTAGACTTCATGGACAATATCAAACATACATACGTTATTTGTTTAGCTACCTTCCTTGTAGAGTTTATCTAACTTCTAATATTGGCCATGCTGTTAATGGAAATGATTATTTGAAAATTATATGTCATTGGATTGATGATACTATTTGTATTCAAAAATGTATTATCGCTTTTAGATATGATGAAGATCAAAGTCATACTGGTGCGTTTATAAGTAGTACTATTTGTGAAGTTGTTGAATTTTACAATCTCAAGCAAAAATTATTGTGTATGTTTTTTGATAATGCTTCTAACAATAATGCCGCAATTTCAATATTAACACTGCATTTGCAACCACCTCTTGATGAAATTTTTCATGTTAGGTGTGCATGTCATGTTTATAATGTAATTGTTAAAAGTGGCCTTGATTTATTTTCAACTGAGATTACTCATGTTAGAAGAGCAGTTGGTGTTATTCAAGGAAACAATAGACAATCTAGAATAAAGGAATTTAAGAATAAGTGTGTCCAGTATAACCTTAAACCCAGATTCATGCCAGACGAAATTGTTACTATATATATATATATATATATATATATATATATATATTCAAAATGTTGCTACAAATATAGATTCTTAATAACTGAAGTTGCTAATGCGCATTGTACTGATCCAAATCTTATGTTAACAACTACTACTTGGGAGGTCATTAATGATGTTAAATTTTTACATAATTTTATACAACTATTGGTTAGTTTTCTAGAGTATATTACCCTACTGTTACTATGGCTTTAGTACATGTAGCTAATATTTATTTTCTACTTTTTGAATTTAAGAAGAAAGAAAAATATAAAGATGTTGTGGAAAAAACACAAGCAAAATTCAAAAAATATTTCTTTCCAATTACTCAGATTTACTTAATTAGTGTTGTTTTAAATCCTTATATTAAGATGTCTGATTGTCACCAATTAATGAATGCTTTATATACTTATATGGAGACTGGACCAACTGAAACCCCAGATTTACATAATTGCATAAACAAGCTAAATAGATATTTACAACAATTATATTATTATTATGCAAATGTAATTGATGATGCTGCTCGTAGTGTAGGCAATGTTAATCCCATTATGTACTGTACCACTTCTGCTAATGTGAATGATGATGAATGCTTGATAGTTTTAATAATTTTTTTAAATTTTCTACTCAAACTAGTAGCAGGAACATTGACGAACTTTAATTCTACTTGCAGAAGCAAAAAGATCCTTGCACAAAGAAATTTTCACCGTTGGGATGGTGTCATGTTCTTTTCGCGATGGCTCGAGACGTGGTGAATGTGCCAATTTCGACTGTTGCATTAGAGAGTGCATTTAGCCAAGCAAGACAACAACTTGGAGACACCCGTCACTCATTGGGAAGCAATGCTTTGGAAGTTTTAGTATGTTTCAGAGATTGAATTAGATCGGAACGAAGAAATCAAGGACATGAAGATGTTGATAGCCCAGAAGATGAGAAACTTGGAGATATATTAACACATGGTAACCCATCCGAATTTAACACTCCAAAAGAAGGTCACTCATTTCATATCTATTAAGAAGAACTTACTAAGGAAATGCAAAACCTTTGAATTTACTCTTTTTTGGTTAATTTACTTGTTGTTAAACGTAAACCTCTCAATTTGTAAGTTTGAAATTTGAAATAAATATAGCACTTGCAATTTATTGGTGCAATTTTTTCTCATCTTCCTTGTATTATTGATATTAATACAAAATATTAATATAACTTACAATAGTTATACAAAATACAAAAAAAAACACTAAACCCGACCCGGCGCGTCCCCTTCAACCCGTAACCCTTACAGTTTAATTTTTACCCAGATGAACCTGAATCCGTTAAATCTGGTAAGCCCCAACCCATAACCTGCCCAGACCATAACACGTACGAGTCCAAAAAATCCCAACCTAACCCAGCCCCGTCCACCCGTTTAACACCCTTACCTCAAAGTAGCACAACGATGTGAAATTCGGGGTTTCATACCCTTAGGACAGTATTTACAATCATTACTTACCTTTATCCGGTCCAAACTCTAGCCCGCGATGGCTTAACCTCTCGTCTCGGCCTCAACTCATGTCGAATCTATCAAAAATTAGAATCATGACTTCAAAATATGCTAAGGGAATGAAGCCCACGCAAAATAACCAAATTACTGTAGAAATCCTACAGTTGGCCAAACCCAACCCCCGGGCCCACGTCTTTGAATTTGATTCTGACCCCTACATCAAAATCTCACCTATTAACTAGAAAACGTCAAAATTTCAAATTTTGCCAATTCAAGCCTAAATCTTCTACGGACCTCCAAAACACATTCCAATCACATTCCTAAGTCCTAAATCATATCCCGAAGCTATCCGAACGATCGAAATTCATATTTGAGCCCTTTTTCACATAAATCAACATTTAGTTGACTTTTTCCAACTTAAGCTTACTCAAAAGCGACTAAGTGTCTCAAACCTTACCAAAATCTCTCTGAACCGGATAACACATAATACTGCTGAACAAAACAATAAGAAGCAGAAATGGGGGAAAAAGAGCAGTAACTCGTGAAATGACCAGTAGGGTCGTTACATCCTCCCCCTCTTAAACAAACGTTCGTCCTCGAACGGGTCAAGAAACATACGTGAATCCTCAAATAGGTGAAGATATCTGCTCAGCATATCCCGCTCGGTCTCTCAGGTAGCCTCCTCCACGGGCCGACCTCTCCACTGCACTTTCATTGAAGCTATATCCTTTGATCTCAACTTTTGAACCTAACGCTCCAAAATAGCCACTAGCTCCACATTATAAGTCAAATCACCATCTAACTGAATCGTGTTGAAATCCAAAACATGAGACATATCGCCAATGTACTTCTAGAGCATAAAAACATGAAATACCGGATGCATACTTGACAAACTGGACGGCAAAGATGGCTCATAAGCCACCTCCCCAATCCTTCTAAGTACCTCAAAAGGCCCAATGAGCCGAGGAATAAATTCACATTTCTTCCCAAATCTCATAACAACCTTCATGGGCAAAACCTTCAATAGAACCTTCTCACTAACCATGTATGACACATCCCAAACCTTCCCGTCAGCATAACTCTTTTGTCTCGACTACCTTGTACGAAGCCTCTACTGAATCACCTTCACCTTTTCTAAATCATCATGCACCAAGTCTATCCCAATTATCCTAGCCTCACCCGGCTCAAACTAACCGACCAGAGATCTACACTGCCTCCTGTACGAAGCCTCATATAGAGTCATCTAAGTACTCGATTGATAACTATTGTTATAAGCAAACTCTGCGAGCGGTAGAAACCGATCTTATGACCCTCTAAATCAATGACACAAGCACGCACATGTCCTCCAATATCTGAATAGTGCGCTCGGATTGTCAGTCCATCTGAGGGTGAAAAGTTGTGCTCAACTCAACCCGAGTACCCAACTCTCACTGTACCGACCTGCAAATATGTGAAGTAAACTGAGTATCTCTATCTGAAATGATAGAAACTGGGACACCATGCAAACGAAAAATCTCTTGGATATCTATCTCTGCTAACCGCTTTGAAGAATAGGTAGTACACATAGGAATGAAGTGCGCAAACTTGGTCAGCCAATCCACAATCACCCAAATAGCATCAAACTTCTTCAAAGTCCATGGAAGCCCAACTACAAAGTCCATGGTGATCCGCTCCTACTTTTACCTTGGGATATCTATCCGCTAAAGCAAGCCACCTGTTTCTGATATTCATATTTCACCTGCTGGCAATTGAGACACCAAGATACAAATCCCACAATGTCCTACTTCATTCTCCTCCACCAATAGTGTTGTCTCAGATCTTGATATATCTTCGCGGCACTCGGATGAATGGAATACCGTGAGCTATGAGCCTCCTCTGGAATCAACTCCCAAAGACCATCCACATTGGGCACACATATCCATCTCTACATCCTCAATACCCTATCATCACCAATGGTCAGATCTCTGGAATTGTCGTGCTGAACTTTGTGCTTAAGGACAAGCAAATAGGGATCATCATACTGGGGATCTCTGATGCGATCAAATAAAGAAGACCGAGAAATCATACAAGCCAATATTCGACTGAGCTCTGAAATATCTAACCTCACGAACCGATTGGCCAAAGTTTGAACATCAACTGCAAGAGGTCTTTCCCCGATAGGAATATGTCAAACTCCGTATTCTAACCGCCTTCTAGCTCAAAGCATCGGCCACCATATTGGCCTTCCCCGGATGGTACAAGATAGTAATATCATAATGCTTTAGCAGCTCCAACTATCTCCGTTGCCTCAAATTAAGATCCTTCTATTTGACAAGTGCTTGAGGCTACGATGATCGCTAAACACCTCACAAGACACATCATACAAATAATGCCTCCAAATCTTCAATGTGTGAACAATGGCATCCAACTCCAAATCATGAACATAGTAGTTCTTCTCATAGGGCTTCAACTGACGAGAAACCTAAGTAATAACTCTACCCTCCTACATTAACACACAACCAATACCAACTCTCAAAGAATCGTATTACACGCTGTATGAACCTGAAGCTGATGGAAAAACTAACACTGGAGATGTGGTCAAAGTAATCTTGAGCTTCTGAAAGCTCTCCTCACACTCATTCGACCACATTAAAGGAGCACCCTTTTGAGTTAACTTGGTCAAGGGTGATGTGATAGATGAAAATCCCTGAACAAACTGGCGGTATTAACCCGCCAAACCAAGAAAGCTACGAATATTTGTGGTTGAGGACGATCGGGGCCAACTTTGAACCGCATTTATTTTTTTCAGATCAACTCAAATACCCTCACTGGACACCACGTGCCCCAAGAAAGCCACTGAAATGAGCCAAAACTCACACTTGGAGAAATTTTCATAAAGATTCTCCTCCCTTAATCTCTACAACACAACCCTAAAATGCTTCGTGTGCTCCTCCTGACTACGTGAGTATACCAGAATATCATCAATGAGAATTGTGAAAAATGAGTCGCGATACGATCGGAACACACTTTTCATCAAATGTATGAATGCTGTTGGGGCATTGGTCAGACCAATAGACATCACAAAGAACTACTAATGACCGTATCGAGTCCTGAAAGCTATCTTAAGAATATCCCAGTCCCTGATCTTCAACTTGTGATAACTTGAACGAGATCAATCTTGGAAAACACTCTCGCTCCATGAAGCTGGTCAAATAAACCATCAATTAGAGGTAAAGGATACTTGTTTTTAATTGTAACCTTGTTTAACTGCCTGTAGTCAATGCACATCCTTACCATGCCATCCTTTTTCTTCACAAATAGGACAGGTGAACCCCAAGGTGACACACTAGGCCGAATAAACCATTTATCAAGGAGTTACTAAAGCTGGTCCTTCAACTCCTTCAACTCCACTGGTGCCATTTGATACATTGGAATAAAAATGGCTGAGTGCCCGACACTAGATCAATACCAAAATTAATATCCCTATCGAGTGGCATGCCCGGTAGGTCTGCAGGAAATACATAAAAAAATCCCTCATAACAGGAATAGAATCAATACTGAGAGTCTCTGCACCGACATCCCTCACAAAGGCTAAGTAAGAAAGATAACCCTTCCCAACCATGCGATGGGCCTTCAAGAATGAAATCACCCTACTTGAAACATAATCGGCCGAACCTGACCACTCAATCCTTGGCACACCTGGCATAGCCAAAGTTATTGTCTTAGCATGACAGTCCAAGACAGCGCAATACGAAGATAGCTAATCCATCCCAATATAACATCAAAGTCTACCATACACAATAACAAAAGATCCAATCGGGTCTCCAGACCCTCGATAGTCACCATACACGACCAGTACACATGATCCATAATAATAGTATCGCCTACCAATGTAGATACATGAACAGATGAAACAAGAGACTTACGGGGCATATCCAAATAACGATCAAAGTATGATGAAACATAAGAATAAGTGGAACCCGGATCAAATAACACATAAGCATCTCCGTGGCAGACTGAGACAATACCTATAATCATAGCATAAGAAGCAATAACATCAGGTTTAGCTGGGAGTGCATAGAAATGGGCTTGACTGCCACCTAATTGACCTCCCTTCTAGGGAGACCCCTAGCTGATTGATCTCCATCCGAATATGGGTGGGTGGGGTTGAAGTAACTAGCACTGAAGTTGATGGTTGACTGCTCTACTGAGATGAACCCCCAAGGTAACAAGGACAGTGCCTCCACATGTTACCTAACTCTCCCCACTCATAATAGCTACCGGGTGCTGGCGACGGGGACTGAAGGGAACCCTAGCACCGGAATGGCTAGCAAATACGTCTGGCATAGAAGAACCCTAAACTGATGGAGCATGAGACAAACTTTGGGCTGGAAGGGCATTGAGTGATGAATTCCCCTGATGAGAACTGTAAAAACCATGACCCGGTGACAACCCATGATAACCTGGTCGAGCTCACTAAGCATGTCTAAATGGACAAGCCCTGCCGTGCTGAAACTGACCTCTCAAAGGAGCACCACTATAACTACAAGATCCTCGAGGCCTCTTGGCCTCCTTGTCCTCTCGCTCCTCGAAACAAACTGACTCAATCTTGCGAGAAATATCGACAAACTTCACAAAAGTAGTGTCATACACCCTCTCCCTGGTCATGTAATTCTGAAGCTGATATATGGGGCCATCAACGATCCTTCTGATCCTTTCTCTATCTATAGCAACCATCCAAATAATGTGACGAGCTAACTTTGAGAACCTCATCTCATATTACTTCATAGTCATATCTCCGTGTCTCAACTTCTTGAACTATCTCGCAACTCTTCTCTGCGGGACTATGGCACATACTTCTCCAAAAAGAGAACAACAAACTGCTGCCAGGTAAGGAGAGCTGCACAAACAGGCCTACGCCTCTCTTAAGCCTCGCACCAAGTGAAGGCAGCTCCAGAAAACTGAAAGGTAGTAAATGCGACCCTGCTGGTCTCTAGAATACCCGTCCTACAAAGAATCCTCTGACATTTGTCCAAGAAAACCTGGTCATCCTCGCCCTCTGCACCACTGAAAGTCGGAGACTGAAGTTTACCAAACCTCTCCAATCGATGATGCTCATCCTCTAGCATAGCAGGAGCTACATAGTCTTGAACATCTAAAATAGGGTAGGCTGGATGTGCTCCCGGTGTCTAAAGTCCTTGCACGACCTGCTTAGGTTTGCGAGTAGTGGGAGTCTGAATGCCTCCCCAGTCTGATAAGTAGCTGCGGTTGTAGCTGAGACCGCCTGATCTAAGTTAGTGCATACTGATAAAATCTAGGCTAGGGCCTCTTGAAGGCTTGGGATCACAATAGGAAGAGCTGGTGCTTGAATTGGTGTTGCCAGAGCATCCACAACTGGGACCTGATCCTGAACTAGGGCAGCTGGTGGATCTGCAAGTGTTGCCCTATCTGCGCAGGCTACACCTCTACCCCTAGTACGGCCTCGACCGCGTCCTCGGCCCTTAATGGTCATAGTTGGTGTTATTGATGATTGTCCATCCTAATCGGTCACTCATGTCCTCACCATCTGTAAGAGAATGGAATAATAAAAGTTTAGTACACGGATCAACAGATTCGAACGACAAGAATTCAAGAATATGAAGTATTCTAAAAGGTTCTGCAGCCTCCCAAGAATAAATACAAATGTCTCCTTATCGATCTACGAGACTCTACTAAACCTGCTCATGACTCGTGAGACCTATGTAACCTAGGCTCTGATACCAACTTGTCACGACCCTAAACCTGAACCAATCGTGATGGCGCCTATCATGAAACAAGGCCAGCCGACTCAAACCCCACACCAATTAAACATTTATAATAATTAATATTTAAGTCATTAATAAGTGATAAATCACAATATAAAGAGTGAGATATAACCATTGAGGAAAATAACACAACCCAACATTAGGGTGTCACCAATTATGAGTATCTAAACATCCATCCAAGAGTATTAAGAGATTACATAGTCTAATACAAATCCAGTACAAAAGAAAATAAGGATAGGGAGGAGAAGCACTGGGCTGTGAACGCCGAGTAGTTACCTAGTCAACTCCGAACAGCCTGTTGGAAAGAAATCAACCCTCGATAGCGTGACCCGAGACTCCTGGATCTGTACACAGGGTACAAAGAGTAATGTGAGCATGCCCGTGCAGTAAGTAATAAAAGTAAAGGTAGCTGAGCGATAAGAAAATACGTAAAACACAAAAAAATGCTACAACGAGGCAGTATAAAACCAAAACAATGCACTAAATTAGTAAAAGCTTGTAGAAACACCTTAGTTCAGTAAAAACTCTTTAAAACATCTTTTAACGATTTAAAGGAGTGAATGAAAATAAACAGAAAAGATAGATATCTAAATCAGCCCATCGGGCCAAATACCAAAGAATCAGCCCCTCGAGCTATCTCACAATCACTCGTATTAACTCCCCGGGTAATAACATGGAACAACATCAGCCCTTTGGGCTATATCATATCTCACACTGGATACCCACGTTCACTGGGGGAGTACATACTCCGGGATAGGCCGCTTATGGCCCAAACACATTAACAAGCCATCTCGTAGAATAGTCAAACAACCTCTCGTCCTCATATCAAGCCAAATCGTGGTGTAACACCCAGAACCTCGGCCTTATAATCACGAATCAAAAAAAGACATAGGGGCTAATTAATAATTACACAAAACTTACACCCTAAAACTACACTCCACCTATAAGTATTTATACATAATAACGCTGAGGAAGGGAGAGGATAATGCTGGGAAAGCTCAAAGCTGCGCAACAAAACAGACTCCCCCGCTTCAGGATCTCATCTTCATAGTCCCACCCAAACGACCCTCGGAACTTCTTCTTCTTCAGTCGAAGAACAGAAGCAGCAGCAGAGACCTACACCCCTGCTCATTAGGAAACCAGCTGCACGCACAGATCCTCACTAAACCAGATTTTAATTCAATGCAAAGTGGAAGTTAGTCTATTCTTTTGGTTTTGATTTCAAAATGTTGGAGTTGCTGTTCGAGTGAGGGTGTTGTTCGAGTTAGAAGTCGAAGTCATCGTTCGTTGGTTCGCAGTTCCCGTCTGAGTTCGACGCTCTTGCTCGATCTTGACCGAAATTTTGGAGTTGGGATTTGTATCCACTAATTCTCAAACATTAAAGTGAATTGTAATTCAACAAGTTCTATTTACCTCTCTTCTCCTCATGCTTCTGTGCTGTGATTTGAGTTCTGAAGAATCATTGGTGATTAGATTTATGTGGCTAAGTTGTTTGGACAATTGATTAATTCCGTAAAGTTTGCTTATTCGGAAAGTAACTGATCTTGTTTGTTCGTCATAGTTTGTATTCAATTTTTTTTGGATAATTTCGAGCTTAATCCATACCTGTTAATGCTCGGATTCACGAATTGTGCTTGTTGGATTTTCGGTTATGCTTGGTATTTTGTTTGCATTCATGGTCCAGGGAGGAGGTAATGTTGTATATGATTTGTTATTTCTTTGATAGTTATGAGTGCATTTTAGAGGCGTGCATGTTCTGGTTCTTTGTAACTTGCCTTTTTCTTATCTTTGGAAGTTGTATTTTAGTGGAACAACCGATCGAATCCAGCCTCGATGTTAGGCGCTGTGAAATTTAACGTATATCATATCCATTTATGTTGCGTTCAGTTATTGATCGGTTGCATCCCTTGTCCTATTTGTTGTTTATGTCCCTCATGAATTAATTTAAAACTGGATTAGAATAATTCGAGGAACGCCATTCCAAACAAAAATGACAGTCGCTTGGCCCTTGTTTTAATTAGTTTTCTTCAATCCTTAGAATTCGAGGCGTGTCATCTAGTCGAATTTTCGTGGTCCTAGCAAAGTTAAAAACGCGTAGTTGCTTTTAGGCGCGATATTTAATAATTTTACCTTCTTAAACTCGGGTATGTATTTATGTGACCCAACTCCAATTCTCAATAATGTTAGATAAAATGTGTCGAGGATCACGGGTGCATTTATGTGATGCGATTCAAGACATATTTTAAATAACGTTGGAATTTTTCTTTTTCTTTTTAAAAAATTATAATTAAATAAAGCGCAATAAAGTTTAAAATTGCATCGTAGGCTAAACCATGTATTAAAAATCAGATAATGGGTCAATTATAATAGTTTGAGCGACCGTGCTAGAACCACGGAACTCGAAAGTGCCTAACACCTTCTTCCGGGTTAACAGAATTCCTTACCCGAATTTCTGGTTCGCAGACTATAATACACAGTCAACCCTTTTCCTCGATTCAGGATTTAAATCAGTAACTTAGGACACCATTAATTATCCTAAGTGACGACTCTGAAATTTTTAAATAAATAAATCCCATTTTGATTGTCCTTTAATTGGAAAAACTTCCATTCCACGCCTTTCGCGGGGGGTAGTAAAAAGGAGGTGTGACAGCTCTGGCGACTTTGCTGGGTACCAAACCCAAAATTTCCGGTTCAAGGTTCAAGAATTCGAGCTTAGAATAGCTGTTATTATTGACTTTGTCTATTATCTAGTTTTCCTACATGTTTGAGCCTATTCTGCTAAATATTTTTACCGCTTTGATATTCTATGAATTGTTTATAAAAATACTATGAAATCCTTCTCTTTCCATCTTTGGGGATGTGCTCGCCGGTCGAGACTCCTTATTCTATTAGTGTCATACCTTGAAATAAGAAAGAGCCTCGGACAAGTTACTAAGCCGGGTGGCCTTTTGGTTCCGGTACGTAGCCCCCTCCTCGACTCGAGTTATCCGCTCGAGTACACAGTCTAGAACATGTACCCAGGTTTTGAACATAGAATAATTCAGCCTCATGCCAGATCCCTAGTAGGAACGTTTGTTTGCATAATGTACATTTGACCTTAGGGACTAAACACATGGGTTAGGACAAGTGTACCTAAATGAAAAAGACCATCCTGATGCATCTTACGTGCTACTTGCATATCTGTTTGTTCAGGTTTGCATGTTGGTTGGCTTCTAGAATAGAGAAAGAAAATTAAAAAAAAAAGAGAAAAAAGGGGGAAAAATAAAAATGAGAGGTAGGTATTTAGAATGTTCTGAAACTCTGCCAAAATTTTGAAAAATTAGAAAAAAAGAAAGAAAAGTCATTTAAAAAATAAGTCATGTTTTTTCCGTTCCATCAAATCAGGCAGAACTATGCGAGTCTGATTCTCACCAAATGTGAGATACGTAGGCAAACAACATCGGTTCCGGCCCCCAATTTTCAAAAATCCAAAAAGAATTCTTTTACTTACTTGTTTAGGAAAGTTTTTCTTTGAGACCCAATTTTTTAAAGAAAAAAAAATTTACTTTTAGTTGCTTCTCAAACTAAAAGAAAAATACAAAATATTTTTATTCTTCTGTCGAAAATTCAAAGGAAAAATCAAGATTTGAAAATATCTTCTGTTTTATTTAGAAGTATTTCTTTTAATAATTCAAAAAAAATTCAATAATTCAAAAAATATTTTTCTCCCTTCTTTAGAAGTTTTTCTTTCAAAATTTTGAAAAAAATATAAAAATTCAAAAGTATTTTCATTTTTCTTTCGAAAATTAAAAAGAAAAATGAAGATTAAAAAAAATATATATTTTTTTTAGAAGTACTTCTTTCCTAACTTCAGAATAAAAATCCATAAATGCAAAATTTTTTTTTTCTTAAAAGTATTTCTTTCGAAATTCTAAAAAGAAAAACAATAAAATGTTGAAATTCAACAAAAAAAAAGAGAGAAAAATTGTTTCTTCTTTAGAAGTCTTCTTTGCAAAAATGTTGAAGGTCATTCAAAAATATTCTCTTTCTTCTTTATAAGTCTTTCTTTGAAAAAAAAGTGAAATAAAGAAAATTTGAAATTCAGAAAAAACATAAATTTATTTTATTTCCTTTATTCCTATTCTGCCCGAACTATGCAAACTTGATTCTTGTCTTTCGAGACGTGATACGTAGGCAACTTACATAGGGTCCGGTCTTCCTAGTAAATCTTAGGTTCTCGAGTTTGCAGGGTCTTAGCCGAATTTTGTACTTCTAGCTACCTTTTGGCTAAATAAGTTATTTGCAAAAATAATCGCAACCATGTCTTGCATGTGTCTAATAGGGAACACTATTGTCTCATATAATGTTGGTTTAAGTTTTCTCATACAGGTATGGATCTACTTACCGGAATTTGAATATGACAATATCCATGGCCACTACATTCAAAAGTTGCTTAAGGAGAGTTTTTTTTGTATCATCTTTTACTTTCTAATTTTGTATAGTAATGACGAATTTTTTTTACTATTGTATTTTCTATTTTGCATATGAAAAACTGTGTTATAAATCAAAAATTCGAAAAAAGAGATGTTGCATTTTATACTTTCGCTGGAAGTTTTCTTTAGAATACTAATTCTAGGAATAAAAAATCAATTGAGATGGTTTTCCTTTATTAATTTAATATCTAAAACGCAAAAATAAAATAAAATACTTTTATACTTCTTTTTAGTAGATTAATATTAAAAATTCAAAAAAGATTGGAGAATTTCCTTATAGTACCTCTTTAAAAGTTTTCTTAACGATATTACTTCCAAAAATCCAAAAAGATTTTCTTTTGGGTTATTCTTTGGGAAAATTAATGAAAAAAACTCTTTTATTTTACTAGACCTTTAGGATATTGTACATAGAAAGAAAAACATATTTTATCTTTTGTTTATCATTAGAATTCTCCTTTAGGCAATCAAAATTGAAATTCAAAAATATTTTGTTTTATTTTTTATTTTATTGCTTGTTTTGAAATGTTACGTCAGGATATCAAATGCAAATTCGAATACTTTTTTGTGGTTTAATCTTTAGATTTTTTTTCTAGAAAAGAATCAATTTTTTTTTCTCCTAGGAGTTTTCCTTAATAATTTCTCATAGAGTGTTTGTTTCAAAAAAAAGAAAAAAATATATTCTCGTTAAGCTTGAGTTTGGAATACGTTATAGAACATTAAGTCTAGAAAATTCAAAAAAGGATTTCTTCCTTTATTTCTCTTTTCTCATCAGAGTAGTCTTTAAGGTAAAAAAAAAAAGAAAAAAAAAGTTAGTTTGTTTATTTTATTCCCGATCTTCCAGACCTACGCTTGGTTTGATTCATGCGGGCTCATGATACGTAGGCAATCCCCATAGGATTCGACCACAACCCAAATAAAATGGGGAAAAGAAAGGAAAATCATGAGGGAAACAATGGCCAAATAAGGAAGAGAATAATATAACAAAAAAAGGGGGTAGGCAAAACCAAGATGAGCAAAAAAGAGGGGAAGAGAAAAACAAAACAAGAGAGAAAGGGATAGTGGCATAAGATAAAAGTCGGGATGATGCAAGCAGCCAATTTAGTGCATAATAGAAACCGATAACTGTGGCTAGGTGTATTGCACATAAAGTGAAATTATCTTATGTTAAATGCCCTAACGCTAACGTGATGGCTTCATTTGTTGTATTCATAGCAGATGGGTATTTGATTTGTGGTTTTTGAAGTGGTAATATTTCTTCTCTACAACACAAAGTCAAAAGGCAATGCCAGACAACAACGGAACTGAGTTGGTTGATACCGATGCCCAAAAGCAGTTGGTTGAACAGAGCAATGGATTGGTTGACGAGGTAAAGATGTTAAGACAACACATGGCGGACATGTATCAAGCCTGGGTGACTGGGAAGGCACCACCCCTGCCACCACCTGGTTTCTTAGATGCTAACTTTTGCCCAAACTTTGGCACTCTCCAATCACCCCAGTAGATCCATCACTCATCTTCCAATTACCTCTCCCAAAATTGCCCTCATATCCCCAACAACAAGTACCCACTCAAAGCTCATGATGCCTAATATTACCCCTCAGAGGTTACCCACAAGAAGAGCCCTCGAGATGAGTTTCATGCTGAAAATGAAAGGGTTACAGGAAAAGAAGGCCGAGATGAGATATCTAGGAAGCTGAAAGGCATAGAGCAGGTCCAAAGAATAAGCAAGGGACGGGAGGCCAGGGTAACATATCTTACAAAGAATTGTCTGTTCGCCTACCCGCGGGATTTAAAGTGCCAAAATTTAACTTATATGATGGGTGTGGAGATCCGGTAGCCCACTTGAAAGTTTATTGCAACGAAATTAGAAATGTTAGCGAGAGAGATGACTTGTTGATTACATATTTCAGTAAGAACTTGACTGGGGCATCTCTCGAATGGCATAATCGTCAAGATGTTGATAAGTGGCATACCACGGACGACATGGTTCAAAATTTTGTGCGACACTTTCATCACGATATAGACAATGTTCCAGACCGCTCCTCCTTACCTCATAGGGAAAAGAAACCCAAGGAAATCTTTAGAGATCTTTGGCTCAGGTGGGACGAACAAATTGCTCGGGATAGTCCTCCCATTGATTGCTGAGCGACGCCAACATTAAACCCTTCCATCCTTATTGAATAAAATTCAGTTTGTCCTTTTGTGTCATTCTGTTCTTAGTTCTTTTTGCACTAGTTCTTAACATGAGATGCACGCGGAAATTTTGGCTAGATCTTAGAAACTGATTTAATTTGAAATTGGATAACTAAAAAAAAGAAAGAGAAGCACTTTTGAGGATTAATAAAGAGCTGAAATACTTGGGAATTAAGGTCAAGTAAAACTCGAAGAATTAATTGAAGATTATTGGAAAGTTTGACGTTAATTGATGGAAAGTGTCTCGTGACCAGGACACACCAGGAAGATAGGCATGTTCATCAATGTTGTGATAGCAAAAGGATACTATGTTTGGCGTTCTCGAGGTTGGGAGGCCCTTGTTCTGCTATCCAAGCACTTTATATCCTTCGCTACCTCTTTGAGCTTATGTTATTTTCTTTGACCACCCTCTTTTGGAATCAAGTTTAGAGTCAAAAGTCAAAAGAAAAAATAAAAACGAAAAAAAAGAAGAAAAAAAGAAAGAAAAAGTCCAATGTCCCAAGAGTACAAACTGGGGCAGCTCTTAGAAAGTTCAAGTTAAAAAAATGATGAAGAAGAATAGAATTATCAAAGGTCCTTACCCTCAAATATAGAAGTTGGGGCAAACAAAAAAGAGTGAGAAAAGTAAAGAAAAAAGAAGACAAAAAAGAAGAAAAAGAAAAAAGAGAAACAGAAAGAAAGATGAAAAATAGTCTGGTCAGATGTTTGAACTACGTTAGACCTGATTCCTTAAAAATACGAATACGTAGGCAGTATCACGGTTCGGTCCAACCAAATAAGAATTCAAAAAAAAAAAAACAGGAAAGAAAAAAAAGAAAAAGCGAAAAAAACCACAATAGCTGAAACTGGGGCAAAAGTTTTATTTCAATTTTGAAAGAGTCGATTCTAAGAGTTGTAAGTCCACAATCCTTCATTTTAAGTCCACTTTGAGCCTTCATGCCGACCCTTCTGTTCAACCCTATCCAAAAACCTTTCAAATAAAGACCTCCTAATATGCCTTCAAGAATGACAAGAGAAGCATGCAATGAGAAACGGTTGCTACGCGACATAAAACACTGTCAAGTTGCTGCACAAGAAAGCAAAAGGAAAAAGGAAAATGAAGAAGAAAATGAGAGAGTATTACTAGTGAAAACCCTCATGGGCACTGTAAGGTGACGGTAAGTAAAGATAAATAAACGAGAGAGACTTGTTTGTGAAAATCCTCGGGGCACCACTAGTGAAAGTCCGCCATGAAGATGATATAAAGGATCAACACGAACAAGTCCGACTTCAAAGATCATAAGGATGGTAAAAGGGAAGATTAGATTAGTTTGATAAATCAGTCCATTGAGTCCAAAATACATTTCATGATCATTAAGGCTAGTTACTGGGGAAAAAAAGAAAAAAGAGGAAAAAACGAAAAAAAATCTTCCTTCTGTCCTTCCGACATGGGGAATTTCTTGTCGATATTCGTTTCTTTGTGTCATTGAGCCCTTCACTCTGAGTCAGTCCCTATCCAAACAAGCAAGAAAATATTTCAAAATCTGCTACTATCTTTTGAGTTGCACAAAGTAAATTTGGCCAGTACACTCAGCTGTTATTGCCAGCATGCCTTGAGGATTCATGCAAAGGTTTCCCCAAAAGACTCTTGTAAGCATGCTTGGCACAAGAAAGATAATTGGTGATTCTCTCTGATAGACAAATCACTCAAAAAACAGGAAGTCATTCAAGATACAGAAAAGGTCACTTGAGCATAGATCTCCAGTTGGGACAAGGCTCATTGTGCCGCAAATACAAATGGTACTTGGTGTAAAACAATCAAAGGGGATGCAGAACAAAAGTCTCTTGAGACCGATTCAAGCTGATCGAGCAAAACCCAAGCTTCTCAAGACTCAAGGCCACAAACCGACCACCATTTTCAAAACTGGCAAATGTTTCTTTGTGTGAAACAGGAACAAAGTAGTGCATGGAACGTGGTCCAAAAAAAAGGAAAAAAAGAGAAAAAGAACAAAAACTGAGAAAAAGAGAAGAAAAAGAAAAGAAGAGAAGAGCCGACAAAGGGAAATTTATTGAATCTTTACCTTTATTTGTCTTGCTATTGTTGCCATTTTCCATTTTTCCTCCTAGGATAAAAGTCCTAGTCTGATGAATTTTCTCCTAGGATCAAAATCTTAGTCTATTAAATTTTTTTCCTAAGATAGAAGACCTACTCTGATGAATTTTCTCCTAGGATAGAAATTTTAGCTGATAAATCTTTCTCCTAAGATAGAAGACCTAGTCTGATGAACTTTCTCCTAGGATAAACGTCTTAGTTTGATGAATTTTTCTCCTAAGATAGAAGGACCTAGTCTGATCAATTTTCTCCTAAGATAAATATCTTAGTCGGAAGAATCTTTCTCCTAAGATACCAAAAAGTGACCTAGTCTGATGAACTTCCTCCTAGGATAAACATCTTAGTCTGATGAATCTTTCTCCTAAGATAGAAAACCTATTCTGACGAACTTTCTCCTAGGATCAAAATCTTAGTCTGGTGAATTTTTCTCCTAAGATAGAAGACCTAATCTGATGAACTTTCTCCTAGGGTCAAAAATCTAGTCTGATGAATTTTCTCCTAGGATAAATATTTTAGTCTGATGAATCTTTCTCCTATGATAGAAGTCCTAGTCTGACGAACTTTCTCCTAGGATCAAAATCTTAGTCTGATGAATTTTTCTCCTAAGATAAAAGACCTAGTCTGATGAATTTTCTCCTAGGATAAAAGTCATAATCAGATGAATCTTTCTCCTAATACCAAAAAAGTCAAAAAAAGGACCTAGTCTGATGAATTTTCTCCGAGGATAAATGTCTTAGTCTGATGAATCTTTCTCCTTTGATAGAAAACTAGTCTGACGAATTTTCTCCTAGGATAATAATTTTAAAAAAAGGGAAGTAGTTGAAGGGGGGGGGGGTATGGATTTTTAAAAAAAATTGTCAATTTTTAGTTTTCTTGAAATCAGAGGTCCCGCTTGGAGAATAGGGTCAGTTTTTACTTTTGTAAGTTTAGTTTATTGTTTTTCGCAAGCTCAAATCATGTTTAGGAGACGCACATCCTAGTTGGGTCATTAATTTTACTCTCATCATTGCATCCTTCATCAGGAGCGCAAGTGATTTTATAGTTTTTTTTACACTCAAAGATGTTCCCAATATCAAACTGGGGAAGGAAAATTTCTTTTGTTTTGTCTATTTTGTTGTAATCAGGTGCCCACTTGGAGAACAAGAGAAGACAACTCAAGTTTCAAGGAAAACAGTTTTGAAGGGAGACATTTCAAGTTTCCGGGGAAAATGGTTCAAGGCGCAAGGGAAAACAGTTCAATCAACATGAGGAGATGGTTCAAGTTCAGTAATTAGGTGCCCACCTAGAAAAAGGAAATTCAATTGCAAATGCAATTCAGGTCAGCAACAAAAGAAGCTCGCATCAAGAATGCGAGTCAACAATCCAAGATGAACAACAGAAAAAAAAAGAAAGACAAGAAGTGAACTCAAAGTGCAGAAGTGGAGAAAGGACGTGTCTGCTCAAGACATAGTTGAGGTCACAAGCTCTGCATGTCCCGTCTTGGTTTGAAAAGCTGAAGAAGATCGAACTAACACCTGCAACTAACAAGCATCAAGATTCAGATCAGGGTCCACATGAAAAACCAACCAAGATTCAAGATCAAGATTCAGAAGACTCATAGATAGGAATCTTGTAATTTGTAGCTGATCTCATTTTTGATGTAATAACGGGACTGCGGATCGGAACCTTGACGTCACCTCGCTCGCCTCTCAACCTCGGTACTCTATCACCTCATTCACTTCTGAACTACACGCGGCCTGATTACTTTATAGCCAAGGATATGTAGGCAGCTCAAATATCAGGTCTCGGTCACATTCTCTTTTCTCTTAGTTTTTAGTCTCTCCAAATAAGGGTCGGGTCAAAAAAACTTGTCTATGTTAGATAATACGCTTAACGCTAGGGGGGGGGGGGTTGAATAGCGTTATAATAAAATTTAGCGTAAACTTGCGGAAATTAAGATTTGCAGGAAATAATTAAGTGCGATAAATTAACAAAAGGAAAGAACGCACCTATGTATTCTGGTTCACCACAACACGTGGCTAGTCCAGTCCCCGAGAGACTCTCTCGAGATTTTCCACTAATTTGTCAAGCTTACGGGTGCTCAACAAACCTTTACAACTTAAGGACACAAGCCTTAACACCTTTGCTCGGAGATACAACACTCCAAGACTTCAACCAAGGAAACACAAGTTCCTTACAACAAGAGAATCACAATTCTCTTACGAGTGTACAAAACACTAAACACTCAAACAAAACACTCCTTAATGAGTAGATATGAGTAAAAGAAGTAAGTTCAAGATCACAACAACTATGGACAAGACTTTGGCTCTCAAAAGCTTTATGGAATGAATATAAAATGATAAACAATAGTATGCAAACTATAGCAATAGAATGATAAGTTGTTGTGTGTTGTTGTGTTTAAAACACTGAAATGAAGCTGTATTTATAGTTGAAAAACTTGGCATTACCGTTGCCTAATTGCCAATTAAGAGTTGCTGATTTTACTCTGTGACAATCGATTGTCAGGAAGCCACAATCGATTGTTTGCCAATCGTACCAAAAATGAATCCCAGATTTTACGCTTAACAATCGATTGTCCAAGATAAACAATCGATTATTGGCAACGTTCAAAAAATCATTTCCAGATTTTACGTAAAACAATCGATTATACCAAATCAATAATCGATTATTCAGCAACGTTCAAAAAATCCTTTCCAGATTTTAATTTCAACAATCGATTGTACAAAATCAACAGTCGATTATTCAGCAACGTTCAAAAGATCTTCTCCAGATTTTAATATCAACAATCGATTGTACAAAATCAACAATCGATTACCTGATGGTATTTGAAAACTTTACGACAACGGTCAGCTTCACAATCGATTGTGCAATGTTAACAATCGATTATTTATCAGACTTTGAAAATCATTTTAGACACTGCCTCGTGACAATCGATTGTTATATACTCACAATCGATTATTTAATAACTTTGAAAAAGTCTGGAAGACACTGCCTCAACACAATCGATTGTCATATGTTCACAATCGATTATTTTGTGTCTCTTAAAAATCTGATGGACACTGTCTCTTCACAAGCAATTGTCATTAGCTTCACAATCGATTATTCTGAGTTTTGAAAAACTTTGATGGACACTGCCTCATCACAAACAATTGTCATAAGGTTCACAATCGATTGTCATGCAGGTTTTGAAAAACCTGATGCTCACTGCCTTAACACAATCGATTATCATTAGTTCACAATCGATTGTCATGCAGTCTTGGCTTAACATAATCGATTATCATAAGTACATAATCGATTATCTTAGTCCAGATTTTAGAGGCATGATTAAAAATCATTTTGACTGAAGTAAATATGCATGATTTAAAATCACATAGCATTAAATTAAATATGCATGATTTTGTAAAAAATAGTTTTACGAGAGAAGCCATGTTATGAGTCAAGTTGTCGGATCAAGATCACAATTAAGAACGACTCATTTAAACTATAGAACTTTGTCTTGTGCTTGAATCTCGTTATCCACCAATTGTGCGCTTGTACTTGAACTTCGTCATATATCAATTTGCGCTTGTTTGTCATTCATCAAAACCTACACATAAGAACACACGTTTTAGTATAAGGCCTTGAGAACGTGTTTCCAATAATTTCCCCCTTTTTGATAATGGCAAACTTTAAGCGGGATATGCAACTTAAACAATTTATAATGACGATTCAAGACAAGTAAAGATATGCAATAAGTATGCGATTAGTTCCCCCTTAATATATGAATTCCCCCTCAATTTAAGCTTATGAATATTGAGAGTGCATACCCGTTATCTTCCCCCTTTTGCCATTAGCAAAAATAATATAAGAAGATTCCAAAGATGTAAATAAAACTTGTTTATTTATTGGAAAGAAAATGTGATTACTTAAAGAGAGTACAGTAACTCAAGTAATAGCAGAACAATCGATTATTGATACGAGATAATCGATTATTTAGACGACAGAGACCGATTTTTCTGAAGAAGACTTGATTATTGCGCGTCATGCTTTATAATTCCCCCTACCTTTAGGGCGATACCTGCAAAAATTCGTTAGACATCTCCGACGCTCAAGTTAGAAATCATGTAAGATAAAAAGATGCAATGCATGACTTAGATCAACGTGGAGTCGAGAATCCCGAGTTCACTACGAATTCTGAAGAAGGACTCTTTCTCTAAGGGCTTAGTAAAGATGTCGGCCAATTGGTCTTTGGTTTCAACAAATTCGATTTCGACATCGCCCTTGAGAACGTGATCTCTTATAAAATGATGTCTAATTTCAATGTGTTTTGTTCGCGAATGAAGAACGGGGTTCTTCGTCAAGCATATGGCACTAGTATTATCACATCTAAGAGGGATATGATCAAGACTTAGGCCATAGTCCAAGAGTTGTTGTTTCATCCATAGGATTTGAGCGCAACAACTCCCCGCGTCTACATATTCAGCCTCGGTTGTGGACAATGCAACACTTACTTGTTTCTTGCTAAACCAAGAAACGAGAGAGCTACCGAGCAAATGGCAAGTGCCACTAGTGCTCTTGTGGTCCAATTTGCATCCAGCAAAATCGGAGTCGGAATAGCCAACGAGTTGGCATGAAGAACCTTTGGGGTACCATAGACCCACATTTGTAGTACCAACAAGGTACTTCAAAATCCGTTTTACCGCAGTAAGGTGAGACTCCTTCGGACACGATTGATAACGGGCGCATAAGCACACGCTAAACATGATGTCCGGACGACTAGCAGTAAGATAGAGAAGAGAGCCGATCATACCTCGATACTTCTTAGTGTCAACTTCCTTACCTTTCTCATCTTTGTCTAGATGATCGGATGTGCTCATGGGAGTCGCCATTGCTTTTGCATTGTTCATTTCAAATCGTTTCAGCAATTCTTTGCAATATTTGGCTTGGCAAATGAACGTACCATCTTTCATTTGCTTTACTTGTAATCCCAAAAAGAATGTTAACTCACCCATCATAGACATCTCAAATTCACTTGTCATTAAATCGGAAAATTTCTTGCATAAGACATTGTTAGTAGCACCAAATATGATATCATCCACATATATTTGAACTAATAAAATATCATTGTTTTTATGCTTAACAAAAAGGGTGGTGTCAACTTTCCCCCTAATGAAATCATTTTCCAATAAAAATTTACTCAATCTTTCATACCAAGCTCGGGGAGCTTGTTTTAAACCATAGAGAGCCTTTTTGAGTTTGAAAACATGATCGGGAGATTTAAAATCTTCAAAACCGGGGGGTTGTTCAACATAAACTTCTTCTTGTATAACACCATTTAGAAAAGCACTTTTCACATCCATTTGATATAAATTGAAATTCATAGAAGAGGCAAAAGCGAGCAATAGACGAATAGCTTCTAATCTAGCTACGGGAGCATATGTTTCTTCATAGTCAATACCCTCTTCTTGATTATAGCCTTTTGCTACAAGCCTAGCTTTCTTTCTAGTGATTACACCATTTTCATCTAGTTTGTTTCGAAAAACCCATTTCGTACCAATTATGGTATGATTTTCGGGTCTTGGCACCAAATCCGAAACGTCATTCCGTTTGAATTGGTTAAGCTCCTCTTGTATTGCCAAGGTCCAAAATTCATCCCCAATTGCTTCGGAGATGGTTGTTGGTTCAATTTGAGACACAAAAGCAGTATGTCCTAAGGTGTTCTTAAGGGAGTTTCGGGTACTTACCTTTTCTCCGACGTCGCCAATTACCTGTTCGAGAGGGTGATCTTTAATTGTCCTCCACTCGTTAGGCATTTTCGTTTCATTCTCCAATTGTGGCGCTTCCTCCGTTGGTTGTTTCAAAATTTCGTCTTGATTTTCTTTAGGCGTTTCCTCTTGTATTTTGTCTTTCAAGCTATCTAAAATACCTGCAAGATCAAAACCGGTATCCTTTCTCGCCAAGCGAGCATTATTTTCGGCAAATACAACATGAGGGGATTCCTCCACAGTTTCGGTTCTTTTATTAAAAAATCCTATATGCTTTGCTACGTGAGGAATAACCAATGAAAATTCCCTCATCGGACTTAGCATCAAACTTTCCCAATTGATCTTTGCCATTGTTATGAATAAAACATTTACAACCGAATACTCTAAAATGGGAGATTTTTGGTTTCCTTCCCTTGTAGAGTTCATAAGGGGTCTTCATGAGTATTGGCCTTATGACTACTCTATTTAAGATGTAGCATGCGGTACTCACGGCATCCGCCCAAAAATGTTTGGGAATCTTGGCCTCTTCGAGCATGGTTCTAGCCATCTCTTCGAGACACCTATTTTTCCTTTCCACCACCCCATTTTGTTGTGGTGTACGTGGAGCGGAAAAGGTATGCTCGATACCGAGTTCGTCACAAAAGTCCGCAAAGAGATTGTGATCAAACTCTCCCCCATGATCACTTCTAATTGAAGTGACGGTTGTTTCCTTCTCGTTTTGAACACGCTTAAGAAAATATTTAAAATTCTGAAAGGCATCACTTTTATTGGCAAGAAATAAAGTCCAAGTAAATCTAGAATAATTATCAACAATCACAAAAGCATAACGATTTCTTCCTAGACTTTCAATGCGAGATGGTCCAAATAAATCCATGTGAAGCAATTGCAATGGTCTAGAAGTTGAAACAATATTTTTGGATTTGAAAGATGCTTTTGTTTGCTTCCCTTTTTGACAAGAATCACAAATAGAGTCATTTTCAAATTTCAAATTGGGAAGGCCAATAACTAAGTTTTGAGAAATTAATTTGTTCAAAAGATGCATGTTTATATGAGCAACTCTACGATGCCATAGCCAAGTATCATCCTCTTTGCTCATAAGACAATCAACATATTCGGGTGAGGAATTAGCAAGATCAACCATATAAATATTATCCACTCTAAAACCACGAAGGATAATTTTAAGATCACTACGTCTAAACACTAAGCATTCATCCGAATCAAATAGGGCAAGATTTCCCTTGTCACATAATTGACTTATGCTCAAGAGATTATGCTTTAAACCTTTAACAAGTAATATATGCTTAATAGAGGAATTTTCATCCTTACCGACCGATCCGATGCCAATAATCTTTCCTTTATTGTTATCCCCAAAAATCACACTTCCTCCTTCTTTGTGTTCTAGTTGAAGGAATTTGGATTCGTCTCCCGTCATATGTTTGGAGCATCCACTATCAAGGTACCATAGTACACTTGATCCCTTCAAACACACCTACAAAACAAATTAATGCGTTTTAGGTACCCATGCCATTTTGGGTCCTTGAGGGTTAGGCATATCATAATGATGTGATTGAGTGATATGTCTATGTCGTGTAAAACATGCAGGGGCAATATGACCAATGCGTCTACAATAATGGCAAGTCACGTTGGGGTTATGCATCCTTCTAGGTTCATAGTAACTTGATGGACGAAAATGAATTACTCTATTTTCATTATGACTATTGCACATTTCATGAGAACCATTTCTCCTACTATTAGTTCTAAAATGAGCAGCGTTTCTAGAGTAATGGTCATGTCTAGATGTTCTAAGAGGTTCAAAACTCCTTCTAGTGTTTGGCCTAGAATATGCATCATTTCTAGGGTAGTCATTTCTAGGTGGTAAGTCATTTCTAGGTTTTCTAAAATGTTTCACACTTGGTCTAGCATGCATATTTGTTCTAGGATTGCTATTTCTACGATAAGCATTTGTTTTATTAATCCTAGGTTGAGCCTTAGGTGGTTGGGGTTTGGTGTCAACCTTTTCTTTAGGCTCAATTTTAAAGCCTATACCATGCTTGGTTGATTTCAAATTAACAAGGACCTTATTCAAGTTTTTGTGGGAAGAATTAAACTTATCTAAGGTATCTTTAAGTCTATCTACCTCATTTTCAAGATGCATGCAAGAAGAGTAATTTTTAATAGAACTTTCGGGCTTGTCGGCGCTTCTTTTTCCGAAAAACTTGTTTTCCTCTTTTAGCTTCTCATTTTCTAAAACCAGTTTTTCTAACTCCTTTTCTTTCAAAGAAAGCTGTTTTTGAAAATCTTTTTCTTTTAGAGAAGCATTTTCTTTTATGCTCTTGACAGTTTTTGAAGCTTTAATAAATTCAGTATATAGCTCATCAAAAGCAGTTCGCATTTCTTCAAGAGTAAAGAAGTTTTTAGAAGAGATTTGACATACCTCATCTTGCTTGTCTTCTTGCGCCATAAGACAAAGGTTGGCGGCTTCGTCTTCTTCTTCTTCTTCGCTTGACTCATCTCCGGAGTCTCCTCCCCAAGAAATGTATGCGCGTTGCTTCTTAAAAGGTTTCTTCTCCTTTTTGATGTTTGGGTAATTTGATTTGATGTGCCCGGTTTCATCGCATTCATAGCACTTTATTTGCTCGCCTTGCTTTTTGCCCTTTCGTTCATACTCCTTTCGCATGAACTTTTGAAATCTTTTGATAACGAGTCCAAACTCGTTGTCTCCGTCCTCATCAACTTGAGGTTGGCTTGTGCTTTCCCTAAGCGCTATTCTTTGCCTCCTTTGATCATCAACAAGAGGAGATTCATAAGTCTTAAGGTTACCTCTTAATGCGTCGATTGTGACATTTGAGACGCCTATGGATTCTTAAATTGCGTCGGCCTTTGATCGCCATGCCGGAGTGATACTTCTAAGAATTTTTCGAACAAGTTCTCTATCCGTGAATGTCTTCTTGAGGGCATGTAGGTCATTTACGATTATTGAAAATCGTTCGAACATTTCATCCACCTTTTCACCTTCCTTCATGTGAAATAATTCATAAGCATGGGTTAGGAAATCAATTTTAGCTTCCCTTACCTGGTCCGTACCTTCGTACGTAATTTCCAGCTTGTCCCACATTTCCTTTGCCATTGTGCAACACAATATTTTCCTGTAATCGTCAGCATTTACAGCACAATATAATAAATTAATTGCTTTAGCATTATTTTGAACCTTTTGGATATCATCCGCGTCATATTCTTCTTCGGACTTGGGAACCCATTCGTTTTCAACCTTTTTGGTTGGAATTTGATTTTCCTTCGTTATCACCTTCTAGAGATGAAAGTTGTTTGCTTGAAAGAAAATTTTCATCCTCTCCTTCCAGTACGTGTAGTTTGTACCGTTGAATAGAGGTGGCCGTGTGGAGCATTGTCCTTCATCAATTCCTGCAAAAGAGTCACGAGTAGAAGCCATGGAAGTTTCTCTCAAACTGTTAAGTCTTTAGAGAGTTGGGCTCTGATACCAATTGTTAGATAATACGCTTAACGCTAGAGGGGGGGTGAATAGCGTTATAATAAAATTTAGCGTAAACTTGCGGAAATTAAAATTTGCAGGAAATAATTAAGTGCGATAAATAAACAAAAGGAAAGAACGCACCGATGTATTCTGGTTCACCACAACACGTGGCTAGTCCAGTCCCCGAGAGACTCTCTCGAGATTTTCCACTAACTTGTCAAGCTTACGGGTGCTCAACAAACCTTTACAACTTAAGGACACAAGCCTTAACACCTTTGCTCGGAGATACAATACTCCAAGACTTCAACCAAGGAAACACAAGTTCCTTTCAACAAGAGAATCACAATTCTCTTACGAGTGTACAAAACACTAAACACTCAAACAAAACACTCCTTAATGAGTAGATATGAGTAAAAGAAGTAAGCTCAAGATCACAACAACTATGGACAAGACTTTGGCTCTCAAAAGCTTTATGGAATGAATATAAAATGATAAACAATAGTATGCAAGCATATAGCAATAGAATGATCAATTGTTGTGTGTTGTTGTGTTAAAACACTGAAATGAAGCTGTATTTATAGTTGAAAAACTTGGCATTACCGTTGCCTAATTGCCAATTAAGAGTTGCTGATTTTACTCTGTGACAATCGATTGTCAGGAAGCCACAATCGATTGTTTGCCTATCGTACCAAAAATGAATCCCAGATTTTACGCTTAACAATCGATTGTCCAAGATAAACAATCGATTATTGGCAACGTTCAAAAAATCATTTCCAGATTTTACGTAAAACAAACGATTATACCAAATCAATAATCGATTATTCAGCAACGTTCAAAAAATCCTTTCCAGATTTTAATTTCAACAATCGATTGTACAAAATCAACAGTCGATTATTCAGCAACGTTCAATAAATCTTTTCCAGATTTTAATATCAACAATCGATTGTACAAAATCAACAATCGATTACCTGACGGTATTTGAAAACTTTACGACAACGGTCAGCTTCACAATCGATTGTGCAATGTTAACAATCGATTATTTATCAGACTTTGAAAATTATTTTAGACACTGCCTCGTGACAATCGATTGTTATATACTCACAATCGATTATTTAATAACTTTGAAAAAGTCTGGAAGACACTGCCTCAACACAATCGATTGTCATATGTTCACAATCGATTATTTTGTGTCTTTTAAAAATCTGATGGACACTGTCTCTTCACAAGCGATTGTCATTAGCTTCACAATCGATTATTCTGAGTTTTGAAAAACTTTGATGGACACTACCTCATCACAATCAATTGTCATAAGGTTCACAATCGATTGTCATGCAGGTTTTGAAAAACCTGATGCTCACTGCCTTAACACAATCGATTATCATTAGTTCACAATCGATTGTCATGCAGTCTTGGCTTAACATAATCGATTATCATAAGTACATAATCGATTATCTTAGTCCAGATTTTAGAGGCATGATTAAAAATCATTTTGACTGAAGTAAATATGCATGATTTAAAATCATTTAGCATTAAATTAAATATGCATGATTTTGTAAAAAATAGTTTTACGAGAGAAGCCATGTTATGAGTCAAGTTTTCGGATCAAGATCACAATTAAGAACGACTCATTTAAACTATAGAACTTTGTCTTGTGCTTGAATCTCGTTATCCACCAATTGTGCGCTTGTACTTGAACTTCGTCATATATCAATTTGCGCTTGTTTGTCATTCATCAAAACCTACACATAAGAACACACGTTTTAGTATAAGGCCTTGAGAACGTATTTCCAACAGTCTAGTCGTTCTTTGTCTGCAACTCTTCGTGTTTTCAGTCAAAGAGGGGCAGCTGTAGATATGTGATTTTGACCCTCCCCAAGATTTTTTATTTTGGAAAAGGGTCAAATATACCCCTATACAATTGAATATAATCTTTAAAAAGGCTTTGTTATTCTATTGGTACTTTTTACACCCTACCGTCATAAAATTGAATATGTTAACCCTTTCATTTAACGGAGGGGACACGTGTCAATGCCTGTGCGATTTTTTCAAACCCAACTTAATAACCATCTTACATTAAACTACCCGACCCACCATTTCGATAACCCAATACCCAATTAAATGAAAACTCCAACCTAAATAGAAACCCTCGTCTATCTCAGTTGTGTTCATAATCTAACTCCTTTCTACACTGAAATTGTGTCGTTCATTTTTTTGTTTCCTCCATAGTCGAACTTGAATTTGCATGTTTTTTTTCGATTTTGTTTCTTTCCCTCATCAATTTAGGCTCAATAACTGAAACCATCCATGTCTGAATCCAGTTGTTCTTCGAAAAGAAGGTGATTTTGTGGTGATACTGCCAACAACTTCACATCAACCACTGTTCATAACCCTGGTAGGAGATTCTATAAGTGCGCGAAACTTGAATTAAGTGATCTATATCGATTGATTTATATGCCATTTATATATTACTTTGACATTGTTTACAAAATTCTAATTTTGTTAGTTTTTTGAGCTATTTTGTAATTGATTTGTTTGTAAGAATGAATCATATGGTTTTTGGGAGTGGCATATGAAATCTTACCCGACAGAGCTTTGGTTGTTATTAGCAATTTCAAGTCAAAGTTTGGTGTTGCTCAAGTTCAGCTTATTGCCGTGAATAAGGCATTGGATGCGTGCAATATTGTTAGGGACAGACTGATGCGAAAAGTGGATGCATTAGAGGCTATAAATATTGTTGAAGCAAACAAAGCAAGAAAGTTGGAACAAAAAGTGTTGCAGTTGAAGATTTTCATTATAATTTCATGCGCGCTATTTGTTGGATTTGTTACTGCTTTCTTGATGAAATGAAGCTCAGAATATGTAGCATTGAGTTGGTGGACATTATGTAGTATTTTGTAATGACGTATTTGTTTTCATTAGTTTATTTTGTATTTCGGATAAAGCTAATTGCAATGAAGTTTTATCCTCTACTTTCTTTGCCTTCAATTTTTCTTAGTTACTGTGAATTTAAAAGGTATTGATTGCACTAGTTCAAGTTAGTGTAATAAACACTTGTATTTATACCTGCTGCAGAAGTGTATATTTATGCTTCAATTACTGTAATAATCAAGTGAACACAACTGCATAACTGCATATTTATACCTGCTGAACAAAACCTTCTCATTTACACAACTACATATTTTGACTAAATGAACTGCAGAAATGCAGAACATACCTGCACATTTCCTACCACCTGCATTAATTCACACGCAATTGGCTATATCTGCAGTAACTATACCAACTTCATACCTACACATTTCCTTAATAATACCAACTACACTAATTCACACACAATTGGCTATATCTGCAATAACTATATCAACTGCAATAACTCTACCAACTGCAGTAATAACTCTACCAACAGAGCCTAACTAATTAACACACAACAACAGAATTAGCAAACAAAGGCAACATCATTGACATTCAACATTAACCATCTAAAATGTACTGTCACAGCAGTAAATACATGTCTTGATAATTGGATGCCATCCTATAACCCCAAAAACTTACATTACTAAGTTATAAGATGACATCCATTTCAAGTTTAAATACTATCAACATCAAAGACCATTAAATACTACAAAAGTATAGTCGGATTGCACTAATTACATCCCAATTGCAAAACAAAATAGTCCCAAATTTGAGGTTCATTTTCCTTTCCTTGCTTGCAACTTCCCAATCCTCTGCTGCCTTTGCTTCTCTAGCTGATTCCCAGTTGTAGCAGACTGTCCCTTCCAGGTAAGTGCTGGTGGTGTATATGGAAGATCTTTGGGCTCACTAATACCATTGGTGTCACCTGTGAAGTTAATTGATCTTGTCCCAGTTGGTATAGCTATTTTTTGTTTTGAAGTCTTGTCATAACTTCTGAGATAGGTATAGGCCTAACAGCAGCATCTTCATCATTGCCAAGATCTGGGATGGTAGCATGTGCGTTCTTGCTTGACTGCCTAACTCTCCTAGATGTAGGTGTTGACATAAATGTAAATTATGTGCCTTGATTGGGTTGAGATACTGGAGGTGCTGATAAGTTTATATCTTCTTTTGTTTCCTCCTCTACTATAGATCTTTGCTTCTTTTGAGGTTGCTTTTCCTTGCCTTTTCCTTTAGATGGATGCTAAACAAAGAAGAAGATATAAGCTTAACACAAACAAAGAAGAAGATATAAGCTAAACACAAATAAAGCTAAACACAACTAGATAATTCAGGTACATTACCATGCCACATGTCCTTGCGTTATGGTCTGATTTTCCACATTTACTACAGGTCATCACCCTACCCTTTCTGGACAAAGACCACCCTCCCTGCCTTTAATTGCTTCATTCTTCTCCCTGTCCCTCTTAACCTTTGGCCTGCCAGCCATCTTCACAAAATCTGGTGGTTCCATTTCTTGGGAAGGTACAATTTTCCACAATTTTTCCCCTGGAACAGGCTGTAACTTGTTTTTGTAAGTCAATAAGTATGCCTCCTTGCTAAACCACCAACGCATTCCTATTAGTGGGTCTACATAGCATGAGGGCATGAGATTCCATTAAGACCCCATGCCCTACAAGTACACAAATCCAAATCCATCCTAATACAATGTTTATCACCTCCCTCAGACACTTCATACCCATGGTCACCATTGGCATTGACTTTACAACATTGACCAATCTATAGATACTAACTATATAATTGCATGCTTTTTGGACTGAAATCAGTAGCCCATGACTCCACTATATCCTCATGTACCCTAATCATGTTCATGACCTTGAGTCTTATATCCTCCAACATCTTAATTATTGGCTTGAATCTAGCATACAGAATCCACTTGTTAAATTGTTCAGTCAGGCTGTTATCAACTGATTGATTCTTGCATACAGTATCCAAGTAAGCTCTACAGCAAGCTTGGGGTGGATACTTCAGCAGACCCTCAGCAGCTTCCTTCTTCAATTCTCCTAATTTCTTTAGTTGGTCTTTGAATTCCTCTTCATATGTTGCCCATGCACACCACCAAAGCAGCTTCTTGGGTTTTTCGGTACTAAATGATTTGCACCAGTTGGCCTCAATATGCGTGACACAGAATCTATGGTATGCTTCTGGAAGGACAATTCTGACAGCTTCAGCTAATCCCTAGATATTTTTAAGTCAACCAAAAAAAGTTGTATCAGCTAGTGTGCATAAAATAGTAAAGTAAATGACAGATCAAATACAATAAAACAAGAAATTTACCTTTTGCATGTCTGACATGAAAGTGATCCCTTCACCATCTTTGAGGTTCAAGGAATTCTTTAGCAATTCCATAAACCAATTCCAGGTTTCTTTTGTTTCTTTGTCAACAACTGCCCATGCCAATGGGTAGAAGTGATTGCTACTATCCTAACCAACAACAACAAGCAATATTCCCTTGGCCTTCCCCTTAAAAAATGTACCATCAACACCAATATATTGTCTAAGCCCCAAATTAAAACCCATTTTCATAACTTTAAAGCAAATGTACATCCTAAGAAATCTTCTCTTCCCTTCAACAAGTGCATTTTTTGCAAGATTGATAACAATATCCCTTCCAGGATTACTTTCCCTTAATGCAATTGCATAAGCCTCAAGTTTATTGTATTCATCAGTAAAACTGCCCTCTAGAGTCTCCAATACCATTCTCTTTGCCCTCTTGCACTTTCCATGACTAACATTAAACTCAAATATCCTCTTCAAGTCAGCCCTCATCTCCCTTACCTTATATTTTAGATCATCTTGTAACTTCCTCATAAAATATTGAGCTATTGCGTGATAGTCAACAGTACAATTATCAAATGAAGTGCCACAAGTATGGTCTGGATTTAGGGTCTTAATTTTAACCCCAGCATCCCCTTCCTTGGATACTTAACAAACAAAAGGGCAATCTTTTGTGTTTGTGCAAGTATACCTAACCCTAATCCTGTTACTCTTTCTCCAATTTCAGTTCTTTCTTATTGGCTAAAGAATACAACTTAAGACACTTCCTAGCTTCAACAGTATCCTTATAGGTCATACCCTTATACAACTCCTTGTATTCACTAACTTGTTCAGTTATTTCCCTATTTTTTTGTGATTTTAACAGTTTCAGTTCTTTAAAATCATACCCATCAGAATCAAAACTAGAGTCAGACCCTATATCACTCAAGTTGTAATCAGTGCCAAACTCATCAACATTTTGGTCTACAATATTGGATATACTATGCAAGGGAGGATCACATTCATCATCAACAAACAGACTGATTACTTTATATTCATTACAAATTAGCTTCAACAAACATCTAATTCCCTCATCTCCTACAATCACATAAAGTGTACCACAAGGGCCTTTAACTATTAGTTGTTGAACCCCTACATACCCCAGAATTTCTACATACTCATTGTCAAAATCAGCATAAGATAGAAGGTCTGGATCATACCCTTACTTAATGTGTTGCACTTTTCTTTGGGTATAGCACTTGTGATTTGCAAATCCAGTCGCCACCATAATTAAATAATAAGTCAATTAATACCATTATTGACTTTCTACAAAGATACAACAAAAAAAGACAGAAAAAAAATTAGAAAACGATAAAGAATTATGGCAGAAGAGGCACAAAAAATAGGAATAAATGTATGAGGTCCCCCTTCCCCAACAATAAACAAAGATTCTGCATTTAGAGTTGCACTATGAGGGCTCTCCCTTAATAAATAATTCACAACACAACAAATAACCCCAGAAATGGCCGACATGCAGGTGATTAAAAGGACCCATTTCTTTACTACCAAACAAAAAGTAACCAAATTTATATAGGGACTATCTAGATAACAACAGAAAATGTAAACAATAAAAAAAATAAGAAACCCTAAACCACCTTTAAGAAATTATTCGAAACCTCAGTACACAAACCCTATGCCAGCTACAACATTCAACAAAATAGCATAAAAATCGACTAAAAAAACAAAAAAATAAACAGTTATATGAAGAAGGATGGTACCTTTAAACTCGTCCAACCCTAAATCGCAAAACTTCATGCGCAGACCTTCTATCGCCAAAATTCAGTAAAGAAGAACTCGGTCTTAGAAAAGAGAGAAAAAACTAGGGCTGACCGGTGTAAAATGAGAAGGTTTTTATTTAGGATGGAGTTTTCATTTTAATTGGGTATTGGGTTATTGAAATGGGTGGGTCGGGTAGTTTATTGTGAGATGGGTATTTAGTTGAGTTTGAAAAAATCACACAGGCATTGACACGTGTCCCCTCCATTAATGAAAGGGTTGAAATATTCAATTTTATGATGGTAGGGAGTAAAAAGTACCAATAGTATAACGGATCCTTTTTAAATACTATATTTAATAGTACAGGGCTATGTTTGACCCTTTTTTATTTTTTTTTAGCGCGTAAATATTTAATTTAGGCTTGATATAGCTATTTCAACTATTTTTGACTCATTTACATTATTTACATCGTGAAAATGAAAATTTCAAAAAAATAATAATAAAACAAAATATATCTTGGTTTATGTATTTTTAAAAATTTTAAAAAAAAGTATATAAAAAAATAGAACCCTAATTTTATCTATATATAATATTAAAAATATGAAAATAGTTCCACTTTTAATTTAATTAATTAGGATTGTATAGTATTTCTATCGTATTTTAAAAAAAAGACATTGTATAGTCAAGGGACCCTTCTTGACTCTTCTTTGTAACAAAAAATAAATAAAAAGACCCTAAGGACTTAACACAAAAATATCTGGGGACTAATTGACAATTACACAAAAATTACACCCTAAACCTACAATGCACCTATAAATATATACACAAAATAACGCTAAGGGAAGGAGAGGATAATGCTGGGAAAGCTAAAAGTTGCGCAACAAAACAGACCCCCCCTTTCACGATCTCATCTTCATACTCCCACCCAAACGACCCTCAGAACTTCTTCTTCTTCAGTCGAAGAACAGAAGCAGCAGCGGAGACCTACACCCCTGCTCACCATGAAACCAGCTGCGCACGCACACACGCAGATCATCACTAAACCACTTTTAATTCAATGCAAAGTGAAAGTTAGTCTATGCTTTTGGTTTTGATTTCAAAATGTTGGAGTTGCTGTTCGAGTGAGGGTGTTGTTCGAGTTTGAAGTTGAATTCATCGTTCGTTGGTTCGCGATTCCCGTCTGAGTTCGACGCTCTTGCTCGATCTTGTTCGAAATTTTGGAGTTGGGATTTGTATCCACTGATTCTCAAACATTAAAGGTAATTGTAATTCAACAGGTTCTATATACCTCTCTTCTCCTCATGCTTCTGTGTTGTGATTTGAGTTCTGAAGAACCATTGGTGATTAGATTTATGTGGCTAAGTTGTTTGGACAATTGATCAATTCTGTAAAATTTGCTTATTCGGAAAGTAACTGTTCTTGTTTGTTCATCATAGTTTGTATTCAATTTTTTTTTGGATAATTTCGAGCTCAATCCACACCTGTTAATGCTCGGATTCACGAATCGTGGTTGTTGGATTTTCAGTTTTGCTTGGTGTTTTGTTTGTATTCTTAGTCATGGAGGAGGCAATGGTGTAATGATTTGTTATTTCTTCGATAGCTATGAGTGCATTTTAGAGGCGTGCATGTTCTGGTTCTTTGTAACTTGCCTTATTCTTATCTTTGGAAGTTGTATTTTAGTGGAACAACCGATCGAATCCAGCCTCGATGTTAGGCGATGTGAAATTTAACGTATATCATTTCCATTTATGTTGCGTTCAGTTATTGATCGGTTGTATGCCTTGTCCTATTTGTTGTTTATGTCCCCCATGAGTTAATTTAAAACTGGGTTACAATAACTCGAGGAACGCCATGCCAAACAAAAATGACAGTCTCTTGGCCCTCGTTTTAATTAGTTTGCTTCAATCCTTAAAATTCGAGGTGTGCCACCTAGTCGAATTTCCGTGGCCCTCGCAAATTTAAAAATACATAGTTGCTTTTAGGCGCGTTATTTATTAATTTTACCTTCTTAAACTCGGTTGTGCATTATGTGACCCAACTCCAATTCTCAACAATGTTAGATAAAATGTGACAAGGAACGTGGGTGTATTTATGTGACGCGATTCAAGACATATTTTAAATAATGTTGCAATTTTCCTTTTTTTTAAAAATAAAAAAATTAAATAAAGCGGTTAAAGTTTAAAATTACACCGTAGGCTAAAACATGTATTAAAAATCATATAATGGGCCAATTATAATAGTTTGAGCGACCGTGCTAGAACCACGGAACTCGGAAATGCCTAACACCTTCTCCCGGGTTTACAGAATTCCGTACCTGGAGTTTTGGTTTGCAGACTGTAATACAGAGTCAACCCTTTTCCTCGATTCAGGATTTAAATTGGTGACTTGGGGCACTATTAATTATCCCAAGTGGCGACTCTGAAATCTTTAAATAAATAAATCCCGTTTCGATTGTCCTTTAATTGAAAAAACTCTTATTCTACGCCCTTCGCGGGGGTAGTAAAAAAGAGATGTGACAATAATGAAATGGGAACAGGTGGTACATCTACCACAAGATGTGAAAAGAAAGTGGAATCTGCCTTTAATTTCCTTACTCTTGTTAGTGGTTGAATTTTGATTCCTTTATAGTTCTTTTGATATTCTATTTTTTTTTACCAATTATTCCCCGAAGCATATTTTCCCCTCCTATGTTTATTTGTTTATTTTTGCTTTACTTTCTGTTGTATATTATATAACTGCACATGTTTATTTAGTAATCTGGTCCTAGCCTCTTTACTACTTCGCCGAGGTAAGGCTAGACATTTACTAGCACATAAGGTCGATTGTGCTGATACTACACTCTACGCTCTTTTATGCGGACCCTAGTGTTGTAGACTTTGGACCGCAGTGAGATCGCTGATTCTTGTTCATCAGGCAACTCGAGGTAGCCCTGCATGTGTCCGTAGGCCTTAACGTCTCCTTCTATCTACTTTCATGTATCTTACATGTATTTCTAGAGACATTGTTGTATATAATTATTTTAGACCTTTATTTGTAGAATTCTTAGACCGTCTATAAAACTGTGACACCGGTTCTAGGTATTCGAGACCCCAACAGTTGTATTAGATATTCATGTTCTGATATCTTATTGTTTCTTTCTTCCACTTATGTTAAATTTCGCTGGTTAAACATTATCATTTCAAAGTTGTTAATGAATATAAAATGGTAAAAAGGTAAATTGTGCAATTAATTGGCTTGCCTAGCTCATATTAGTAGGCTCCATCACGGCTCCCCAGTATGGGAATTTAGGTCCTGACAAGTTGGTATCAGAGCTCTAGGTTACATGGGTCTCACAGTTCACAGTCAAGCTTAGTAGAGTCTGAGGGATCAGTACGAAGACGTATGTATTTTTCTCCTAGATGCTACAAATCTAGGAAAAATTTCACTTCTATTCTTCCCTGTCGTGCAATTTTGTTCTCTCAATGTTAAATTGAAACATCTACTCTTGTCCTTTTGTAAATGGAGAGATCATGTACCGTTTCTTCAACCGAGCAGCAGCATAGATTGGTGATAGATCAGCTACGTCTTCAAAGGCTTTGTGGAGGTTGGATTAGTTTCCCCAAGCTCTTCAGTATTACATCCAGCGGTGCATCTACTGAGGATCCACAAGATTAACAATACAGCTGCCATGAGGTTCTCAGAAACATGGGGATAGTTGAGACCAATGTGGTTTATTTTTCTGCCTTTTACTTATCGAAATCTACCAAGACTTGGTGGAGAGATTGTTGCTTGGCTAGACCAGCTGGATCGCCAGCTTCGACTTGGGAGCAGTTCACGCAACTGTTTCTAGAGACGTTTCCCCACATCACTAAGAGAGAGGTATTAGAGGTGGGGGTAGATATGCTAGAGGTAGAGGTAGATGTGCTAGAGGTAGAGGTAAAGGTATTAGAGGTGGAGGTGAAAGTACTATTATTGTTTGTGGTAGAGATGCTTCGATTTTATTTTGCGCCATCTCTGGTCATGCCTAGTGATTCTTTGAGTGTCTCTGTTTATGTGTCTACGTTGGTGGATGATTCTATTATGATGGATCGTGTCCATTGTTCATATATAGTGGCTATTGTAGGTCTTGAGACTCGTGTAGATTTGCTTCTTCCGGATATGGATGATTTCGGTGTTATATTGGGGATAGACTCGTTATCACCTTACCATCCTATCTTGGACTGTCATGCCAAGACTATAACCTTAGCTTTGCCGGGTTACCTCATTTAGAGAGGAGAGAAACTCCTGTTCATTCTACCAATAATGTTATTTCTTATGTGAAGGCTCGACGTATGGTCGAGAAGGGGTATTTGGCCTATTTGGCATATGTTCGTGATTCTAGTAATGAGGTTCCTTCCATTAATTTTGTGCCCGTTGTTCCTGAGTTTCCTAAGATATTCCCTTCGGACCTGCCGCGTATGCCACCCGACAGAGATATTGACTTTTGTATCGATTTAGCTCCAGGCACTCAACCTATTTCTATCTCATGATATCATATTGCCTCGCCTGAGTTGAAAGAGTTGAAGGAACAGTTGCAAGACTTGCTTTAGAAGGGTTTCATTAGACCAAATGTTTCGCCTGGGGGTGCGCCGGTGTTGTTTGTTAAGAAGAAGAACGGATCGATGAGGATGTGTATCGATTATCGGTAGTTGAACAAAGTTACAATCAAGAATAAGTATCCATTACCGAGGATTGATGATTTGCTTGATCAACTTCAGGGTTCCCAGGTATTTTCAAAGATTGACTTGAGATCGAGCTACTATCAGTTGAGGATTAGGGCATCTGATGTTTCTAAGACAGTGTTCTGCACTCGGTATGGGCATTATGAGTTCCTGGTGATGTCATTTGGGTTGGCAAGTGGCCCAGCAGCCTCTATGGATTTGATGAACCCAGTGTTCAGGACTTATTTGGACTCATTCGTGATAGCCTTTATTGATGATATTTTGATATTCTCCCATAGCCGGGAGGAGCACGAGCAGCATCTTGGAGTGGTTCTTTAGACCTTGAGGGATAGTCAGTTATATGCTAAGTTCTCAAAGTGTGAGTTCTAGTCGAGTTCAGTTGCATTTCTGGGTCATGTTGTATCAGTAGAGAGTATTCAGGTTGATCCAAAGAAGATTGAGGCAGTCAAGAACTGGCCTAGGCTAGCCTCAGCTACAGAGATTAGGATTTTCTTGGGATTGGCAGGCTAGTATCGTCGGTTCGTGGAGGGGTTTCATCTACGCAGCCCTGATGTCCAGGTTGACCCAAAAGGGTGCCCAATTCAGATGGTCGGACAAGTGTGAAGCGAGCTTTCAGAAGCTCAAGACAGCTCTGACTACAACACCGATGTTGGTTTGCCCACAGGTTCATGGCCTTATATGGTTTATTGTGAGGCATCTCCTATTGGACTTGATTTAGTGTTGATGCAGGATGGCAAGGTCATTGCCTATGCTTCGCGGCAGTTGAAGATTTATGAGAGGACCTATCCGATTCCCAATTTGGAGTTTGGCGGCCATTGTTCATGCATCGAACATTTAGAGGCATTAGCTGTATGGCGTGGCTTGTAAGGTATTCACAGATCACAAGAGTCTTCATTATTTGTTCAAGCAAAAGGAGTTGAATTTGAGGTAGAGGAGGTGGTTGGAGTTGTTGAAGTATTATGATATTACCATCTTATATCATCCGGGAAAGGCCAATGTGGGGGCCGATGCTTTGAGTAGGAAGTCAGCTAGTATGGGAAGTCTTGCTTATATACCGGTCAGTGAGAGGCTGCTTGCTTTGGATGTTCAGGCTTTGACCAATCAGTTTGTAAGGTTGGATGTTTCTGAGCCAAGCCATGTGTTAGCTTGCACGATCGCTCGCTCTTCATTATTGGAGTGTATCCCTGATCGGTAGTATGATGATCCCCATTTGTGTGTCCTTAGAGATACGGTGCAACGCGGAGGTGCCAAGCAGGTTACCTCAGATGATTATGGAGTTTTGAGATTGCAGGGTCGGGTTTGTGTGCCTAATATGGATGGCCTTTGGGATTTTATTTTAGAGGAGGCCCATAACTCTTGGTACTCGATTTATCCGGGCGCCGAAAAGATATATCAGGATTTGTGGCAACATTATTGGTGGCGGAGAATGAAGAAGGATATCGTTGCATATGTGGCTCAGTGTTTGAATTTTCAGCATGTCAAGTACGAGCATCAGAGGCCCGTGGTTCATTTTAGAGGATTGAGCTTCTCGAGTAGAAGTGAGAGTGGATCACTATGTATTTTGTTGTTGGACTTCCGCAGGCTCGGAAGAAGTTCGACGCAGTATGGTTCATTGTTGATAGGTTGACCAAGTCAACACATTTCATTCCTGTAACAGTCTCCTATTCTTCTGAGAGGCTAGTTGAGATCTATTTTCGGGAGATTGTTCGCCTTCATGGTGTGCCTGTGTCTATTATTTTGGACCGAGGTACACATTTTACCTCACGTTTCTAGAGAGCAGTTGAGCAAGAGTTGGGCATACAGGTTGAGTTGAGCATATCATTTCATCCCTAGACGGACGGGCAATCCGAGAGGACTATTCCGATTTTGGAGGATATGGTCCGAGCTTGAGTCATTGACTTTGGAGGCTCATGGGATTAGTTTTTTCCTGTAGCAGAGTTTGGTTTCAATAACAACTACCAGTCGAGCATTCATATGGCTCTTTTTGAGGCTTTATATGGTAGGTAATGTCGGTCTCCGGTTGGATGGTTTGAGCTAGGAGAGGCTCGGTTGTTGGGTACGGATTTGGTTTAGGAGGCCTTAGAAAAGGTCAGGATTATTCGGGATAGGCTTCGTAAAGCTTAATCCAGGAAAAAATGTTATGCTGACCGCAAGGTTCGAGATTTGGCTTTCATGGTAGGTGGGTAGGTATTGCTTCGAGTGTCTCCTATGAAGGGCTTGATGAGATTTGGGAAGAAGGACAAGCTTAGCCCTAGGTTCATTGGCCCGTTTGAGATTCTTGATCGAGCGAGAGAGGTGGCTTATAGATTTGCATTACCGCACGAGCTTATCAGTCGTGCATCCAGTGTTTCATATGTCCATGCTTCGGAAATATCATGGCGATCCATCCCACATATTAGACTTCAGCATTGTCCAGTTGGACAAGGACGTGTCTTATGAGGAGGATCCGGTAGCTAGTCTAGACCAGCAGGTTCATCAGTTAAGATCGAAGAGTTTCTCTTCTGTTCATGTTTAGTGAAGAGGTCAGTCTCCTGAGGCATCGACCCGGGAGTTCGAGTCCAATATCTGGAGCCGTTATACCCATATTTTCCCCAACTCAGGTTCTTCCTTCTTATGTCTGTTCGAGGGTGAATGGTTGTTTTAGAGGTGGAGAATGTGACGACCTTTGACCTAAAAGGTCATCACTTGCTTTTAAATTGAATTATGTGTTTTCGAGGCCTTAAAAACCTCTTTTAGCCTCGCCTTGATTTACGTGCGCAGTTCGGGCGTGTAGCTAGAAAGCATAAATGAGAAGATCTATGAAAAATAATAAATATTAACTATAAGATGAATTAATTTTACTTAGGTCAACGTTTTGGATAAACGGACCCGGACCCGTGATTTGACAATTTTGAAGGGTCCATAGGAAAATATGGGACTTGGGCGTATGCCGGGAATCGAATTCAAAGGTCCTAAGCCCGATAAATGAATTGTTAAAGAAATTTTTTTTTCTAAAATTGTTTAAAAGAATTTGAAATGAAACTTGATTAGAACATGATGGTATCGGGACCGTATTTTGGTTCCGGCACCCAGTACAAGTCTTATATATGATTTAAGATGTTTCTGTGTAATTTGGACAAAAACGGGTGTCATTTTACCTAATTCGGACCTAAATTGCAAAATTTGATGTTTTAAGAAGTTTGAAGAAATTATTTAATTTTGAGGTTTAATTCGTTGTTAATGATGTTATTTTGGTGATTTGATCGCACGGATAAGCTCATATGATGTTTTTGAGTTAGTATGTATGTTTGGTTTGGAGCCCCGAGGGCTCGGGTGAGTTTCGGATAGGCGTCAGAGTGTTTTTGGACTTAGAAAATCTTGTGTTTTTGTGGTTGCTGGTGATGTTCTAATCGTCAATACCACACAAGGGGGGTGATTTGTGTGGTACCTAACTTTCGCTCTAGAAGAACCTGGTTCTTCTAGGTATACTTACTACTACTGTTTGCGGAATTAAAAGTACATACAGTAAAGAACACAACGATTTTTACGTGGAAAACACCTGGCTTAAAAGGTGAAAAAACCACAACCTACTACTCAGTAGGATTTTCCCAAACTTCTACTAAAATCTCCGAGCCAAAACAATATTTACAAAAAATCTTGAAAACCTAAGGATTAAACTCTAATCCTTGTGTAGCACACAACCTCAACTGTTGCGACACATTCAAGTTAACTCTATTTTGAATACTTAAAGTACCTAGTACAAATGCTTCTATGAAAGCTGAAAGGTACGACTTTAAACCACATATTACAATTGAACTAGAATAAAAGAAAGACACAATGGAATTTGTTCTTCTATCTTGTCCAAGTAGCTTCAAGAATTCACACTCAAATCTCACATAAATTGCTTGTAAAATTGCCTCGCCATTTTGCTCTCAATTTAGTTTCACTTTTGTATTTGTGCAATGCCTGTAAATGAGAAGAATCACTGTTATTTAATGAGTTAGTAATTAGAGTTTGAATGAGACTCAATTTTTGATCTTCCATCGACGTTGAGTCCTTGAACAACACAAACTCCAACCCTATCCTTTATCTGGATATGTGTTCTCTTCTCATAAGGAAACGTTCCCTCCTTATCTCATGTGCAACCTTTTAATTCAGTTTAGGAGATATTGATGCTTGATCAATGGGACTTATCTCTTTCATGTGCATCTCACCTGGTGGACCTGGTCCATGATTGAGTTCATTTGTCATTTTTCAACACTACACCTGTTCTTGGACCAACAAATTCCCCCTTTTTGATGATGACAAACTCTGTGCTTTTTATTGATCAAAGACCTGTAAGAACTCAGCTTAACCATTAATACTTTATTTAGAAATTTTTACTTATTATCAAGGACCAGGTTAAGTAGGTTATAAATATCACTTAATTCAGAAGAATGAGCAGATCACAATATCTCTTCCCCCTTTTGGCATCATCGAAAAGTTGCATACATTGTGAAACCTAGAATTTAATAAGTACTCATGGCCACTGGGGCAACTGCAAGTGAAAACATTGTCCAGTTATCGATATTCAACAAACATAGTTAATCCATTAAGAACACAATCATCATTGAACAAGAGAAAACAACAGTTTGTCATTGATAGAGATATGCCTTCACAAATAGAACATAAAAAGAAGATAAACTTCCAGAACATGAGCACAAAAAATAGAAACATCTCAAATTTGGGTCATTGGGGTCACTATACTGGTTCAAAAATAGTGCTGGGAGACCTAGAGCTTGGAGGAACTAGAGGGTTGAGATTGGAGAAGGTCTAGCATATTCTGAAGCATTCCATCACTTTTCTCCTTTTCTTTTGCTAGCTCGGTTCTAAATCCATCTCTTTCAGTTTTCAATTCAGCCACACGTGCCTTGAGCCTAGCAATTTCATCATCCTTAGTTCCACACTCCTGAACCAAAGCCCTAAGCTTGCTGTTGATGGGTGTCCTCAAAGATGAAACAAGTTTAACTGGGATAGAATTGACAAGATAGTCACAAGTAAGCTGACACTTAACACCATAATGTTCTTTGCTTGATGCCATTTCCCATTTCTTCAAAGGTACGTTGAGCCTGTCCAACACAGTAGTCAGTATGAACCCATATGGAGTAGAATATGCCTTAGAGCCATTGATGACCATGTCTAGTAATTTGACAATGAAAGCAGGCCAGTTGATTTGCATTCCTCTCTCCAGGCACTCTATGAGAACCATATCCATGTAATTTGCAGTGTGTCTTCTCTCCTGCCTGCGCAAGAGGCACTTATTAACAAATTCAAACAAGACCTTGTGCTTAGGTATTATTTCACTCTTCTACACAAAACTGGCTTCAGACACATCTTCAGAATCACAAAACCTTTTACTGATTTCAACAGGAGTGGGAAGAGAATCCAGAGATTGCCACATTTGCCTTGTATAATCATCATACCCTTAGTAGGTATGTCTAGAATCTCGCCCAGTTTGAGTGCATCAAACTCCACTTTCACTCCTTTCACCAGGCTGGTGACTACTCCATCCTTTATAGCACCATTGGCCATAAATTCATTCGGCTCATTCCTGGCCAGCCTCCCATCCATTTCAAGGACCATGTCCTTCCAACCTTGTGCATCTAGAGCATCCAACAGTCTCATCATTTCTGGTTTACCCATGTCTTTCAACAATCTTCCTTTCAGAATTTTTCTTTTACCAAAGATGGCAAACTTATCCCGCTCCTTCTCAGATTCCTCTTCTTCTTCTTCTCCACTCAACTCTTCATCTTCTTCAACAATTTTCTTTTGATTGCCTTTCATTGCAGATCTTATCCTTTTGGCTTCTGGGGGTTCATCATACACATGTATAGAAGGAGACTTCTTGGACTTTTTAGGTTTTGGTGTAGAAACCTCCGCTATTATTCCCCTTTCTTGATGGACCAGTTTCATCTCCTCTTCTTTGTCAACCTTAGAGGACTCTACTACCTTTTTCTTTCCCTTCTCCATTTTCTTCTTCTTCCTTTCTTCCAGAGCTTTTTATGGGTCAGCTTCACTTTGTCTTACCCTTCTTCTTGTATCCTTTTCCCTAGGTACTGAAGGGGCAATCAATTTTGGGGATGAAGTCTTTCTTTTCTTAGATGGCTTGGGAACAGTTGGGGCCTTTTGTGAGGTAGATTTGTGTTTCGTTGGGTCATAACTTGCCCCAACCTTTTTCAAGAGATCAGCCAGCTTTTCCTCAGCAGATGAATCAGGTTCATCTCTTTGTTTTCTTAGATGAACCAACCCTTCAGTTGCTTCCCTGGATCAACTTCCCCCTGACTTTGTGCCAGTTTTTCTTCAACTCCACATATAGCAAGAACTTCTTTTTTTTCTATTTCTTTGCTACTCATACTCGATTCAGCCACCTTAACATCTCTAATAGGTCCAACTAGAACAAACCTATTTTCTAAGTTTTCAACCACAGAATAACTTACCTCAACAGGGGTTCCTTGATTTTTCTTAGTGTCAGAAGACCCATGTTTTTCACCTTCACTGGTAGATAAAAAGGATTCTGACTCGGAACTGGAGTCAGATTCTTGTATTAGGCTTTCTTTCCTTTAGTTGCTTTTAATCTCTCATTTAAAACCTTTCTCAAAGCTCCAGATGCTACATTTTTTCTAGCCAACATTTTTTGCCTTCGAAACCTAGGTTTTGGGGACTCACTGGGTGGAGTAGATGAAGATGTATTTGATGGAGTTGGTGGTGATGGAGTACCAGGATTATCTTGGATGTTAGACATGGTTCTTCATTGCTTAAGAAGCTTTGGGAATTTTGAAGAACAAAATTTTGGGAATTTCTGGAGAGTAGAAGCGATTTAGAACTGGAGGTAATTTTGACGTTTATGGCATAATGAAGAATATTAGAGCTGTGGTGTGTATTTAAAGGCAATTAGACATTTACTCATAAGAATTGCTTTTCAGAGGTCAAAGAGAAGTCTAATCAACCTGTAATTCCAGTGTTTTAATGAATTATTTAGCTTCTCTAGATTTTAGGCAAAAAAATCACGATTTTAGAGTTCTAAATGGACGAAACTGGTTCAGTGCCTCAACAAATAAAATTTTGTAGGAATTTGACAATGACGAGACTTCCGCTCATGTTTGAATTGTTAATCTTTCTAATTATGCAAAGTATTTCAAACGTACATGTATTTTCACATGAGCTCATACTGATGAACCAAGTTCTTCATATATAACTCTCTTGTGCCTCAAATGTAATAATAGAAAAACTTTGTAAGAGATTAGTGAATCATATGTACACAAGTCACAGGAGTATACTAATTAAAGTATGAAGCTTAGCAAGAATTAATCTAGTTATTTACACAAAGAATAGAACTCCTAGCCAAAAAAATATTTTTTTGTTTGTTTAATTGTGCATTCTGAACTGGACCTATGAGGTGATCTTAATCATGCCTAATTCCAACTTGTTCCTCTCAAAGTTTTCTCTAAAAAGTTCTTTAGTGAAAATGTCAGCAATTTGCTTATCAGTAGCACAAAATTCTATGGAGATCACTCCTTTCTCATAGTTATCTCTTAATAAGTGGTGTCTAACATCTATGTGCTTAGTCCTCTTATGATGAACAAGGTTCTTTGTCATACTTATAGCACTAGTGTTATCACAAAATATTGGAATGCAACCAACTTCAATACCAAAATCTACCAGCTGTTGTTTGATCCATAGCAATTGAGCACAGCAAGATACAACATCAACATCCTCAGCTTCAGCACTAGATAAGGCCACTGAGTTTTACTTTTTGATAGCCCATGACACAAAGCATAAACCAAGGAAGTGTGCCATACCTGAGGTGTTTTTCCTATCCACTAGAAAACCTGCATAAGCAGCATTAGCATATCCTACTAGATCAAAATTGCTACCTTTGGGATACCAAAGACATAGATCAGTGGTGCCTTTTAAGTATCTTAGTATCCCTTTGAAAGCAGTCAGATGAGACTCTTTAGGATTTTCCTGAAAGCGAGTACAAAGTCCTACACTAAAAACAATGTCAGGTCTACTAGCAGTAAGATACAGAAGTGAACCAATCATACCCCTATATAACTTTTGGTCAACAGATGAACCAGTTTCATCAACATCTAATTTAGTAGCAGTTGCAATGCGTGTGTCTATTTCCATTGATTCTTCCATTATAAACTTTTTGATGAGTTTCTTTGCATAGTTCTACTGGTAGATCATGGTTCCATTTGGACTTTGTTTAATTTTTAAGCCTAAGAAGAAGTTAAGCTCACCCATGATGCTCATTTCAAACTCTATCCCTATTAATTTTACAAATTCCTTACTTAGCTTATTAGTAGTGGCCCCAATGATTATGTCATCAACATATATTTGTACAACAAGGAGATCCTTACCTTTTTCCATTAGAATAAGGCACTATCAATTTTACCTCTCTTGTAACCATGCTCCATCAGGAATTTTGACAATCGTTCATAACATGCTCTTGGAGCCTGCTTAAGTCCATAAAGGACCTTGTCTAACTTGTACACAAGCTCAGGACATTCCTTGCTCTTAAATCCCGGTGGTTTTTTCACAAACACTTCCTCTTTCAGGTAGCCATTTAGGAAGACACTTTCGACATCTATTTGATGCAGAGTGAATTTCATGTGTGCTGCAAAAGCTATAAAGAGTCTGATTGCCTCTAGTCTTGCAACAAGAGAAAAAGTCTCATCATAGTCTATGCCCTCCTCTTGGCTGTAAACTTGGACCACCAGTCTTGCCTTGTTTCTTGTAACTGTTCCATCTTCATCAAGTTTGTTTCTGAAGACCCATTTTGTACCAATGACTGATCTGTCCTTGGGTCTTGGAACTAGATGCCAAACTTGACTTCTTTCAAACTGATTGAGTTCATCTTGCATAGAAATCACCCAATCTACATCCTGCAAAGCCTCAACAACATTTTTAGGTTCAATAAGGTCACAAAGGCATCAAAAGCAAATATATTCTTTCATTGTGATCTAGTTTTAACTCCAGATTTTGGGTAAGTGATAATGTTCTCAATGGGATGAGAACTTTGATACTTGTGAGGTTTCACAACCAACTGGTTTCCGCTAGATGTTTCTCCCATGTTTGTTGCTAAGGAACAGGGTCATGAAACAGTTCCTTCAAGGGATTTATTTCAATTCCCCTTTGATTAGTTCACCCTATCAGGTTGCCCTCGATGGAAGAACCCGTTCCATCACCTGTTCCTTCTGTTGGTACCACTTTGACCTGAGCTGAGGCTTCATTCAAATCCTTTACCAATCCAATGGCTTCATCTTTATGTTCCTATCTGTCAGAAAGAATGTTAGTTTCATCAAATACTACATGTACACTTTCTTCTATACACAAAGTTCTTTTATTAAACACTTTATATGATTTGCTATGTGAATAATATCCCAAGAATACTCCCTCATCACTTCTGGGATCAAACTTACCTAGGGAGTCCTTTCCATTATTGTGCACATAGCACTTGCGACCAAATGCCCTAAGATGGGATATGTTTGGTTTTCCTCCTTTAAGTAACTCATAGGGAGTCTTCTCTACCAGAGGTCTAGTCATGCATCTATTGATTATGTAACATGCAGTGTTTACAGCCTCTGCCCATAAGCTGTGGGGCAATCTACTAGAAAGCAACATGGTTCTAGCCATGTCCTCAAGAATCCAATTCTTCCTTTCAACTACTCCATTTTGTTGAGGAGTCCTAGGGGCAGAGAAATTATGATCTATACAATTTTCATCATAGAATTTAGAAAACTTGGAATTTTCAAATTTAGTTCTATGGTCAGACCTAATGGATGCAAGTTGATTTCCTAATTGTTTATGAGTTTCTAAAAAATGCAGTAAACATGCCAAATGCTTCGTCTTTGGAAGTTAGAAATAGAACCTAGGTAAATCTAGAGTAATCATCAGCAAGCACCATTACATATTTCTTTCTACCTTTGCTTATGGTTTTCATTGGCCCACATAGATCCATATGGACCAGTTCCAATGACTTGGTTGTGCTTGCCATTTTCTTGCTTTTGAAGGATAATCTTACCTGCTTCCCCATTGCACACGCCTCACAAACTTTGTCTTCCTTGAACTTGATATTAGGTAACCCTATCACCAAGTCCTTAGAGACTAATTTGTTTAGCTGATTTAGACTTGTATGACCAAGTTTTTTGTGCCACGGGAGGGGATCATTATCAAGCACACTTAGACAAGTTAGTTCATTTTCCGAGAGAGTGGACAAATCTACAATGTAAATATTGTTAACTCTCTTTTCCTGCAAAATAATTTAGTAGAGGTGAATGCTACAAGGTTATCTCTGTCACACAGTTGTGACACACTGATCAGGCTATATTTCAAGCAATCTATTAAGTAGACATTCTCAATGGAGTGAGAGTCTGTCTTACCTACTTTTCTAACCCCAATAATCTCACCTTTCTTCCTATTCCCAAAGGAGACACTGCCTCCTTTTAAGTCCTCAAGTGAAAGGAACTGGTCCTTTCTCCCAGTTGTATGTTTTGAGCAGCCACTATCCATATACCATATTTGGCTACATCCTTTCACTTGGGCTTGCAAAAAGAAATCAGGGTTTAGTCTTAGGAACCCAAACTAGTTTGGGTCCCTTTCTATAGGAAAAAGGATGAATCGAATTCCTTATTGCCCACTTAGACAGCTTCCTTTTCTCTTGAACAAAGGTTTGTTCTTTTGACTGACCTTTTCTTTTGCATTACACTCACTCTTGTAATGGCCAGTCTTGCCACAATGTGTGCAAATTTTATTTTCAAGAATTGTGAGGTACTTGCTTTTAGGGTCCCACTTTGGTGCTTGAGTCCCATAGCCGAGTCCTCTTTTGTTGCTATTGTGATGCTCTTGCAACCAAGAAAGTGCATCAGAAGCCTTGTTCCATTTGCAAGTTCTGTATAGTTCATGTTTCACCTTTCCTAGATCTTCTTTTAGGACTTTAATCAATTTATCCTTCTTTATAACTCATCCTTTATTTTTTCCTAAATTTTCTTCTAAAGTGAGATATATGTGATCAACTTTCTTCTTTCCTATTCCTAGTTTTAGTTTTATGTTTTTAGATCTAAGTTATAGGACACTGGTGTCAAGTTCAAGAACATGGTTCTTCACTTAACATTTTTTCTATCACTCTCCTTAGCCTTAGACTCTAGACTTTTGCATTTTGCTTTTAGTATCACACATTCCCTAGACAAATCTTCCTTCTCATTGTTAATTATGTCAAACTCATCAATAAAGTCTAGTAATAACTCAGCCAGCCTTTCCTTAGATAGAAATTTAATCTTGTCTTTGAGATGAAGAATACTTACCTCTTGTTCATCATCTGATTCTCCGATGGCCATAAGAGCCTGTTCATCTTCAGCTTCATCCTCTGAGTCCTCATCTGATGTTTCTTCCCAGGCAGCAACCATAGCCTTTGTTGATCCTTTATTCTTTTGTTGGTTGAACATGTTCCTTCTTCCTGTTTCTCCGTTCGGCCCTTTCTTTCTTCCACTAAATTTCCCATAGAGGGCAGTTCTTGATCATATGATCAGTCTTACCACACTTGTAACAACCCTCATTGGTCTATTTCTCAGGAGCCCTTGGTTTGTTGAAGGTTGTACCTCTTGAAAAACCCTTCCTCTCATCAGGTACCTTTTGAAATCCCTTGTTATCATAACTATTTCATCATCTCTAGATCTGAACCTTCAGCAATTATAAGAGCCAAACTTCTTTCCTTCTTGGGTGTGTCCATCTTCATGGTTTACCTTCTCAATTCCTAGGCAGTAAGATTTCCAATTAGTTCATCCAGTTTGAGGGTAGAAATATTCTTAGATTCCTGAATAGCAGTAACTTTGCTTTCCCATGAGGCTGGTAGAACCCTTGTCAAGATTTTCTCAACCTTGTCTTTTTCAAGAATAGTCCTTCCAAGAGACTTCATTTTTTTGAAATAAAAAATTATATGAAAAGTTCATTTGTCAATGTAGAGAACCTAGTATACATCTCCTGGATAGTTTCTCCTTCCTTCATAGTAAAATTCTCATATTGAGAATACAGTAGTGTTCCTCTTGACCTCTTCACTTGAGGTGTTCCTTTATGAGCCACTTGCATAGTGTCTCATATTTCCTTAGCAGTGGTACAACTTTAGAACCTGCTGTACTCATCTGGAACTAGTCCACACACAAGTCATTTCTTGGCATTAGCATTTTTCTCCCACTTTTTCAGGTCTTCAGCAGTTTAGTCAGCTCTTGTGTTTGGCACTTCCACTCCTTCCTCATTCTTCTTTGTAGTTGCCAAGGGGCCATCAGTGACTATGTCCCAGAGTTCATAGTCCTCATCAATGATATGATCTCTCATCCTGTTTTTCCACCAAGAATAGTACTATCCATTGAAGAGTGGAAGTCTAGCAGTGGATTGCGCTTCCTAATTCCCAGGTGGTGCACTCATGTTGATCTTTTACTGAGGTATTAGCCTCTTCAAGGATAACCTACTTTGATACCAATCGATGTTCTAATCGTCAATACCACACAAGAGGGGTGATTTGTGTGGTACCCAATTTTCGCTCTAGAAGAACCTAGTTCTTCTAGGTGTACTTACTACTACTGTTTGTGGAATTAAAAATACATAAAATAAAGAACACAATGATTTTTTACATGGAAAAAACCTGGCTCAAAAGGTGGAAAAATCATGACCTACTACTCAATAGATTTTCCCAAACTTCCACTAAAATCACTGAGCCAAAACAACATTTATAAAACTCTTGTAAACACTAAGGATTAAACTCTAATCCCTGTGTAGCAGACATCCTCAACTATTGCGACACCTTTGAGTTAACTTTAACTTGCAAAATTGCCTCGCCTTTTTGCTCTCAATTTAGTTTCACTTCTGCATTTGTGCAATACTTGTAAAAGAGAACAATCACAGTTATTTAATGAGTTAGTAATTAGAGTTTGAATGAGACTCAATTTCTGATTTTCCATCGACGTTGAGTCCTTGAACAACACAAACTCCAACCCTATCCTTTATCCGAATTTGCGTTCTCTTCTCATAAGGAAACTTTCCCTCCTTATCCCATATGCACCCTTTTCGATAAGTTCAGGAGATATTGTTGCTTGATCAATATGACTAATCTCCTTCACGTGCATCTCACATCTATAGGTTGACAAACACTATGCTTCACCTAATGGATCTGGTCCATGACTGAGTTCATTTGTCATTCTTCAAAACTACACTTGTTCTTGGGCCAACAGCTGGTGTCCAGGTTTTTGTTCTATGTGATCGCATAGGAATGTCCGTGATTGCATAGAGTAAATTTGGTAGTCATCAATTTTTTCTATGCGATCGCATTGATTGTTCTGTAATCGCATAGAGTTAATTTAGTAGTCATCAATTTGTTCTATACGATTGCATAGGAATGTCTGCAATCACATAGAGTTAATTTTGTAGTCGTCAATTTGTTCTGTGCGATTGTATTGATTCTTCCACGGCTCATAGTGTTAATTTTGGAAGTCATCAATTTGTTCTATGCGATCACATTTTTTCTTCCACGATCACATAGAGTTAATTTTTGTAGTCATCAATTTGTTCTACGCGATCACATTCCTTTCTTCGTGATCGCATAGAACACAAATCCGCCCAGTTATTTAAGCTGAAAAATAGAATGCATTACAGGAAATTGGCCATTTTTCATAAACCTCTTCTTCTTCAAAGCTCTTAGGCGATTTTTGAAGCACTTTCTCACCGTTATCTCTTAGTTAAGTAATCTTTAACTTGTTTTCTTTCATTTTCATCAACATCTATTAGATTATAGTCCTAAAGCATGTGATTAGGGGTTGAAAATTGGGGATTTGGGTAGAGTTAGGGCTTTTTGATTATTTGGGAATTTGACCTTGTTTTGGGATTAGATTTCAAAATAAATTATTTATTTGGGCTCGTGGGAGAATAGGTGATTGGGTTTTGGTCTGAACCTCGTATTTTGACCAAGTGGGCCCGGGGTCAATTTTTGGATTTTTGAGAAAATGATTGGAAAACTATAATTAAGTATTGGAATTGGATTGTTTAGCATTTATTGATGTTATTGAGTTGATTATGTACAGATACGATTGATTTGGAGCCGAACTGAAAGACAAAGCAGTGTTCGGGACTTGAGTTGGCCGTGGGAGTTCGAGGTAAGTGTTTGGTCTAACCTTATCTTGAGGGATTAGGAGTTGTGTCCTTTTTTATATTTGTTTCTTGTTGAGTACGATGTATAGGCATGGTGATGAGTATCTATCCGTTGGTGTCAAGCATGACCGTGAGTCTTATATTGTGATTTTTCATGATTTTATTATATTTTTCATGCCCTTCTGAAGATTTCTATTTGTTGTGTAAAGTTGTGTAAAAAATTGTGACCTATGATCATTGAAGGGCGTGACTCCAGTTGTATAATGAATTGCGAAAGTATAAGGGATAACTGAAACTCTAGAGCATTGGCTCGAGTTGTGAAGTGAATTCTGAAGTAAAAGTGAGAAAGTGGAGATATCCTTATGTTGCCCCTTGCCGGGCTATTGTTGAGTTGTGGTTCCTTTTCATTTTGTTCTTAATTGATATTACTATGGCATAGGTTGATGATTCTTTGTGTTTGGTAAGGATTATAGTTATAGCTGAGGTAGTTAGATGTTGGAACAAGTTTGGTTGTACATGAGGTAGTTAGGTGTTGTAATAAGTGTGATTATAGCTGTGGTAATTAGATGTTGGAACAAGGTGAGTAATAGTTGAGGTAGTTAGATATTGGAACAAGATTGAGTTATAGTTGAGGTAGAATTGGAACAAGTTTGTTTATAGCTATTTCTTCCTTACCGGGATGCATTTTCTTATGCTGTCAAATCCCTCGTCGGGTTAGTGTAGACCTTATTGATTCCTTGTTGGGACTCTCATTATAATTGTAAATATTATATATGGATCGGTTGCACGCCACAATAATATTATATATTGATCGGGTTGCACGCTGCAATAATATTATATATGGATCGGGTTACACGCGGGAAAAATTTTTATATATGGATTACGTTGCATGCTGCAATAGTATTATATGTGGATCGGGTTGTACAGTGCAACAAATATATAATGAAATGGGAGCAAGTGGTACGCCTACCACAAGATATAATAAAATGGGAGCGGGTGGTATGCCTACCACAAGATATAACAAAATGGGAGCGGGTGGTACGCATACCACAAGATATAATAAAATGGGAGGGGGGTGGTACATCTACCACAAGATGTGAAAAGAAAGTGGAATCTGCCTTTGTTTTCCTTACTCTTGTTAGTGGTTGGATTTTGATTCCTTTATAGTTCTTTTGATATTTATTTTTACCTATTATGAAGCATATTTCCCCCTCCATCTTTATTTGTTTATTTTTGCCTTACATTCTGTTGTATATTATATAACTGCACATGTTTATTTAGTAATCTGGTCCTAGCGTCGTTACTACTTCGCCGGGGTTAGGTTAGACACTTACCAACATATGGGGTCGATTGTGCTGATACTATACTCTGCACTATTTTGTGCAGACCCCAGTGTTGTAGACTTCGGATCGTAGTGAGATTGTTGATTCTTGTTCATCAGGTGACCCGACGTAGCCTTGTAGGCGTCCGTAGGCCTTGGCATCTCCTTATATCGACTTTCATGTTTCTTACATGTATTTCCAGAGACAGTGTTGTATTTAATTCTTTTAGACCTTTATTTGTAGAATTCTTAGACAGTTTGTGAAACTGTGACACCAGTTCTGGGTAGTCGAGACCCCAACAGTTGTATTAAATATTCATGTTTAGATAGCTTATTGTTTCTTTCTTCTGCTTATGTTGAATTCTATTGTTTAAAAGTTATCATTTTCGTTAATGAATATAAAATAGGTAAAAAGGTAAATTGTGCAATTAATTGACTTGCCTAGCTCATATTAGTAGGCGTCATCATGACTCCCAAGGGTGGGAATTCGGGTCATGACAAAGATAGATGGTGTGTTCCAACCATTGATGGACTAGGTGAGGGAGGAAGATGTTAGAAGCCCATAATTCAAGGTATTCTATCCACCCAGGTTCCCCAAAGATGTATAATGATCTCAAGGAGATTTATAGTGGAACAACATGAAAAAGAACCTTGCAGACTTTGTTTCCAAGAGTTTGAATGGTCAGCAAGTGAAAGCCGAGCAACAGAACACCAAGTTTTTATCTAAGAATACACATAATCTTGTGGAAATGGTAAATATGAACCTTATAATAGGATTATCTTGCTCATTCCAAAAGCATGATATTTATGGGTGAAGGTATAGATCGCCAATTGGTTGGTTCGAAGTTGGTGAAGAAGAGTTGGTAGGACCATATTTGGTCTATCAAGCTATGGAGAAATTCAAGTGGATTCAAGAGAATTTGAAGATGGCGCAGAGTCGCCGAAAGTCCTATTCGGATATGCATCGTAGATACCTAGACTTTCAAGTTGATGATTGGGTGTTCTCAAATCTTGGCCTTAAAAGGTGTTGTAAGATTTAGAAAGAAAGGAAAGCTCAATCCCAGGCACATCGGGATGCATAGGATCTTACGAAGGGTCAGGAAAGTAGCTTATGAGTTAGAGTTGCCACCATAATTGGCATATGTACATCTAGTGTTTTACGTGGCATGCATAAAATTCATGACAGTTTAGTACTAACATAGTCATGTCATTCCAATACTCAGATATTCATGCCAGCTTATTACTTATATTGATGTCATTTCGGTGCTCAGATATTCATGTAAGTTCGGTACGCAAATATCCGTGCCAGTTTAGTATTCTTATATCCATGTTTATTTGGTATTCATGTGTCCATGACAGAGCAACATTCATGTATATGTTTCATGTTATGTATATTATGATGCACTGTGAGGCTTGTGTTATGCTCTATTTTCTAGCAGGTGTTTCTGAGAATTATTGAAGGTAACTAACCCTCTAACCCAGACCTTATATTATAATATCCATATCTTTCAGTATTCAGTCAGTTCAGTAGCTATTTAGTTTAGTACATATTCAGTTTAGTGTCTCAGTAGTTCAATAATCGTGTATTCATTCAGTTTCGTATGCATGTGTTCTTAATTCAGTGTTCACATGTTTCCATCAGTGTCATTTAAGGTCCGGAGTTTGTCGTAGTTACAATCAGGACAATCATTCGAGGACGAATGATCCCAAGGGGGATATAATGTAACACTCTGTAAATCCAGATTAGTTATGAAAGCGTAAAATGAGTATTAATGCGATCTTTTAGACATGTGAATTCCTATCGAGATGTATATGTGGAAATAATTATTTTAATCAAGACCGAGAGTGAGGTGCACAAAACTGATTAGAATCGACTAAATTTATAGGAGGACCATCTTATAACCTTAGATAGTACAAGGCCTTGAAAACTCACGGCCATAATAGATCAAGGCACTGTCGAGGGCATTAAAATCAGTGCCCATAAAAGTGCAAGGCACTATCCAGGGCATCAATCTCAGTGCCCCATGCAGTGCAAGGCACTATAGTGTTTGTACCTTTGATGGCGCCTTCTATTTTGGCGCCCCTAACAATGCCCAACGCCAATGATGTTTATCGAAGCTACTTTTATTTCCTCCTCAATTTTTGGGATGTACACACTCATTTAAACCCTATATTCGTTCCCTACAACCTCAAACACGTATATTTGTTCCAGAAAGAGAAGCTCTAAAGATCCTAACTTTCCCAAGGTCCCTCCATCATCCAAGGTAATTTCTAACGATGATTTAAGTTAATTTCAATTCTCTAATACCTTATTAACATGAGTAAATCCTTCAAATTATTAGATATTTGATTGAGACATCATTGTTGAGAAAAGAAATCCTAGAACTAGAATTCAAGAGGAGTGAACATCAAAAAGGTAATTCTTATACTCCCTAATCATTTATTGCTATGAATTGATGAGTTTTTGGGAGAATAGTAAATGGGTTGGACAAGAGAACCATATGAACTATGCTAGAGTTTTGGGTTGTTGACTTAAGATTTGGTATAATCATTTGTGTGATGAAAAATGTTATTAGTTACATCTATTTGGGAATGTAGAATCACCAAGAGGTAATAGAATTAGAATTGGATGAAGAAAGCACCATTAATAAGGGATATGAGGCTTTACGCCCGTAAGGTGTTTGATAAACTGCCTAAGTGACTAAAACATAAGCCTTAGTGCTATTATTGGTTCTTCTTGATATATATTGACATAGATTATGGTTGAAAGAAGTGAAGAACATGTGATATACTTAGAAAGGCCAGAGTCAAGGTATGTGAGGCTAAATCTCTGTGTTTGATAATATTAATGATTCTCCCTACATTATATTTCTTTTATAATGTAATTGCCTAAGGAATATAGTCAAGCATGGTTCCTTGAATAGTTGGAGAAATTCTATTCTCCAGATTAGTAACTCGTTAATGACTTTCATTTTGAACGTTGTGAGCTCAGTACGTAATCAATATAGGCTCGGGTTTGATGCCCGTGAGTCTTAGTCTAGATTACCCAGCATGTCATAAATAGTTGAAGTTTCAATTTTCATAATCAGTTTATGAATACATGTCTCAGTCTAGTCCTATTCAGTATTCTAGTATCATGTAATTGAATATGTTCAATATTTCGGCATCACATAATGCAGTATGATTCTCAGTTCCTGAATTTAAATCATAAATGTTGAACACCTGTATTTGGGCCTGAGGCCATAGTTTATATACTTTATGCATACTTGGGCCTAAGGCAGTAGTTTATTCTTTATGCGTGTTTGGAACTGAGGCAGTAGTAAATGCTTTATGTATTTTTGGGTCTAGGGCCGTATTTAAGTGCAAGTATACTTGGGACTGAGGCCGTAGCTTGTGCATATATATATTGGGTTAGGGCCGTAGTTTATTAAGAGAAACAGATTGTTCATCATTCAGAAGAGGGAGCATTCATCTCTTTACTTCCTTGTTTAGTTTAATTATCCATTATCATTTCAGTCATCAGTTATCATTTCAGTTTCAATTTCAGTAGTTATTATTTCAGTTATCAATTATTAGTTCTCAGCTTAGTTTCAATTTCAGCATTTACAGTTCTTTCTTCTAGTTATTTTACATAGGAGTGCAATTCAAATGAACCGACATCCCTTTTTGCATGAGGCATGCATCTCACGATCCATGTAATGATTTATAGGTTGACAATTCAAAGCGCTAGGATTCTCATACCAGCTAATTGGTGATTTCCCAGTTCTTTCAGGGCATTATCATTACTTTATAGACTTTCAGTATTTACAGATAATCAGTATTTTTAGTACTTTATTAGAGGCTTCATAGGCTAGTATAACAGTTAGATAGAGTCACATGCTTTTCATGTTAAGCAATATTGACTACAGAGATGTTTCAGACTTGTATTAATGTTTCAACACTTTTATTTATATCATTCAGATCTTTAGTATATCAGCATGTTTTAGTTTATCTACTGCATTTAATATGTTATGATATCACATGTTGATTCAGCCAGCTAGTTAGTTCGCTCCAGGCCCAGGTTCGAAGCGTGACAAGAAGCCTAAAATTTAATCTCATTTGTTTCATTAAAAAATTCTCTTTTTTTTGTTTTCCCTTTCTTTTTCCTTTTTTTTTTTTCTTTTTCTGTTTCTTACTCTTTCTTTTCACATCCCTGCTCCTCCACCATTTTCATCTCCTCCATTTTCACCACAGTTACGAATACAAGTCGTGGCACTCGTGAAAGGAGAAAAATCATTAATAGAATCTCATTTAGTTTGTATTTAGTGGTACTTTCTATTACTTATGTCATAATCGTGAATACAAGAAATTATAGTACATCAAAGCAAACTGAGATGTATCAATATATTCAAATGATCTAGGGTACTAGAAATACTTCTTATGGTCTACTTGAAGATCTTCATGATGCGACGAGAGACTATATATTCCTGGAAGATGTACAACAAAGTGAATTCATAGTATGTTGGTCATATAGCTTGTTGATGAAGCTCGAGCACTCCTTTATGGTGAGTCGTAGATGTCAAAATTTGCTATTAGGTCAGGTCCTCATATCATGGGTGCTAATTAGCTAGTGCTCCTCTACAATCCTACTAATATATAAATACACAATTTTTGATGTAGAAACAAATACATTTTAAACTAATTGTTAATATTTATGGTTTACAACAACAACATCAACAACTGCCCAGTATGGTCCCACAAAGTGGGGTATGAGGAGGGTAATATGTAGACGAGCCCTACCCCTACCCGAAAGGGCAGAGAGGCTGTTTCCAATCGACCCTCGGCTCAGTGAAGGAAAGGAAAAACAAAAACAAAAAATAAAAAACAAAAGAGCATTATTAACTCCAGTAGAAATAGCGTAAATAATTATCTAAACATAAGAACCATAAATAAAATAGCATGCAATAATATCATACAGTAACTACCATAAGGGAGACACATTCCAAAACACAAATCATCTATGGATAGCCCTGCCAAGCCTCACCCAACACCGGGTGAGTAGTACAAAAAACTCTAGGAGCCCCTATCCTACAACCCTGATACTAGACCTCCAAGTCCATTAGTGAGTGGTTATTGAGTGTGTTCTATTTTCTCATCCGAAGCATTTAAATGTCTCAGCACTTAGCTTTTAACAGTCCAATGACGTCCTTATTTGATCCATGACTATACTTCGTTAGCATTATTAAATAGGAGGAAGCAAGAAGATGAAACATAGCATCCACCCAAAACTGAAGGTTCATAGTCAAAACAGCTTCCTTATTGGAAGAAAAGATAGTCAAAGCAGCTTTTGATTGAAATCCAAAATCCTAAGCAGAGAATTCTAAAGTAGAGAAACAGGACTAAGAATGTGAAAGGCTTTGAAAGGGTCACATTTTGGACAGATTCCTCCTATGCGTCTTTAGAAGGGTTGGGGTTCTTTACTTTTAGAGAAATTGGTCAAGATCAAACAATTTTATGAAATTCAGTCCTTTTGAAGAAAAAGTTTCATTCAGCTTCCTTAGTCACAAGATCTACATATGCAAGTAGCTCCTATCAATACAGCATCTATATCAGTTGAAACATACTAAATAGGCCAACTGAACACAAGACTACAACAACTTTGACAATCTGTAGAGCGATTAAAATCATCAGAAAGCGTTGAGATGTAACATCAATTCATTACCAAAAGTCCTCCACGCATAAGCGCAATCATTTAACTGAAAATGTTAATCGTATCTATGAATGAAGCAAAATGGTTTCTCTGACTATATCAATACAGTAACATCCTCATTAGTCATTCACCACACCCCTTCCCTTTCCCAAATTTCCAGTATGTAAGAGAACAAAATCTATCAACCATCTTGCAAATTTCAGGAAAAAGACTTCGCATTCAACTATGAAGCTTCAAAAGGAAATATATATTTTGCAGTTTCAACATTTCACTGTTTGATAAAAAGAATTAGAAGTGAAAAAACAAGGACGTTAACATAAAGAAACATAAGAAAAATATACTTGAGAACCAACAAGCTCCTCAAACTGCTTGACCCACTCCTCCATCATTGGATCACTTCCAAAGCTCTCTACACCGGATCTCGGCCCAGCCACTGATTCTAATCCCTTAACAGCCTCTCTTGTCTGCTCTCTTAGCTTATCAAGAGCTTCAGAGACATGTGAGTCCTTAGAAGAAGCCTTTTGCTTTTCCTTATGCTTAGCTTTCAAATCAGGCAACGACATCCCTAGCCCTTGAACCTCACTAGCCATACAACAACTCTCTTTCTTGTCCTCTCCATCCCCATTTCTTAATATTTATGGTTTACAAAGAAAGAAAATTGCCTGCATCTTCAAAGTGGATATATATGCAGTTTATGAAAAATGGGAATTCATATACTTTGTGAGGATTCCTAGTGATTGGTAGTTTTAAGTTATGGTTATAAGAGATTCGCTTTTGCAGGGAGAAACTTCTTAATTTCCTAGCCTAGTTCTTTACATTGATTTACATCATTATCCCTTTTCATATTTAATGTTTAGAATGAGAAAGCTAAGCTTACCCGAAATAACTAAAGAAAAAGATACTTCTCTTTTTATTAATCACCCCTAATTTAGCCAATGAACCAGCAACAATATTGGACTCCTAATAGGAATTGTTAATAACAAAATGGTCCTTGGATCACCATTTTACCAGTTGCCAGTTTAGTTTAATTTTTCCTTTGACCATGTTCACAATTAATATAAGTCAAATTCAATCTTTAACTCTGTAAATTGATTCTGAATACACCAACCGACCCCAAATAGTAGAGCATTGGTGTCAGCAATATACTTGGCGCAATTACCATAATAATCTGAGAAAGCCATCATCATATCTCCTACTCCCTCCATTGTAATTTATGTAAATCTGTTTGACTGGGCATAAAGTTTAAGATAAAAATAAAGACTTTTGGAATTTGTGATCCTAAACAAATCCAAATGATGCCCAGAATATTTGTGTGATTATAAAAGCTTCTCAGTAAGGGTAGAATTATAAGTTTAAGCTAAATTGTTACCAAATTTAAAAAAGGTTCATTCTTTTTGAAACGGACCAAAAAGAAAATAGGTTCACCTAAACCAAAGGGAATATGTTATTTCGTATAATCCCTCCACCACCTGCCTCATCTTCTTCAGGAAAGGTAGTGCAAATTGTTCTTTGGCTTGAGTTATGTTGAAAGGTATTTCAAAAGTTAGGATGAGATGTGGTTGTGGAAGCATGGAGGATTCTTTTGTTTGCTTCACCCTCTTATAACCTAATCCAAATTATGGTTTGAAAGATATGTCAATTCTTTGACATATCCAATTATTGACTTTAAAGAACAAGAGATTTGTGGTTAAGTTATTTTTCTTCTATAAATAAAGGGGTTTTACCCAATTGTAAACCATCCCAAAATTTAATAAGAATTTTCTCTCTCTTTCTCTGCAATATTGTTCGTACTCTTTTATTGTTTCATCATACGTTATCAGCACACGACTCTATCGTATCAAGAAGCTTTTGGGAAGATTAAGGTATACCATTTCTCTTCTTTTTTATTATGACTGACATTATGAAAAGAAAGTCTGTTGCCCTTGAAATTTTGAGCAAGAACTATATTATATGACTCTTGAATGCCGAAATCTATTTAGATGCAATGGGTCTTGGAGACGCCATTAAAGACAAAACTAAAGCATCCACCCAAGACTGTGCTAAGGCCTTGATTTTCTTGCGACATCACCTTAATGAAAGGTTGGAAATAGGATATCTCACTGTAAAAAATCTACTTATTTTGTGGAATGACTTAAAAGAAAGATATAACAACTTAAAGTTAGCCATTCTTCCACAAGCACAATATGATTGGCTCATTTAAGACTCCAAGACTTTAAGTCGATTTCTGAATATAATTCTACGATGTTCAAAATTACTCTAAATTGAAACTCGGTGTAGATACTATCACTGATTATGATATGCTTGAAAAAATATTCACAACATTTTAGGCCTCCAATATAGTCTTGCAACAGCAGTACAGAGAGAGATGTTTCAAGAAGTACTTTGAACTGATTTTTCTTCTCCTTGTGGTTGAGCGAAACAATGACTTCTCATGAGAAATTACGAACATCGACTCATTGGGTCTACGCCATTACCTGAAGTGAACGAGGCGTATTCCCATTATGCTAAGTGTAAGGCCGTGACCCTATTCGTGATCGTGGTCGTGGTCATGATCGTGGCCGTCGTCATGGACAAGGAAGAAATTTTTCTGGTGTTAATCACCCAAAAAAAAAAATAACTACCAAAAGTGGAAAGAGAAAGATGATAAGCCAAAAGCAAATGGTTCAGAAATTAAATGTTATCGTTGTGATGGAAAAGGATACTGGGCAAATATTTGTTTGTTTACCAAGATATTTGGTTGAACTTTATCAAGCATCTCTAAAGAACAAAGGCCCTAAAACCAATTTTGTTTCTGACTGATTTTGACATCATCCACTTGGATGTAGCAAACTTCTTTGAACGCTCTGATGAAAAAATAGACTACCTGATCGGGTGATGGATCTATGGTTAACAATGATTGAGTAGTTTGTTTTTTTCATTTTTGCCTATTCGTAGTAATTAATGAATAAAAATTATGTAATCTTAGTCTTTACATGAGTATTAGTTTTTCAATTAGTATTAATTAGTTTAGTTATAGTCATTTATTTAATAAAACTTTCATTCTGTCTAATTTTATTTTGATTAATCATTGTTTGTTATTGATTTTGCTTTATTTAGCGTTTCTGTCGAATTGGTTAAGTACTAATCAGAGAAATGAGGCTTGTAGAAGTTAACAAAACTCTTAAGTAATATAGTAATGTAAGATATTCGTTCTGTGACATTGTGAAAGATTGTCATCTAATGTATTCTGTACTATTTTATAAAAAAAAAAAAACAATAGTTAGAGTTTTGTAATTAGAATTTTCTACATGTCTAGTTATGACATTTCTGCCAAATCGCTGCAATTGATACAAAAATAGTTAAAACTATTTATAACAAAATATCAATAAATCATGTGCAAAGTATGTCGCCAAATTTCTTGCAAATATGTGCGTATAACAATAATAATACTAATTCTACACACTCACATATATTTTTTTTTAAAATTGTGGGTAATGTAAACACAAAACTAGTACAATATTAAATACATTTTGTAGGACTCTTATAAAAATATTGTATATAACTTTGTATTATAATGATGAAATTAAAACTTAATTGTTCCAGTGGTGTTAATTCTGTTAAACATGAGTGCATAGATCAATGAATATGTATCTTATAAATCTCATGAATTGGAGTGAAAAGTGCAGTTGATAATGTTAATATTGTTATGAAATAATATAAAAGACAAGAACAATAACTCAAGAACAAGAGCAAATAGAGAGAGAATAGGGAGAGAGAGAAGTATTCTTATTAATACTTGGAGTGATTTACAATGGTAGAGAGCACCTCTATTTATAGGGAGAAGAATGACTTAGCTTCAAGCTAAAACTCTTAGACATTCACTCTAAATAGACTTCTATTTTATAACACTCCCCCTTGAATGTCTATTCAATAATGTGCCTCATAAAACCTTAAAACCAAAACCCATTGGGAAAAATTAAAGTAAAGGAAAAAGAGTACACATGTTTGAATATGCGCCTATTGGTTGCCTCGTTAAAAACCTTGCAAGGAAAACCCAGTGGGAAAAAACCTTGTAAGGAAAAAGAGTGCAACGCGCATTGACTCCCCCTAATGAGTACATCAATTTATATCCTTGAGCATTTGCATTCCAATCTTGTGCATCATCTTCAAAACGATCTTTGGTAGAGATTTGACAAATCAACCATATTGACTTGAATAAATATTCCGTACCTTGAAATCATCATTCTTGATAGATATGAACATCTTCATATAATGTCGTGAAATAATTCTTCAATATCTCCATAGATGCATTCTTAATGCCATCATGCTTATAGTTATAGCAAGATACATATGTACACAAATTGCACTTAGGATGTGGTACTTCAAGACCAAGAATTGCATATGCTTCAAGCAACTTAAATCTTTCAAGTTAAGTCATATAAGCCATATAATAGACTTTAGATGCATATCAAGTTTTCCATGTCATGCTAGACAAATAAGATATCGAAAACTGACTATACATACCTTTGACTTTATACTTTCAAGCATTTGAACTATAGGTTCAAAACTACATGTCTTTCATATGGAATCAATTCTTCTTGAATTGAATCTCTTCCATTTAGTTACTTTCTTTGGGTCAGCAAATGCGTATAGCATGCTTTGCAATATGTTGCAATTGAATTATCCCTTTTATGAACTTCAGGTTCATATCATGATATTCGGGGATATACATATACAAATGATAATTCATCCCATGTAACCTTTTCTCAAGTGTTAATCATGTCTCTCCCTCATGTTAGAAAAGCTAACTTGTTTCCTCAACTTTGGGAAATCATCTTTGTGCATTATCATGTCAATATACACAGCACATTAATAATAAGATGAAATTATTTGGTTCCTGACCTTGAACCACTTGTGAGGGGAGAATATACTCTCGTATACAACGTATATCAAACTGATATATATAACTTTGTTCTCATAAGAAACAGTTTAGCTATTAAGTGGAAGCACTCAATAATTATCTTGCTAAACCAACTTTGATATAAACCAACTTATCAAGATGAACTGTCTTGAGTAGAGAATCTGGAAATTATGCTCGAAGTTAGATTACTGAGCGATTTACCTCGCAAGCACCGGCCAGGCTGCGGGTTAATAATAATTGCGCATGTAACCATATCATAGATGCATCATATGTGGTATACATGGCAGGTGAATGGGCCCATATTCACCTTTGATATTTCCAGAATTTAGGGGCTTCAACCCGAACTCTTTAGTTGATCAGTTCATTAATGAGAACAAGTGATACAAGAGAATTCGTAAAGAACTTTCTAGTTCTTTAATATTCACCTATGTGAATTTGCACATCATACTTAAAATGAGATGGCTAACACGAATGTCAACTGAATAAATTATCAATATTGGTAAACTTCAAATTTACACCATGACATGTGCACTTATCAATAAACTTCGGGTTTATTATGACATGGGTTTTTATACCAATAGATATCCACTTTATTGTGGCATTCTTTCTTTTGTGTAGTACAAACTGGAGAACAAAGCGGGTAGCTTTTCATATGCAAATTACCCCGCTACAAGTTGTAGTAATAGGAGATATCAAAGCCTTCCTTTATTTATAGTCTCAATATAATCAATCGCTTTCGCGTGTACTTTGGAAACTGAATAAGTTTCTTTGAGACTTACTACAGCACAATACTCAATTGTGTTTCTCCAACATAGTAATAATTGGCTCTTCTAGAGCTCTCAATTAATTTTGTACTACCACAGATTCATCAACATTCATGTGGTGAATATCTTTCTTAAAGAGAAAGTTATACCATTATGGTCATGTCAAACTTATATGCAAGATATGTTTCTTGCATTATCGTTGTCCTTTAATAGTCATATTTCCAAAATACTTTGGCGTACAATAGGTACGTGACCAACGATCATTCATGCCATATATCATCTCAAACCTCCTTCTAGGGGTGAGTGTGGTATCATCTCAAACCTCCATCTAGGGGTGAGTGTGGTATATTTAATACCAATTTCATCTTCATATTCTTCCAATAATGAATATGTATTCGTGGATCAGATGTTGTCACATTCACTTCGGGGATATGTGATTTTGTTATCCTTTTCAAATCTATAAATGCGTCAGGCATTTGATTTGCTATTCTCTGCAAATGGATAATCTTTTGTGCCTCTTTCTCACAAATAGAGGTGTGTGGATCAAGATGAGATAATGATGCATTTTTCCACAAAATTTCCCGTTTGGTTTCACCAACTTCTCCCCCTAATTTTGGAAAAAGTGTCTCATCAAATCGTGCAGTAAACAAGTCGCCTGTTAATGTTTCGAGGTAGCGAATGATGGAGGGCGATTCAAACCCAACATATATTCCTAACCTTCTTTGCGGACCCATTTTGGTGCGGGATGGCGGTGCTAAAGGCACATATACTGCGCATCCAAAAATTCTTAAATGGGATATATTGGGTCCATGACCCAAAACCAATTGCAACGGGGAATATTTGTGTCAATTCGTCAGTCAGAGACGAACTAGCATTGCTGCATGCAAAATGGCGTGAACCCAAACCAAAGTGGGCAGCCGACAAACTAAAATGCTGCATGCAAAATGGCGTGAACCCAAACCAAAGTGGGCAGCCGACAAACTAGCATTGCTGCATGCAAAATGGCGTGAACCCAAACCGAAATGGGCAGCCTCGTTTTCATGAAGAATTCAAGATTATTCTCATCTATTGTCTCAATATGATATCCATTTTGAATGATATCTTTAAAACTCAACAAGTTCCTTTTAGACTTGGAGGAGAACATTGCATTCTCTAAGATAGATTCTCAAAACTCAACAAGTTCCTTTTAAACTTGGAGGAGAACGTTTTGATTGATATCATTAAAACTCAACAAGTTCTTCTTAGACTTGGAGGAGAACATTTCTCAATGATTAACGTCATGCCTTTGGGCAGAGTTACATTTGCTCTTCCGGAGCCTTCAATCAATTTACTTCCCATGGTTTGGCATACAAAAGGAATACACAAACATAAGAATAAACAAGTTCAATTCGTTTGTGTCACATAATATTTTCAAAATCTGCTGCTAACAGTTGACCAACAAAATCAGATATGTTATCCACAATTGATTACTTTGCAGTTTGAAAATTTTCAGCGTTTTTCATAAGACAATCGATTATTAAACACACACAATCGATTGTTTGAATATAGACAATCGATTGTTAAACACACACAATCGATTATTTGTTATTTTTGAAAAACTTCAGATCACTGTCTTAAGACAATCGATTGTTAGACAAAGACAATCGATTGTGGATGATTTTTGAAAAATTCGACCTCACTGTTTCAAGACAATCGATTGTTAGACAAAGACAATCGATTGTGGGTGATTTTTGAAAATTTCCAGACCTCACTGTTTCAAGACAATCGATTGTTAGTCAACGACAATCGATTGTTGATCAATTGTTTTTCAACTTTAATGCGAAAATAGTAGATAATCGACTAGTTTTTCAGGCTAGTCGATAACCCCCACTGGAAAATAAAAGTTTTATTGATATTTGAGCATATTGAAGATATTCTAAAGAAATACTGCTAACATTGCATCATGAACTAACTAATCCGAGCTAATACTAATGACTATTAGTTTATTCACTAACTAATACAAATAAGTAGAACAAAATCAAATAACTCCATCTTCTTTCATCACGGATCCATCGCTGATTAGGTGGTCTATTTTCCCCTCGGGTTGCTCAAAGAAGTCTGCCACATCCAAGTGGGTGATGTCAAAGTTGTCGTCAGAGACAAAATTCGTTTCAGGGCGTTTTACTCTTTCGAGATGCTTGATAAAGGTCAACCAAAAGTCATGGTATACGGCAAGCCTTTGACCAGTGCCCGTTTTCACCGCAACGATAATATATAGTTTATAAACTATTTGCTTTTGGGTTCTTATCGTATCGTGCTTGTGGCAGAGTGACCAACTTCAGGTTGTCATCTCTTCTTTAAGTCATTCCACAAGATAGGTGGATCCTTGACGGTGAGATATTCAATCTTCAAACCTTCATCAAGGTGATGGCGCAAGAAAATCAAGGCCTTAGCATAGTTTTGGGTGGATGCATTATTTCTGTCTTTAATGGCGTCTCCAAGACCCATAGCATCCAAAATGGATTTAAGTATCCAACACCCATATCATATAGTTCTTGCCCGAAATTTCAAGGGCAACGAACTTTCTTTTCATAATGTCAGACATAAACCAAAATTACATCAAGAGCGTGTTCATACTTACGGGCTCTATTACAATTATCACATTCGCTTCAGGGAATGGATCAAAATCATGTGCTTTACACAATCTCATGTCAAATATTACTTTCATAAAGTGAAAGATTATTTTGAGAATCCTTATTGTTCTCATTACCACAATAATGACGATTATAACTTCGTCTATTGCCATGTCCACATCCATTGATACCTTTACGGTAATTAGTCTTCTTTCAGACTTATCACATACTGCTACCACATTCTCTAAAGGGAATGGAGCAAATTCAATTGGACGGAATTCTTTGCCACGTCCACATTCATTGATACCTTCATGGTAATATTTTAGTCTTCTTTCAGACTTATCATATACTGCTTCCACATTCTCTAAAGGGAATGGAGCAAATTCAATGGGACGGATTTTGAATTATTTGCCCACAATCATACATGAATTTAATCATGGCAGGACATAGAGATTTTACCACTTCATGTGGTTATAATTTCTTACAAACTCCATTAGAGTTATAATCAAACTTTGTTTGTATATTAAATCAAATCGTAGAATTTCAAGAATTTGAAAGGGAAAAGTAAATTACTTACCTTTAAGGTATACCAATTATATTTTCAATGTTTTCTTTCTTTTCTCTTTGTTTTTCGTTTCTTTTCCTCCCTTTTTTTTCGTTTCTTTTCCTTCTTTCTTCATTCTTTCTTTGAAGCAAAACCTTGCACAAACAAAAGTTAAGACAATCGAAAATTAAATTAGGAAGAGGGAAATACCTTAGATTTCTCGAGAATGGTTTTTGAGACGGTAGAGTCTCGTGCTGATAACGTGTTATGAAATAATATAAAAGACAAGAACAATAACTCAAGAACAAGAGCAAATAGAGAGAGAATAGGGAGAGAGAGAAGTATTCTTATTAATACTTGGAGTGATTTACAATGGTAGAGAGCACCTCTATTTATAGGGAGAAGAATGACTTAGCTTCAAGCTAAAACTCTTAGACATTCACTCTAAATAGACTTCTATTTTATAACAAATATGTATCTTTTTGGTTGATTTTTACTTTATTTTCGTTTTCTGGACACTAATAATATTTTATTGTGTTCTTTTTATTTTGTATTATCACTGAGCCGAGGGTCGATTGGAAACAGCCTCTCTGCCCTTCCGGGTAGGGGTAAGGCCCGTCTACATATTATCCTTCCCAGACCCCACTCTGTGGGATTATAATGAGTAATTGTTGTTGTTGTTGTTTTTATTTTGTATTAGTCATATGTGTTGTACTTATAATTGTATAACTTTGAGCTACATAATTATTTGTATCATAATTAGAGCTTGTTCAAAATTGCATTAAATGTCAATATTGAGTTATTCATTTAACTTTGTTTTGTTCTTTTCTCTTAAAATACTAATGTTTATTCGTATATTTTTTTGTATTACAATTGTGGGAAGCAAATATGGATACCTCACAAAGTAAATTTGGATTAATATTCAATTGCAAAAATATTTATTTAGTTTATTCATGTACGATACATACAATATTCAAAGAGAAAAAATATTTCTGTCATTTAAATATGAGTAAGGCAGATTTCCTATCATTTTTGTCAGTAGTAAATTAATTGAAGGCTCTGGAAGAGCTACTGTAACTTTGCCTAAGGGAACAACACTTACCGTAGAGAATGCAATGTTCTCCTCCAAGTCCAAGAGGAACTTGTTGAGTTTTAAAGATATTCGTCAAAATGAATATCATATTGAGACAATAAATGCGAATAATCTTGAATATCTCATTATTACCAAGAATTTCTCTGGATAAAAGAGAGTTATTGAGAAATTTCCATCTTTATCTTGTGGCATCTATTGGACAAGAATTAGTATAATTGAGGCACATTCTATTGTAAACTAAAAGGTTACTGATTCCAATACTTTTGTACTTTGGCATGATCGATTGGGACATCCTCGATCAATTATGATGAGACGAATTATAGAAAATTCAAATGAGCATCCATTAAAGAATTTAAAGATTCTTTTAAATAATAAATTTTCTTGCACTTTTTGTTATCAAGGCAAGTTAATTATTAGACCATCACCAACAAAGATTGGAATTGAGTCCCCTACATTTTTGGAACGTATACAATGGGATATTTATGGACCTATTCACCTACCTAGTGGGTCATTAAGATATTTCATGGTCTTAATAGATGCATCTTCTAGATGGTCTCATGTGTGCCTATTGTCATTTAACAACCTCGCGTTTGCAAAATTAATGGCACAAGTAATTTGATTACAGACGTAATTTCCCAATAATCTGATTAAGTCTATTAGACTTGATAATACTGTTGAGTTTTCATCCCAAGCATTTAACGATTATTGCTTATCAATTGTGATAAAAATGAAACATCATGTAGCTCATGTTCACACTCAAAATGGTCTTGCAGAGCCTTTAATTAAACTTTTGCAATTGATAGCAGGACAATTACTTATGAAAATGAGGTTGCCCACTTCTGTTTGGGGTCACACCATTTTGCATGCAGCAATACTAGTCTCAGACCGATAAATTATCATAAATATTTTCCGTTGCAATTAGTTTTGAGTCATGAACCTAATATATCTCATTTAAGAATTTTTAGATGCATAGTATATGTGCCTGTAGCACCACCATCACACTAAAATGGGTCCAGAAAGAAGTTTAGGAATATATGTTGGATTGGAATCACCCTCGATTATTCTCTACCTCGAAATATTAACGAGGAATTTATTTACTAGACGATTTGCAGACTATCGATTCGATGGGACACTTTTCCCAAAATTAGGGAGGAGAAGTTGGTGAAAACAAACGAAAAATTTTATAAAAAAGTTCATCATTATCTCATCTTGATCCACGTGCCTCTATTTGTAAAAAAAAGTGTAAAAATATTATCTGTTTGCAGAGAAGAGCAAATCAAATGCCAGACGCATTTACAGATTTGAAAAGGATAACAAAATCACATATCCTTGCAGAAAATAGTTCCAATCCGTATTGATGTCCCTATTGGACAATCTTCTAGTGTCATAGCTAATGAGTCAAAAGCACGCGTAAAACGTGGCAGACCGTTAGGTTCCAAAGATCGAAATCCTAGAAAAAGGAAAACAAATGATAAAAATGACACTACAAAATAATCTCACGAATAAATCCGCGATTTAATAAATTCTGAGATTCATGAGGAAATCACTGAGCCCGAGACGCAAGAAAATAAGAAACTATTAATAAAGGCAATCGATATTGAGACAAATTTGAATTGAATAGATATAGTGGTGGATTATGTTTTTGTATATAATATTGCATCTAGCATTATGCAAAAAAGTGAGTATCTTGAACCTCAATCTGTTGGAGAATGTCGACAAAGACATGATTGGCCTACATGGCAAGAAGTAATCCAATTAGAGTTGAATTCGCTTGCAAAACATGATATTTTTGGGCATGTAGTCCAAACACCTAATGGTGTTAATCCTGTTGGTTATAAATGGTCTTTGTACGCAAAAGAAATGAGAAAACCGAGGTACAAAGATATAAGGCAAGCCTTGTTGCACAAGGATTTTCACAAAGACTTGGTGTCGATTATGAAGAGACATATTCACCCGTTATGGATGACATAATATTTCGTTATCTCATTAGTTTTGTTGTCCATGAAAAGTTAGATATGCATTTAGTAGATGTGGTTACCGTCTACCTTTATGGTTCACTTGATAATGAGATATACATGAAATTTTCGAGTGATTCAAAATGCATAAAGAAAATAATGCAAAGTACTGGGAAATATTTTCAATCAAATTACAAAGATCTTTGCATGGTCTAAAGCAATTAGGATGAATGTAGTATAATCGTCTTAGTGAGTATTTATTAAAGGAAGGCTATATAAATGATGTCATTTGCCCATGCATTTTTATAAAGAAAACAACACCGGAATTTGTTGTACTTGTCGTATATGTTTACGACATAAACCTTATTGAAACTCTTATAGAGCTTCAAAAGGCAATTGATTATTTAAAGAAGGAATTCGAGATGAAAGATCTCGGAAAGACAAAATTATATCTTGTTTTATAAATCGAACATTTGACAAACGGAATTTTTATTCATCAATCTGCCTACATATAAAAGGTATTGAAATGGTTTTACATGGATGGATCACATCCATTAAGTACTCTGATGGTTGTTAGGTTACTTGATGTAAATAAGAATCCATTCCCTCAAGAAAAGAATGAAGAGCTACTTAGTCCTGAAGTACCATATCTTAGTGCAATTGGTGCATTAATGTATCTTGCTAATACTACAAGGCCTGACATAACCTTTTCAATTAATGTCTTAGCAAGATATAGCTCTGCTCCTACAAAGAGACATTGGAGCGGAATCAAACACATATTGCGGTATCTAAAAGGGACTACCGATATGGGCTTATTTTATAGAAATAATTGCAGTCCCTATCTTGTTCATTAGGCTGATGTTGGGTATTTATCTGGCCTACACAAGGCCCGATCTCAAACAAGTTATGTGTTTACCTGTGGAGGCACTGCCATATCTTGGCGATCGACTAAGCAATCAATTGTGGCTACTTCATCTAATCATGCCGAGATAATTGCTATTCACGAAATAAGTCGAGAATGTGTATAGTTGAGGTCTATAATACATCTTATTCGAGACAAATGTGGTTTGAATATGTGACAAACTACCCATGACTTTGTATGAAGACAATGCAGTATGCATAGCTCAATTGAAGGGAGGATTCATAAAAGGAGATAGGACAAAATACATTTTACCAAAGTTATTTTTCACACATGATCTTCAAAAGAATGGTGATATCAATGTGCTACAGATTTGTTCAAGTGATAACATGGCTGATTTGTTCACAAAATCTCTACCAACGTCAACCTTCAAGAAGCTAATACACAAGATTGGGATGCGAAAGCTTAAGGATATGAAATAATGCTCTCATTAGGGAGAGTTAATGTGCATTGCGCTCTTTTTCCTTTACAAGGTTTTGTCCCACTGGGTTTATCTTGCAAAGTTTTTAAGAGGCAACCAAAAGGTGTATTATTAGATATGTATACTCTTTTTCCTTTTCTAGAATTTTTTTCCCCTTGGGTTTTATTTTAGTGTAGACATTCAAGGGGGAGTGTTATGAATATAATTCTATTTTGAGTGAATGTCTATCTTGTAGAGAGTTTTACTTTGTGGCTAAGTCATTTTTTTTCCTATAAATAGAAGGGTCTTACCCTATTGTAAATCATCCCAAAATTCAATAAGAATTTCCTCTCATTGCAATATTGTTCTTATTCTTTTATTGTTTCATCACAAGATTCATATTGTTTTGGAGTTATATTTTTAGAACTAACTTCCACAAATATCAAATGAAACTATCTTATTAACTATATTTAATGGAGAGACAATATATGTTGCCTACCCTGGCCCCCTTCTCTTCACACACATATAAAGGCAACCTGGTGCATGAAATATTTCTTCATGATTGCGTTCATGTAGGGTAAGAGAAAAGGCCATACCCCAAGAGAGTGTGATGGTAAGAAATTTAGCACATAGCAAGTGTTAGTGGCAGAATTTTTCTCGAACCCGTGACTTATATGTCATACAGAAATAATTTTACTTTTGCTCAAAGGAAAAACATAGTAAGTGATCAGTTATTAACCTTGAGCACAACATTACTTGCACAAAGCTCTCAATTACATGAAGTCTCTCTTTTCTTCTTTATGTTCGGTCATACACAAGTAATTCGTAGAAATTCAAAAAATATATTACTTTCTTAATATTTAATAAAATTAAGCAAAAAATAGATAACAAACCAAACATATCCCTCTCTTTTTCTTCTCTATTGACTCAAGGTTCATCTCAGCTCAAAGAAATAAACGTAAAATATTATCAAAACCACAAGTATCCTAAGTAAGCTTTGATACTTTATGGCCTTTCGGGAGTGAACTAAGGACTTTAGTGCAGTCTTCTTGGCCTCAGATTTTTTTTGTGCTTTTCTTTCCGAACGCTTTCTCCTTTGTGCCTCTCTTTCAGCCTTTTTTTGAGCTGCTTTGGCCTCTTCCTTTGATGCCATTCTTAATGCTTTCTCCTTCGCAACACAGGCCAATGCCTCTTCCTTTTGACGCTTCGCTTCTACTAGTTTCTTCTCATCTTCCTTCCTCAAATTCTCAAGTTCCTTAACCTAAATACCATGAAATTGTTAACACATATATAGCACATAATTATACAAAACTCTATGATGGTATGACTTTCGGACGCTATCAAACTGCCAAGTTCTGGGGGTGAAGACTATCAAAGTGCCAAGTTTAGGAGATAATTAGGACCAAAAATTATTTCATGTATGCACCGAATTAAAAGTGTCAAGTTAGGAGTCCTGAGGTATCATATATGCCAATGTACAAATAATGAATCAACAACAACAACGATATACCCAATGTGGTCCCACAAGTGGGATCTGCGGAGGGTAATGTGTACGCAGATCTTACCCCTAACTTGTGAAAGGTAGAGAGACTGTTTACAATAGACCCTCGACTCAAGATGAATATATGTTGGAAACCTAGCTAGAAATACTTTCACAAGCGGAGACAATAGGTAAAAGCATATATTATACGGAATTTAAAACTAAAAATGTATGACTGTGGTACAAATATAGTGCCGCACACTAAAGTACAGACTAATTAAGGTTTAAATGACACTAATAATAAGAAAAATGATTCGGCTCATGCACCCAGTCAAAAGTATCATGTACAAAAGTAGTATTTTGACATTTGCATGTCTTTCGATAATTTTGATCACTCTTTTTCATCGCGCTATTGTTTCCTAAGTTGGTAGAGAAATTTTTGTCGAACAAAAAACTAAAACAGCAATTGACAAGGAATATTAGTTCATGTTAAATGCTGAATAGACATTAAGGAGCGATAGTTTGAATTGAGTTGAAAGTGAGGTAGAAGGTATTGCATGAATGTCTAATAATCTATTCAAAATTGTGCAATTAGAGAGAAAAACTAATGAAAGCAGATTATTTTTAACTTTCTATTCCTTTCCATCATGATTAATTGATTAAAGATGCAACTTAATTCTTTACCTTTTGTTTCTCTCGTAGTGCTTCTTTGCAGGCTGCATGGTACATCTCCATAGTCTGGATTGTTTGTAACTCTAGTCTTCTTATCTTTTCTTCCATTTCTTTCTGACAAATTTAACATGTCAAATGTTAAAATTCCCACTAGCAAATCAAACAATATTAATCTGAAAACAGTATCTTTTTGATGTTATTGACTGTGTTCTTCAAAAGATATGTTTGGATATTTAATTGATTTAATTTTAAGCTAAAAAAAATTGTCAGTTAAAAAACTCATATTATTTAAAGGGCCAACTCATCGTTCAGGTGTTTGCCACAACCACAGGCAGCAGGTGAATCACCAAATCAAGATTGGAGTAGATTTGCTCTCATTTACTGTTGTAATATTGGAGCTCCAAATTGGACTTCTCCCAATATGACCAAGGAAAATGATGCCAGTTGGAATTACACATCGCCTACTTGCTTAAGCAAAAATGAAATAGCCAATCATGAATTCTATGTTTTCAAGACCTCACTATCCCTCTCTTTTACTAAGCACAACCCACAAACATCACTCCAAGTAAATACTCCATCGCAATTTGGGAGAAAGAGACACTGGTTCAACGCTTCCAACTACATGATCGGCTGACATGTAAAGAGATCTGCCAGACACTACTACCATCTTAATATATGTTCCAAATTCTATCCTTAAAGCACGGGCACGATTCAGTTTGAGCCCTTAGTCAATAATAGCATGGATAAGCCAAATGTGTAACGACAGTTGTATGGATAAATCATTTCTAAAAGTTGAGTGACATTTTTAGGCCTTTTCCCGCAAAAAATTTCTTGGCATATGTACTTATAATCTGGAAAAAGTATTCCAATAATAACATATAATCCTCAAGAGAAATGTAGGTCTGAGAGTTATTTGTTCGGCCTTAGATGGCCCAATTCCATCAGTAAATGCTAGTGTACATGCGTCTCCCAAATTAAGTATTTTCTACTCCACTTCTAGAGATTGCAACCACATCATTAATTAAGGATCAAATAAACATTAGATCAATGACACGATGTAAATGACTTAGCAACATCAGCAGTATCATCAAACCCACGGTGCAGAACAAGCACTGCTTTGCTAGGGAGCAGGAGCTATGAAATGCTAGACAGCAAAATGAATATTCGACTATCAGTGTTAACCAACAACTGTCATAGTGTTATTGTGGCTCCACCTTTACAGTATAGAAACAGTTCACAGTATGGCCAGGTTCCACCCATCTTGATGACTCAAATGACAACAGCTCCAGCTGACTATTTCTTTCAACATGAAGCAACTTACCTATTAGAATCATCTGGTCTTTAATATGAGAGAGTCAATTTTTGGTGAGTACCATAAGTTCACCAATAAATTTTGGCACTCCTCAATTTCCTCTCATCTTTAACTCATAAAACAGAGGTATCGCTTGCAGTTACTTAGAGTGTGTATGGAAGGACACAATTAAGTATACAACAGAGCAGCCATGACATAAAACTTTTGTCTGTATAATTAAACTTCACAGTTGAGATGATGAAGTGTTACATCGGCATCAACCTGTAGACGGTAGACAGACAGGCGTAAAAAAAGCCTTAACCAAATTGGGTCGATAGGATAGTACTGCGAACTCCACAATTTATCAGTTTTTCTCGAGTAAGATGGCAAGACACCATTGAGAATATTGGTTGGTTCAAAAGCACAATACATGAAGATTCTCAAAATAATTGTACCAAATTACAAATCTTCTCCCTATTCCACTACCAGAGACTGCTTTTTCATGGTACTCCTCACTGCTAGCCAGCTCAATTCAATATCGGGTAGACGAGGAGAGAACGTTGTCACAATAGATGTTACAAACCCCAGCCGAAGGTTACAATAGCAGATTTGGTTAACCTCAAAGCAGCTAGTAGATGAATCAATTGTTTATTACCTCGAGATATTCTACTGGCGTAACAAGTGTTATATACAACCTCCGGAATCTCAGTGTCAAATTATAGTAGTAAGAGCATGCATCCCTAACTGAAATAGCAGGAAAAAAGGAGAGTCAAAGTCCAAGTCTGGTGTCAATCGTCACTTACTTAGATCTGGCCCACCCAACTAAATTTAAAATGATCCCTCAGCAAAAGCAGATCCTATCAATACCTACCGAGAATTAACGCTATCAGAGACCATGAAGCTGTTCAAAACAAAAAACAAGGACAATTACCAATTTGACATCTCTAAGGTGAACTAACCTTCGGCTATCTACTCAAAGATAAGTAGATAAAAAATTTTAGCAACATAAATTGCCATCAGCTGAGGAAATAAAGAATAAAAGATAATGCAAATGGCACGATACCTATAGTCACTCCATCAACAACTACCTTATCTTTTGTAATTAATGCATTACAAAAGGCTATCGAGGAAAGTAGTTTCAAATTATCTAAGAGGAGTGCCTAAACAATGAAAAAGGATGTGGATTGTGGACTCATTTCCATATCTTTTAGCCAATTGGTAGCTCTCACAGAGGTACATCAATCATCACCTTGATGAAGAGCAAATGCAGCTGAAGAAACAAACTAGAAGGAATTTAAGGTGAAGGTAAAGGAACCCGTCAAGGAGTCGTTAGAACCTAAGTGGCATGTGAACTAACAACAGAAGAAAGAATGAAAAACAGGTATTCACCAAGAAGGAGACAATTTTATATAAGAGGACTGAAATGCTCGATAAGTTGCCAAGAAAACTGTAGCAAAGAAGAGTTGCACCATCCATGAGGTAGTATATGAAATCATCTACTCTTTCAAATACTCTAGATGTACCGAAGCCAAAAGCAAGGAAAATAAGAAAGTGTAGTCCACAAGATAGAGGAGTCGAAGGATTAAGCAAGTCCTTTCCCAACTCAAAGTTGAGAGAGAAAACGTAGAAAAAGGGGCAAAGCATAAGGAGTCATCTGCCAATACTCCACCTTTAACTAAGACCAAAACCTTCCGCTAGTAAAGATAAAAAGCACCATTAAGATCAGAACCTCCTAAGGAGCCAATATCAGACCACAGTTAGCTTCACTGAGAGTGGTAGAAATCAACCTCGAAAAAAAGGGTGTATGTTGTTTTCATCACAATCATCAAAAACATTAAGAGAACTTCGGGAAAAATGATCAAATCCGACGTCAACATTGAGAAGGAGACATTGGTGGTCAATAAAAACAGCATATGATCACCTAGGTAGCACTAACCATAACATGAACCCTTGGCATTAGACGAAGCATACTCAAGGACAAAAACCAACAAGCAGAGAAAAGACTCAAGAAAGAAGCTCAAAAGATTGCGTCTGAGAAAGGAAAAGTTGCAGACTAGTAGAGGAGTGAAAGATATGCATCGCCTTATTTATTAGAAGGGTGGCAGATCGACATGTCAGTCCAAATTGGACTAGTGATCATACTCCCCGAATCACTCCTTGCTCTATCCGATGACTTGGAAGAACCTGAAGGGATCTAAAATGCCGATGCAAAATAGAATACCCTAGCGTACGAAATAACGAAACCTGCAATGATCATGTTTAGGAAGCTATCTCATATAACTCAACAGTTGAAGCCCTTGCAGCATTAATGAAAACCACTCAACACTATGTGCATCAACAATTATAAGAAGGTTGCCAAAACCAAGACTGATCTAATTCTAAGCAGCCGCAAGATGAAAACTTTAACGGGAGATTTCTCGTCAACATTAGGAGTCGTGATTGCCGAAATCTTTGTGGGGTATAAAGCCACCAATATGCAAATCCTTATCATATATGCAAATTTGCTTACTATGTTAGGGAGAGACCGAAAAAGCCTTCCTTCTTGCACCAGAAGCTGATTTTCTTGAGAGTGAACGAAGTGCAAATTATCACAAATAACTAGAACATCTCAGGTGATATCTACATGGTGGAAATGGTATTTTACTCCTCACATATGGTCCTGATAGGAGTGCCAGAAGGTTATGAAATAGGTGTCTTGACCATGTGCTATAACACATCTCAGGGGTTCGCTATCCACCACCACGCTGACCCACAATCTATCAATCACTTAGATGGTAGACAATGGTGAGAAAGTTGTCAAAGACATCCTCCATCAGCTAATTATCATTATGTCCACTCAACTTAAGGATCTAAACTACCCCTTATCGTGCATAAAGGGCAATATGATTTGCTAGAGTAGTTGACCATGACAAACAGAGAATTCATTTTTTCTGGAAGGAAAAATAAATCACCTAGCTTTTAAGCCCATGATCCACTTATTAAAGTCAACCTTGCTAAGGAAGAAGATTATATGCCTACCAAAATCAGTGACCTACTAAGCGAAATGAAAAAGTCAAATCTGAAAATTTAGTCAAACACTTCTGAGACTGCTTTACCTCGAATTACATCGAAAAGCCTAAACTTATTTCAAGAATTGATAGAATTATCAATGGCATAAATAATGGATTCAGGCCATAAAGAAACCTGCAAGAAAATATGACCTTGTGTTCTACCTCATGTGAAGCAAGTGATGGTATATTTGTTTAAAGCTGAGTTCACTAAACCAGCAAAATATGTTGAATGTCAATTGACAAAGTCTTCATGGTTTACTAGAAGACTACTAAATTCAAGATCTGCATCGTCTTATCACAAAATTGGTAGTTGTATGCAACTGAAGATTTGGACAATTTCTAGGTCAAGTCCAACTAATTCACCTGCAACAAATTGGGATTTGAACTAGGGGTCCAAGTTATTACTTCTATATCCCAACCACTCAACTATTTGCTGAGGGTACTAATAGCTTATACTAATATATGAACATATTTTCGTTTTCATTGTTCATGATAATCACCAACTCTTTGTCCCCAACCCTCTGTTACTATCTTGATACTTTTAATCTGAATTTTTTTTTATAGAAACATTCTCTCTAGGAAAATATTTCATATCATACTTAACACAGCTGAAAGAAGTTTAAAACTTACAATTTTATCTGAGGACAATGAGTTTTCTTCACATTTCTGTTCGGATAGTAGCAAGTCATATGCGGAGTCAAGATGATCAACCAACCTTGTAGGACTAAAACCAGACAACTTTGATCCAATCAAACTCGTAGGGTGATCACCACTTTTGCTGTCAATGAAATTCAAAAATTTTGAAGGACGACGAGGTTGAAATTCACATCCTAAATTATCATAGCAATCCAGGAATACACTATCCGTGCTCAGTCTATCAGAACCTGGAAATGAGTGATCGTCCTTTGGCACATTAAGCTCATCTGCTATCGTATTTGTTGATGTACTAAGCCTTGGAAACGGCGATGCATATGGGAGATGTCATGACTAAATGTGGCTATCTTCTTGAAAACTTACTGAAGTATCGATACACTTGGATTATGATGATCAAGGATGTAAACATGTCAAGATTACCAAGCCTAGAAAAGGAGGAAATAGGAAAATTGACACTTAGAACTCTGTATTACATCTGACCTTGAGATTTTACGACAGGAATTTGAAAAAGAGTTGTCAAATACTTGAACTGGTTCTCTTTTTTATCCCAGATTGTACTTTTGAGGTCATTCAACCATTTTTCTAGCTAGTGTACAGAATGTAACAGCCTTAATTTCTAGCTTCTCACCAATGAAACTCAAATTCTACAGCTAGATGCTACTAAAATTTCATATTTTGTGATCAAATACAAAGCTATTAAATCCTAGTATATCTGTAGCACAAAGATGAGAAACACAATTTTAGCAAAATAATATGCAAACAGCAAAGAACAAATGCTTACCAGAACCTAATTATCCTGAAAAAACTTAAACCTTAGTACGACCCAGTACAATACCACTCAGTGGTGTCTGGGGAGGGTAGTGTGTACGCAGCCTTACCCCTACCCTGGGGTAGAGAGGCTGTTTCCAAATAGACCCCTGGCATAAATCCCCAGAATTTGCTCCTGGGGAGACAAGTGAGGGTTGGTTACCATCAGACCAAGCCCCTCTTGTCCTGAAAAAACTTAAACCGTGAATGAAATATGACCCTGAAAAACGTGTATAATTTACACTTACATGAAACTGGTTGCATCAAAGTTAGAATTGCGTTGTGGAATTTGTATGCTAGGAAATGAGGATCTCTTTTTCAACGGGTGAGAAGCCAATCTTGCAGAACTGATCTTTCCTTTGGAAACTATGTAAATATTGCAAAAGCTGGGTGCCTTTTTCAGTACAATATTTGCAACATCACTTTTAGCGAAAAGTCTGTCATTAAAGTTCATGTGACTATCAATTCGCAGCTACTAAGTTTTAATTCTAACGTACTTTTGCGCAGATAGAAAAAGTACCTTGAAATCCCATTCTTTGACGGACAACCAAGTACCAAATTTTGAACTCTATATAGTGAAACATAGTCAATGAGAGCCTTAGCAATGTCATGACCTTCAAGTGTGATTAGGTCATATGCTACCTGAAAATTTGTGTAGAAGAGTGTTATAATTTTTTAATTGTCGGTGCAACAATTAGCATTAAGGGAAATCGTGATAAAGGTATAAATCGGTTTTCTCACTTCTTTGAAAGAACAAAAGACTCGAAAAGGAAGAAACAAATCTGTACATTCTTTGTTTCCATCTTGTCCAATTGATGGATCATTGCCTCCTACTGCAAAAGAAAAGAAAAGAAATACCAAAAATAATTAAGCGTAAAACAAGAACACACGATGATACTACACAAACAGAAATACCTATGCCATTGTGAAATGACGTTGGGGATGGAGGTGTTGATGGAACATGGAGTAACGTGACCTTTTGGCCTTTTGCAAGTACATTCTCAGTAGCCCATCTAAGTGCATATTGGCTTCCTTTATTTTTATCAATGGCCACAGCTACCAATCTTTCTTCATGCAATCCTTGAGGACTCAACATAGGACTTTATTTGGATGGAAACGATGAAAAATTTCAAGACCCAAACAACGTCAAGATTTCAAGAGGGAATAATTTTCCCAACATTAATTTGGAAGAAGAAACCCTAGCTACCGTCTTCTGTTTACTTTTTCTAGTTTTGGTCAAAATCAACATTAGGAAACACATAAGGGTTGTTAAGAATTCACTAACCCATTTCCTGATTAGAAGGATGACCATTATTCTTGAACTTTTTCAAATGTTGACGAGTAAGAACCAAAAGACGACGTCTATACTTGTTGGAGTTCAATAGTAAAGCTTTTGCATGAGATTGATTTCCACAAAAAAAAAAACCCACTAATTTGGAAGTGTTATGAAATAATATAAGAACAAGAATAATAATACAAGAACAAGAACAATATAGAGAGAAGTAGAGAGAGGAGTATTCATATTGATACTTTGGGATGATTTACAATGGGACAGAACCCCTTTATTTATAGGGAGGTGGTGACTTAGCCACCAAGTAGTAAACCCTAGAATCTCTCTAAATATAGACATTCACCTTAAATAGAGTTCTATTTATAACACTCCCCCTTGAATGTCTATTCAATAATGTACCTCGTTAAAACCTTAACTAAAACAAAACCCAATGGGAAAAATTAAAGAAAAGGAAAAAGAGTACACATGTTTGAATATGCGCCTATTGGTTGCCTCGTTAAAAACCTTGCAAGGAAAACCCATTGGGACAAAACCTTGTAAGGGAAAAAGAGTGCAACGCGCATTAACTCCCCCTGAAAAGAGCATCAATTCTCATCCTTGAGCATTTGCATTCCAATCTTGTGCACCATCTTGAAAACGATCTTTTGTAGAGATTTGATAAATAAATCAGCCATATTGATTTGAATAAATATTCCGCACCTTGAAATTATCATTCTTGATAGACATGAACATCTTCATATAATGTCGTGGAATGACTCTTCAATATCTCCATAGAGGTATTCTCGATGCCATCATGCTTATAGTTATAGCAAGATACATATGTCTACAAGTTGCACTTAGGATGTGGTACTTCAGGACCAAGAATTGTATATGCTTCAAGCAACTTCAATCTTTCATGGATTGACATATAAGTTGAGTCATATAAGCCATATAATAGACTTTAGATGCATATCAAGTTTTCATGTCATGCTAAACAAATAAGATATCGAAAACTGATTACACATACCATTGACTTTATACTTTCATGTATTTGAACTACATGTCCAAAACTACATGTCTTTCATATGGAATCAATTCTGCTTGAATTGTATCTCTTCCATTTAGCCAATATTTTTGTTTGTATTCGACAAACATAAGATCCTCAACGATATTTAGCGCTATCATAGATGTCGTTGATGAACAATTTATATCGGTTCCAATAAATTTTCATAAGGACATAACATGGAGATCTCTTCATTCACACATTCAGGTACCTGAATCTCTCATGAGATTTTATGAAGTGTTATGTCATGTGATCTTCTAGATCAACTTGCCTCCCCATTATGATCACTTTGATCATTTGCTCATCTTCTTTATTAAGAAGTTCCTTTTGAAACCGATTTGTCTATACGCCTTAAGCGTATCAAAGACTTTGTCCTTCTATGACTTAATATGAGCATTTGCAGTGAGAATATAGTTACTTTCTTTGGGTCAGCAAATGCGTATAGCATGCTTTGCAATATGTTGCAATTGAATTATCCTTTTATAAACTTCAGGTTCATATTATATTCGAGGATCTATATATACAAATGATAATTCATCCCATGTAACATTTTCTCAAGTGTTTATCATGTCTCCCCCTCATGTTAGAAAAGCTAACTTGTTTCCTCAACTTTGAGAGTCCATCTTTGTGCATTTTGGTGTTAATGAAAATATACACCGCACATCAATAATAATAAGATGAAATTATTTGGTTCCTGACCCTGAACCACTTGTGAGGGGAGAATATAATATACTCTCGTATACAACGTATATCAAACTGATATATATAACTTTGTTCTCATAAGAAACAGTTTAGCTATTAAGTGGAGGCACTCAATAATTATCTTGCTAAACCAACTATGATATAAACCAACTTATCAAGATGAACTATCATGAATAGAAAATCTGGAAATTATGCTCGAAGTTATATTACTGAGCAATTTACCTCGCAAGCACCGGCCAGGCTGCGGGTTAATAACAAACGCACATGTAACCATATCATAGATGCATCATATGTGGTATACATGGCAGGTGAATGGGCCCATATTTACCTTTGATATTTCCAGAATTTATGGGATTCAACCCGAACTCTTTAGTTGGTCAATCAATTAATGAGAACAAGTAATATAAGAGAATTCGTAAAGAACTTTCTAGTTCTTTAATATTTACCCATGTGAATTCTCTATTACTGCACATCATACTTAAAATGAGATGGCTAACCCGAATGCCAACTGAATAAATTATCAATATTGATAAACTTCAAATTTACACCATGACGTGTGCAATTATCAATAAACTTCAAGTTTATTATGGTATGGGTTTTTATACCAATAAATATTCATTTTATTGTGGCATTCTTTTGTTTGTGTAGTACAAACTGGAGAATAAAGCGGGTAGCTTTTCATATACAAATTATCCCGCTACAAGTTGTAGTAATAGAAGATATCAGATCTTTCCTTTATTTATAGTCTCAATATAATCAATCGCTTTCGCATATACTTTGGAAACTGAATAAGTTTCTTTGAGACTTACTACAACACAATACCTTATTGGTAATCAATTGTGTTTCTCCAACATAGTAATAATTGGCTCTTCTAGAGCTCTCAATTAACTTTGTACTACCACAGATTCATCAACATCCATGTGGTGAATATCTCTTTTAAAGAGAAAGTTATACCATTATGGTCATGGTCAAAACTATATGCAAGATATGTTTCTTGCATTATCGTTGTCCTTTAATAGTCATATTTCCAAAATATTTTGGCGTACAATAGGTACGTGACCAACGATCATTCATGCCATAACAATGATAATGACATTATTTTCATATATCATCTCAAACCTCCTTCTAGGGGTGAGTGTGGTATATGCAATACCAATACGTCTGGCATTCGATTTGCTATTCTTTGCAAATGGATAATATTTTGCACCTCTTTTTCACAAATAGAGATATGTGGATCAAGATGAGATAATGATGCATTTTTCCACAAAATTTTCCGTTTGGTTTCACCAACTTCTCCCCCTAATTTTGGGAAAAGTGTCTCATCGAATTGACAGTCTGCAAATCGTGTAGTGAACAAATCCCCTGTCAATGTTTCGAGGTAGCGAATAATGGAGGGCGATTCAAACTCAACATATATTCCTAACCTTCTTTGCAAACCCATTTTGGTGCAATATGGCGGTGCTACAGGCACATATACTGCACATCCACAAATTCTTAAGTGGGATATATTAGGTTCATGACCCAAAACCAATTGCAACGGGGAATATTTGTGATAATTCGTCAGTCAGAGACGAACTAGCATTAATGCATGCAAAATGGCGTGACCCCAAACCGAAGTGGGCAGCCTCGTTTTCATGAGTAAATGAGGTATTCAAGATTATACTCATGTATTGTCTCAATCTGATATCCATTTTGAATGATATCTTTAAAACTCAACAAGTTTCTCTTAGACTTGGAGGAGAACATTGCATTCTCTATGATAAACATTGTTCCTCTAGGCAGAGTTATAGTTGCTCTTCCGGAGCCTTCAATCAATTTACTACTACCAGAGATTGTAGTAACATCTACGTTACACATACTTAGATGAGAGTAATATTTCTTCTCTTTGAATATTGTATGTGTGGTACATGAATCAATTAATCAAAAGGAGATATACGAACATCAGAATAAACAAATTCAATCCGTTTGTTTCACATTTAAACAATATTTTCAAAATCTGCTGAGGTTAGTTGACTAACTAAATCAGATAGTCGATTATATGTTTTCCATAATCGATTACTTTACAGTTTGAAAATTTCAGTTTAAGCACTGTCTCAATGTAATCGATTGTTAAACATACATAATCGATTATTTGCTATTTTGAAAATCTTCAGATCACACTGTCTTAATATAATCGATTGTTAAACATACATAATCGATTATGTCTTAATATAATCGATTGTTAAACATACATAATCGATTATTTGCTATTTTGAAAAACTTCAGATCACATTGTCTTAATATAATCGATTGTTAAACATACATAATCGATTATGTCTTAATATAATCGATTGTTAAACATACATAATCGATTATTTGCTATTTTGAAAATCTTCAGATCACACTGTCTTAATATAATCGATTGTTAAACATACATAATCGATTATGTCTTAATATAATCGATTGTTAACAAGTATATAATCGATTGTTTTGCAGTTTTGATGCGAAATATTAGATAATCGACTAACGGTTAGGTTAGTCGATTAACTCTACTGAAAAATAAAAATATCTTTGAAATTTAAGCATATTGAAACATTCTAAAGAACTAATACTAACATTATATCATAAACTAACTAATACGAGCTGATACTAATGACTATTAGTTTATTCACTAATTAATACAAATAAAATCAAACAATTCCATCTTCCTTCATCACCGATCCATCACCGATTAAGTGGTCTATTTTCCCCTCAGGGTGCTCAAAAAAGTCTGCCACATCCAGGTGGGTGATGTCAAAATTGTCGTCAGAGACAAAATTGGTTTCAGGGCATTTACCTTTTAGAGATGCTTGATAAAGCTCAACCAAATATCTTGGTACACGGCAAATTTTCGCCCAGTGCCCTTTTCCACCGCAACGATAACATATAGTTTCTGAACTATTTGTTTTTGGATTCTTATCATATCGTGCTTGTGACAGAGTGACCAACTTCAAGTTGTCATATCTCTCCTTTAAGCCATTCCACAAGATAGGTGGATCTTTGACTGTGATATATTCAATTTTCAAACCTTCATCAAGGTGATGGCGCAAGAAAATCAAGGCCTTAGCATAGTTTCAAACCTTCATCAAGGTGATGGCGCAAGAAAATCAAGGCCTTAGCATAGTCTTGGGTGGATGCATTATTTCTGTCTTTAATGGCGTCTCCAAGACCCATTGCATCCAAATGGATTTCAGCATCCAACACCCATGCCATATAGTTCTTGCCCGAAATTTCAAGGGCAACGAACTTTCTTTTCATAATGTCAGACATGAACCAAAATTACATCAAGAGCTTGTTCATACTTACGGGCTTTATTATCACATTCACTCCAGGGAATGGATTATAATCATCTGTATGTGTTATATACAATCTCATGTCAAATATTACTTTCATAAAGTGAAAGATTATTTTGAGAATCTTCATTATTCTCATTATCACAATGATGACGATTATAATTCCGTCTATTGCCACGTCCACATTCATTGATACCTTCATGGTAATAATTTTGTCTTCTTTCAGACTTATCACATACTGCTACCACATTCTCTAAAGGGAATGGAGCAAATTCAATGGAACGGATTTTCAATTCTTTGCCCATAATCATACATGAATTTAATCATGGCAAGGCATAGAAATTTTACCACTTCATGTGAGTGTAATTTCTTACAAACTCCATTAGAGTTATAATCAAGCTTTGTTGTCTTTGTTTGTATATGAAATCAAATCGTAGAATTTCAAGAATTTGAAAGAGAAAATTAAAATACTTACCTTTAAGGTATACCAATAGATTGTGATATCAAATATACCTCTTGAGTTTCCATCCCGTTGCATTACTTTATGATGATACCATCTCTTCTCTTTGGGTTCTCTAGCAGGTGGAAGACCAACAATTTCTTGCACAGCTTATTTTGGTGATCGGGTTACTGATGCCATTAGGATTCTTCCACATTCAGAAAACACATCTGCAATGCGATGACCAGAGCTTGTGTGGACTCTATCATGTAATAAATATGCTGCTCCATGAGCAAGGAGTGAGACTGGTTTCATTCTTCAAAAATCAGTTACCTCCATCACGCTTTCTCCCCTTGGTGGGACCGGACCTTAATTTTCTCAAGAGGATTCTTGAGACGGTAGAGTCTCGTGCTGATAACGTGTTATGAAATAATATATGAACAAGAACAATAATACAAGAACAAGTACAATATAAAGAGAAGTAGAGAGAGGAGTATTCTTATTGATACTTTGGGATGATTTACAATGGGAGAGAACCCCTTTATTTATAGGGAGGTGGTGACTTAGCCACCAAGTAGTAAACCCTAGAATCTCTCTAAATATAGACATTCACCTTAAATAGAGTTCTATTTATAACAGGAAGACTTTTTATTTCTATTTTTTTTTCATCGGAAGGCTTTTAATAGTGTAGAAGAAATTCATCATAATTGGAAAAGCATATTAATATTAACCTTTTTTTTTCATTTTTTGAATTGGACAAAGAGCCCCTTGATCTTGAAATAAACGGACATCATGAGCTGATCGCAACCAAAACGGCCAAAACTATCTATATTGTCCGCTAAATAGTTGATAAATATCATTCGTCTATTTATCCGTTCAAAAGACACACGAAGTTAATTCTATTAATAAAATCTTATGACTGACGGCAGGATTGATGGGTATGTTTTTTTGAACGGATAGACTGACGGAATGTATTTATAAACCATTTAGCAGACGATAGGGATGAGTCTTTCATTTAATAACGTGGCGATTACTTTTGAACAGTATTTTCTTTCACAATTATCTTTACATGAAAAGTGGCTAAATTTCGATTATTTTTGAAACTATGGCTATTTTTTAATTATCGGTTCAAAAGAATTTTTAGTGTTTCTTTGTTGAAACAAATCTTACTTTGTGTTTGATAATATGGCTTTGGCTTTCACTTCATCTACAATTCATGGCTCTTTGTCCTCCTCTTCTTCTTTCTATGAACATCCCAAAGGTAACCCTTTACTTTTTTTACCTTTTATAGATTCAATTTTTATCCTAGAATGTGATAATTTCAAGCTTTCTAACACGTTGGTTTCAATTTTCTTTTGTGCTTGTATCAGTTATATGTAGTTATTTTTCTCTGTTATTTCTTGGCTCTTTTGTCTTCTTATGAACAATCCAAATATTTTCATTACTTGTCAAGTTTCAATATTTCTCCTAGATTTTATTGATATATTTGGACAATTTTAGCATTTGAGCTCATTTTTTTTGTTTTAGATTTTTGTTTTGTTTTGATCCTTGTCTTCTTACTTAACAACATAAATGTATCTGTTGATTTTCTATTTAAGATTTTCAATACTTATCCTGAGTTTAATTGGAGAAATTCCGAAATTTGGTTTGAATTTCGGGTTATTTGATCTTGAGTTTTATATATTTTTTAATTAATTTGTTATTGTGTGTATGCAGTGTCCCAATTAAAGAAGAAGAAAGGGGGAGATCAGATCAGTGGGAATGGGTGTGATAGATACTATCCATTATTGTAAATGGGTCGGATAAAGTAAATGGGTTGAAATAATATCCATTTTTTGTTTCAGTCAAAGATTGCCACGTGGCCCAATTAAAAATCACCACGTCATTAAATAAAAGACACATCCCTATCGTTTGCTAAATGGTTTATAAATACCCTCCGTCCATTTATCCGTTTAAAAAAATACACTCCATCAGTTATGCCGTTTAAAAAAATACACTCCATCAGTTATGCCGTTAGTCGCGGGGATATTTTTATTAATAGAATTAACTTCGTGTGTTTTTTTGAACGGATAGATGGACGGAGTGTATTTTTTTAAACGGATAGATGGACAGATGTATTTATAAACCATTTAGCAAACGATAGGGATAATTTTGGCCCTTTTCCGTTCATTAAAAGGCAATAGTGAAATTGAAAAATAAAAGATTATCTCATAATATCATACACCATTGATAAATTCAATTTAACTCCCCTAATCTAATATTATTGCATGAAATAAAAAGACCCACTAAATAAACATCATCTATGATCTTTAAAACTTTTAGAATTATATCGATATCACCTATATAAACTATTCTAAAATTTAAACATGTTAAATTTATTTTTAAAATTAATGGTTGAAGAGATGTTTTCAAATATAAAACAAAAAAAATAAGTAAACGTGACTTGAAATTAAAAAAAATTGCAAACAATGCGTAAAGTGTTAAGAATAGAATTCTAATTAGAGTGAATGTCCATCTTGTAGAGAATTTTATTTTGAGACTTAGTCATTTTTCCTCCTATAAATAGAGGGGTATTATCCCATTGTAAATCACCCCAAAATTCAATAAGAATTTTCTCTCTCTTTCTCTGCAATATTTGCTCTTATTCTTTTATTATTTTTAAAATAAAGTGCAATTTTAATGCTAGCAATTATACAAGTAACAAAGTAAAATATATTTTGTATTAATATTCTTTCATAAATTATTAATAGGTATTTGTTACTTCTACATATTATTTGAAGATTATATTTTATCACACCCAAATTCTAGAGGCTCGAGACTGTTACTTAATCATTGACCCATAGAGTGAACCGTTTTCCTTTATAGCTCTCTCGAAACAAAAAAAAGTTACATATCATATCACCAACTTGGTGTAACCTTTCTAATATCGCATCACGTATCGGCTTATGTTTTTGACGTCACATGCAGCATCAGGAAAAAAAAGTGAAAGAGGTGAATTCTCCAAGTTTTGCTGAAACGGAGGGTTGCATTGATAAATTTGAGTACGAAATCACAAGGGATGATCGAAATGTAAGATGCTAGTTGATCGCTGCCAACTCTATACTATTATATGGTCGGAAGAGAGGATCCCAATAATTTTTACCCGATTTGAGGGTCGGGATCGATTTTTTCAGGGAGCTAGGAAGGGAGTCGAGTATGTATCTACGCTAGAGTTGCGTAATTGCTCCAAATGTCACTTCCAATCATATTTAGGATTTATCTTTAAAAATCTACTATTATCGACTACTAATTATAAATTGCAACTAGATTATGCAAAGCGAAGATTGCTAAGAATTGTATCTAATAGATAGAAGGGCTCTAGGGTAGTGACTTTTACCTAGGTGGCTAATTGACAGGTAATTACTTCTAAGGCTTGCTTGACATGTTTGGAGAAATATGCTATAACAGTTGCATGATTTTACCCACTCTCGACTTCTTGGTAGAGAGAGTGATTTTGCCCAATTGACTTTCTCAAGACCAAATTAGTAGGCAGATTTGCTCAAGCTACTAGGGTTCAAGTCGGGTAATTACTCTCTCGAGGTTTAACCCTTTAATTAGGACTATCAATTCTATTGAGTCCATCCCAATTCCTTGTTGGGTCAATTTTAGAGACATGGGCTCTCTTTCTCAAGAAGAACCAATTCAGCTAAGCACAAACCAGTGTTTGCAACCACCAATTTATAAATTAAATCATAAAATTGACCCAAATAACAAACACCCATAGTCAATCTAGCCTTAAATTGTAGAACCCATCAATTACCCACACTAGGGTTGAGCCACAACCATAGCTAATAGGTTTAGCTACTCATGCTTGAACAAGAAAATAGAGAAATAGATGAAGAACAAGACATATTAATTAATTACTAAAGTAAAATATAAGAATCTATCGTTAAAACCAAGCTAAGATGTCAAAAATGGCTACAGATGAAGTTCCCATGAGCGCAGATACGTTCTGGAGTTAACAGGTAACCTAAAAATGGCAAAATATTCTATTTATACTAAGGTGGAAAAATTAAACAAAAATACCCATGCGGGGTTAGTATGGATCGCATAAAATGGACCCTGGCCGCACTAGGCTCTTGGACTTTGATTCTTGGCTTTCTGAACTTGGGCTCTGCGGACCACGTAGAATGAATTGCGGCCATAGAGGTCTCTAATGAGGTCCGCACAGATATGACCGCGTACCGCGCAACTTGAACCATGGTAAATTTTATCTCTCTGGATATCTCTTCCGCGAACCGCACAAATGGTAGTGCCGCCGCGGAGCCTTCACCGCAGACCACGCAATGTCTATTGTGACCGCGTTGCCTGAAGCCTGGTTTTGCTACCTCTCTGAATGTACCTAGTGCGGACCACACAAAGTCGAGTGCGGCCGCACTAGGCCTTTTTGCCCTCAGTTTTCCTTGTCTTTGATACTTGAGCAGGTTTCACTCTCTTTGAGCTGATCTTTGATATTTCACCACTTTGTCGATCAAACCTGCAATCAAGCACACTTATGAGCCTTTTGGAACTATTTTGTAGCAAATTATAACCAAAGTGTAAGCAAGAAGGAGCATAAAACACAATCAAATCCCTAATTATCAGCTCCACCAATCTTAAGCTTTTGCTTGTCCTCAAGCAAACAAAATAAGACTCATCCCTTAAGGGAAAATTCAAGTATGTTTAGCTATCCTAAAGTAAAACTCAACAAGCATCAATTGGGACTAACAATTGCCCTCAATACGAATAAATTATTAATAACATTTGAACTTTGAAAAACTATGGATCAAGTATGACACAAGAGCTTCAAGAGTTGACTCATTACATCAAAGAACTCTCTCAATTGCTTTGGTCGTTGTGGAACCCAAATTCACACATCCTCAATTCCCCTAAGCAAATCTCACCTTTTTAGATATTAACACACAAACCGAGATTAATAGGAATTCACTCATCTCTCTAAAGGAAAGTTCACAACTCCGGCTCTAAGTGGCATATGCTTGCCCCTCTTATAAGTATCCACTAATGCAAGCATCATTCAACTTAAGATCATATAGGGCTTTTGTGTAGTTAATGTGAAGGCTTTTGGTTCAGGGTAAGAAATGTTTTGATCTAAATGGATTACCCTTAAGCACTTATTTTTATTCATTTGGCACAATTCTCTTGACTCTTTGAGTATATCACTTCTTTTTAGGGGTTAGAGAGACAATATCACCATTTCTTATGCATTTCAAAACGTATCTCCTTTTCAACTTTTTCCACACCTTTTTATCTTTTGTTTTTCTTGAATCCCTTTTTATTCTCTTTCACTTCGGGCTTTCTTTTTTTTTTTCTTTTTCATTGCCTTCCTTTTCTTCACTTTTTTACCTTTTACTACTTTGTTACCTTTCTCGTCTCTCCCCCCAAATTTAGAATTTTGCCATTGCTCAAGGAAAGATCAGGTGCCAAGAGAGGATATATTTTACGGGTATGGGCTTATAGCATTGGTTCTTGAAAGAAAAAGGTTTAAGGCTCAAAACGGTTAACTATGAATTATATCATTGGTAGGCTGTGAATTGTTCAACTATTATTTGGAGAAATGAGAGCCTATAATCACCTCTCAAGCAAAATTTCACTTATGATTTCTCCTCAATAGACATTCAGGGCAAGTTCTAGGCCATTGGCTCGAGACTTAGACTTACAATTCGATTTCTCACCATACAAGCTCAAGGATTGCTAAAGACATTGAGTCGGGGGCCCATAACCTTAGACACGATTGAGCACACAATAGTCTCAAAAGTCCACATGATGATTGTTTGGTCAACATAAGAGTCTCAAGGTTACTACTTTCACCATCCTAAACACAACCATTTGTCTTTGACCATGGGATCAAAGGCAAATGTGTTAGGCCCAACTAAAGCTTTGTTTGAGGTACTCTTAACTATAAATTACCAAAAATAAAAATAAAAACAGACTCAAACTCTTAAGAAGGCTGTCACGACATCCATTATCGGGAAGAGCTACCAGGTTCACACAATATTTAACTTTTAAAAAGAACCGTGGCATTAAGAAAATCAAAGACTTATTGAAAGCACCAAAAATGAAACAAAAAGCTACGAGCCTATATAAAAGGCTAAAAACAATTTTTTTACGAAAATAGAAAATAATATGAATATTCACAATAGGGGATGTGAATATACGAGGGATGAATATATACAATAGTGTAACTTTTTATATAGACAAAAGAGAAGATAAAAAGCACGATAAAAGTAACCAATGTAAAGTTATATACAGACCAATAGAAAATCTAAAGAGAGCATAAACTAAATCAGTCTATATATACAATCATCCAAAAATAAAGTGTAGGCGTGTTGTTACCCCTTTTTCTAATGTGAAATCAGGTTTATGACATTTGGGAGGACAACTCGTTTCCGTTTAGGAATTTGGTTCTTGAATTCAAGAGCCACTGCCTAATGATTAAGTGAATTAGGACACTAAGAGGGTTTTTGATTTTAGAAACTAGAGTTTGGGTAAGGCCTAGAAATTATCTCGAAAGGAAGGTGTTAGGCACCCCCAAGATCCACTAGAGTGGCTCCCGGCCATGCAACAGTTGTGATCTTAAGTACAAACAAAAAATAAGTAAATAAGGGTTTCAAATATGAGGGATTGTCATATTGTGATTGCAAGTAAGTTGAAATTTGAAGAAACATTGAGGCTAAAATTTGAGAAAAGGAGATTTGAAATTTTTGAAAGTAACAAAATAAACAAGTAATGGAAAGGTGGTCCTAGGTTTATAAATAATATGGATCACATCAATGCAATACACTATAATCACTCCTTAGAAGAAGGGTTACACATGGTATTAGCGCACCGGTCATCATATCCATATCTACCTTTCCCATCCCATTAAGGTATTAAAGCGTGAAATAATTTCGTTACTTATCGCATGTTATTACCCGTCCCAATGCTATCAGTCTCAGAGGCATTTGGGACTACTAGTTCTAAAGGGAAGGGAGATTTGGCTTTTCAGAGTTTGAAAGAATAAAATTCTAGGGCGATACCAAAATATATAAGGCAGATACGGGAAAACACATAACAGTTTAAAGGCTCAAACAGGCCTCCTCACTTAAAGAATTAAATTGTTAAGCATGACTTACATATACTGGTTATGGTCTGAATTAAATTTAAAGCGTTAAGTCAGGATGATTCATCACATATTTCTCATATAAAGTTCTGAATTAGGCGTACCCCTGGTTGTAATTATCGAAGACTGGTGTAGTCAATTAATTATTTAATGGCTTGCCTAGGTGACACCTATCGGCATAATATCTAACAATGTAGAAGTATACTGACTTTAAAGAAGGCTAGCTGATTATAAAAAAAAAATAAGTTCTGCAGATATTGAGTAATGTTGCCACTGATTTTAGACTTGTAAACGATTCAGATTCAGTTGATTACCCCTATAAACTTCTTTCTAAGCGTGATTGGTTTTAAAATGTTTTTGGAATGCAAGAGTCCTATAGGCATGGTATCTAGAATGCAATTTGCTATTTAACCCTATAAACGGTTTGCTTAGTGATAGGTGTTTATGCAGAATTTAAGAGATCCTATAGACATGTTATCTATATGATGCAAAAGTGTAGGAGCCTATTGTCAGGGTATCTATATAAGTACAGAATAGGGGTGCTTATCGGGCGGATTGGACGGCTTTTTACTCTTAACGGTTTGGCTTAACGGTTATCGGCTTTTAAATGTATTAATCCGTTAGCCACTCGATAAGATATCGGGCGGATTGATATCAGTTTAGCTCTTATCGGGCGGTTATTGGGCTGTTTATCGGCCTAACATACATATTCACTAAATATCTCTCATTCTCCCCGTCTTAGAAATAATGAATTGCCATAAAAAATAACATTTCAGAGGCACATTCAATTTTCTTTGCCAGAGTCATTCAATTTGATTCCCATGATTAGGAAATTATCTTTACCATCTCCGACACGTTGCCCAACAGGAGGATTACAACCAAAAATAAATTAAAAATAGAACCAAAAAATTTATAGATCTCGAGATTAAAAATGCTTAGAAGTAGAAATAAATTTTTGTTAATCATTTTCAAGGGTTTTAGTTTTTTATATTTAATATATATAAATAAAAATAAATTATATGTATATATATATATATATTCTTAACGGGTTAACGGATTAGCCGTTAAGAAAATTGAATATTCCGTCCCCAAGCCGATAAGCTGTTAATAAAAATAATTCAATCTGTTCCCCGTCCATTAAGCCGTTAATACATTACCAGTAAGCCGTTAAGCTTCGGTTCGGATCGGTTTTCGGTTTCGGATCGATTTTGAACACCCCTAGTACAAAACCTTAAAGACATGGTATCTATATATGCAGAAATGCAGAAAACTGAGGGCATGATTTCTAAATAACTGTAGAAGTGCAGAAACCTGTAGGCATGATTTCTAAATAAATGCAGAAGTGCAGAAACTTGTATGCATGATTTCTAAATAGTACCTATGAGCATGCTGTCTACCCTTTTCATGCATGAGTGACCCTCCATTTTTTATTAAAAACCCATAAGTTATTACAAATTATTACAAACCAGAATGAATTACATCAAAAACTAAACTACAACCAAGGAGCCTAATTCATACTGAAGGTTTAAAATATGAGATGAATTAACTCCAAAGATTAGATTTTCAAAGCCTTTCTCTTATTTGGGATGTGTTAAAGTTCCTTAAGAGTCTCAGGTGGACTTTGGGCGGTGCTTACACCAAAATATATTGCAGAATTAAGTTATAGTGCAGTGTGGAAAGACCAACTCTAAATGTCCAAGTTTAGAGGGAGCTTAAGGTCCCAAAGCAAGGATCATAGTAGGGGGCAGAACTTAGAATCTAAGAGAGAGTGCAAGTACAGAAGGGAATTCAAAGTAGGAAACCAAGATAGGCTGGTGGTCATACCCAACAATTGAAAGTGCTGGCACACCCCAACTAGCCTGTTAGGCACATTGTTTGGGAGTTAGGATCCTTTACCTGATCAAGCCCAGACATGAGCAACAATTTGGATGCTGCCATGTCTGAGCTTTAACTCAAACATATAGAGGGATGGGTATGGGGAATTCACACAGCAACAGATGCAATGAGAACAACATATTCAATACTGAACATAAATAGTAAAGTAGATAAGAATATTGAAACTCTAAAGTAAAAACATAGGGATGAGGCTGAAAAGCTAAATTAGAACCAGCAGTGAATCCAAATTGCAAACATAGCCAAAGTATCTCATAAGAGAGTAGAATGTTGAGTGAGTAATATGTGATAGAGTATTGAACTCAAGGCGTGTGTGTAAAAGTATTGAATTGGAAGTGTCAAAGCTCATAAGGGTCGTGCCCCTTTTATAGTGCAGAACGCAGGTGAGAAAAGGTAACAAGATAGTTTTGAAATCAATATCCTTTCTTTAAGGGATTGTGATTTCAAACTGGTAAAAGGAAATTAAGGAAAGAGTTGATCAAAATCTTTTTCAAAGTAGCACAAAAAAGGGTAAATACATAAAATTTTATTTAAGGCAAATGTCCAGTGGTACACGGTTTTCGAGAATAAGGAAAGGAAATCAATTAAACAGCCAGTACAAATCAAAATTGCAGGCTTTGTTCAAATGAACCAAGTTAGGAAAAGTGAGAAAAAGGGTTTTAATTTAAGGAAATCAATAGCAATCAACCAAACATAGAGATTCTGAATCCAATCATGAGTTGGGAAAAACCCTTTTTGAAAAAAGAATTCCTCATATATAAAGCACACAAACATGTCAAACAAGAAAGAGTTGTCATGTTAATTAAACAAGAGTAGCATAGAAAGGTTCAGGATCATCACAAAAAGGTTCAAATTCAGTTTATAGACTCAGAATGAATCTAAGAGTCCAGAGTTTCAAAGGAGAACCTAAGCCCAAACACTAAATCAAACTTGCCCCAAAAATCCCAAATCCTATAGGTAAGCACGTGATTTTTGTCGCACTTGAAATGTTCCTATAAATTTGTTAAATTAGGACTTTTATTTTATTATTTGAATTTTTAGGAATTAATTGTGAGATTTTGTGTTTATTTATATTATTTATTATTATTTGAATTTCTGGGAATTAATTGTGTGATTTTGTATTTATTTGTGTCTTTCTTTTATTATTTGAATTCATAGGATTTATTTGCGTGATTTTGCGTTTGTTAGGAATTAATTGCATAATTTTGTGCTTATTTGCATGTTACATGTTTTAATTTGCATAATTCATAAAAAATGTAAAATGACACGGTTGCATTTAGGATTTCATTTTCGCATGTTTATTTAATTTTGAAAATGAGAAAATAACAAAATTGGTGATACGTACATTTGCTTAATTTTCTTTTGAATTTTAGAGTTTAGGTTATTTTATAGGTTAATTAGTTTATCATGTGGAGGATATAATCTATTCTGGTTTATTTCTATTTTTATTTTTAAATCTGAAAATAAATGAACAAATAAGTGTGTAAGCTTAAGTCTTTTATAAGGCCATAATTTGGGCCACATTCTCCAGCCCAAACCATGAACCCACTTATGCAGACCCAAGCCCGACTCCTGCCCAGTCCAATAACACTAAGTTCAAAATGACGTCGTTTGATGTCTATTGATCTCGACCATCCCTACCCCTCGATCCAACGGCTCAGATTGAGCCTCACATTTTAAATATAATTTTCTGGACATATATAATACTTCAGAGATAGTCCCTACCCTCCTCGTACCATTCTTAGCTGATGTGACGCCGCCACCAATCCACCATGCCACAACCGTTCGCCGCCGGCCGAAAATCGTTGCCACTGGTGGCGTAACTCCAATGACCTCAAACATTATACCCCGGAATCCCCGTCCTCTCCTATTCCCAACCCTCCTAATATTGCCATTCAAAACCCACCCAACCCGTCGAATATCCATTCAAAACCTGGCAGATCCGCCGTCCACGGCGGCGCCCGGTGGCCAATGACTCCCAAAGTTACACCCTACACTCCCCTTGTTCCCCTCTTTCCAACCATACCATCAGTCACCTTCAAACATAGCCCCAGCTCCTCGAATATTCTTTTGAATGAGGCAACCCCACCATGCACAGTGGCAACCGGGCTCTTATGGCCACCAAATTACAACCACCCCCCTCTAGCCCTCCTCTACCCAAAAACACAGCCATGCCTTTTCGAATAACCCCAAACCTCTCCAATTGTAACCAGCCATGACCTAGTTCTAAGATTGACTTTTAGAAGACTGTTTGAGTTTCGAAACGGAGCCACACGTTTGTTTTGACCAAAAAACAAACATGTGACTCCACTTGGAGGCTCAAATTTGTGTCAGCGAAGTTTAATTGAAGAAAACCAGTAAGTTCACCTCAATCTTAATTTGTTTTTCTATTTTGTATTTTCTTGCATGGTTTAGCAATTAAGTTTGACTTTATTTCTATATTTTTAGTTTAAATTGAAAATGGCATCTTATTAGATTTCTGATCATGTTTACAATTCTGCTATTCATATTCTGATGATTGTATAAATGACCCCATGATCTTAATTATTAATTCTACGAATCCTGAACATGTCCATTGTGATTTTTAAATTAGTAATTTCTGATTTGTTTTTCCATGTCTGCTTTTAGGTTTAAATTTTGAAGTCTAGCATGTTTTCTTTAGTTTCTGTAGTGTTCTTGACTTCTGAGTTTTAGTGTTGGTTAATAGTTCACATGCAATTAGGAAGTGGTCATTAAACCAACATAACAACCTCCATGTTTGTTCTTTAATAATTTCCTGATTTCTGAATTTCGATTAATGATTCATATGGTTTGGAGTGTTGATATAGTTGTAGCCTTCTTCTTTTAATTAGACTTGATTTTGATTCAATTGTGTTTTGGTTTCTAAGGATTGATTGGCAATTATTCTTGTTTAATAGCTCAGTAGCATTAGGATTGGTTATAATTGTTAAGACTAGCAGAATTAGTTTCAAGAGTTGGCATTGCTACCAAATAAATAATTTCAGGGTAATGTAGAATTTTAGTTTAGTTTTGGTAATTTTAGGATAAAATAGGGGTAATATAGAATTTTAGTTCAGTATTGGCAAATTTTAGAATAAAATGGGGGTAATATAGAGTTTTAACTTGGATTTGGTAATTTTAGGAACAAAATATGGGTAGTATAGGTAGTGTATAAATGAAAGACAATGCTAGAAGCCTCTAGACCCTTCTAGAAGGAGTCTTTAATATAAATCAGTAGTTTTATTGCAGTAACTTGGGAAACATGTCAAGAAATGAGGGTCCAAGTAGGTAAAATCTGGAAATTGAAAGAGGAACATTTAGTTAAAACAAAATAAAAGTGGTGCCCTAGCCTTTGGCTATAAAAGGGACTCTAAATCATTTAAAATAAGAGGTTGGACATTCTGAAAATTATTGAAAATTCCAGCCATAGTCAGATCTAGCTTTCCAATTCCTGCAATTATAACAAAAATAAAAAAATACATTTGTTTAGTTGGAACACTTGAGAGCTTTTCCTTCAAATTTGGGCATTTTAGGACTCCAAAAATCAGCTGAAAGTCAACAAATACTGTTCCATTAAAGGTCCAGCTTGATTCAAGGTTATTTGATTTTGTTTCTGGGTTGGTTGCACCAAATAACTTGGGTAGAGGGATTTCTGGGATATTTTGGGTTGTCTTTGAAGTGATTTGGAGTCATCTTTGAAGCTGTGTATGTCTCATTCTGCTAGGATCTGAGTATTACTGATGTGCAGCTTACCAATTTGGCTGCTTATTTTAAGAAAATGTTGCTGAATCCTCACTCTCATTTGTATTTTGGTTACCATGTATTTCTCTTTCCGAAGGATGTAGTATTGAGCCTATGAATGGTGCAAGTTAAAAGATTTGGAGCAACAACTGTTTTTAGTTGCTTGTGACTTCATTCTGGAAATATGAGCTGCTTTGTGATTATTTAGATTTCATGTAAAATAGGACTGTATGGTTTGTCGTTTGTTATGGACTGTTACTATGATTTAATTTACCAATTTGTAATCATTTTCAAACCTCGTTATGTGTGTCCTGGTTAAGACAATAGTTTGTATGATAGGGCACTTGGATTAATATTCTCAAGATGTGCAGTAATTAGCAGTAAATGTAGGCGTGGTTGTAATTAGTCGTTTAGAAAGTTATCATCTTTTTTGCATGTTCAATAACAGGACATGGAAAGTAGGATCCGGGGTATGTATTGTTTGCTTGATGCCTCATCTAATGTGGCTTTATAAAATGATACAGATTCGTTGCTAATTGGTCATCTAAAATTCTAGGCACATTGTTCATTCAAATAACATATACATTAATAGGCCAAGTCCACTTAATTGTGGCCTGAAGTAAGCCCCGAATTGCTCACTCTTTATCTAAGCAAGTTTTTGGGCTTAGGACCGAGCCCGAAACTTGAAGCATGATTGCAAAATCAAAATAAGGCATAATAGAGGTTTTGAGGTTCAACATAGGTTTAGACCTCTGAATGAGGTAGTATCAATTCATTAGGCCCAAGTAGAGACAAGTCTAATAGAAAATAATAGTCGACTCTAGCACTAAAATAACGAATGAGATGTTCCATGCTAAATGACACTTATAATTCACGTGGCCCTCATAAAATGCTTATTAAAATATTTAGAGATTCAGGACACGTCGCTTAGCAAATTTCACAGTGTTCTCGCGAAGATAATAATGAGGTGGTCACTTTTAGGCACGTCTTTAATAATTTTATATCCTTAAACACGGGTGCGCATTTATGTGACCCAAATGCAAATCTCAACAGAGTTAGAATGTGTCAAAAACTGCGGGTGTATTTATGTGACATGGTTCAGGCATGTTTTAACAACGGTGCGATTTTCCTTAAAAAATAATAATAAAAGTGGTCTAAAGATTAAAAATGCACATAGGTTCATAATTGTATAAAAATCAGATAATTTAAGCCAAATATAATAGTTGAGCGACCGTGCTAGAACCCCGGAACCCCAGAATGCCTAATACCTTCTCCCGGGTTAACAGAATTCCTTACTCAGATTTCTGGTTCGCGGACTGTTAAACAGAGTCATTCTTTCCTCGATTCGGGATTCTAACCGGTGACTTGGGACACCATAAATCTCCCAAGTGGCGACTCTGAAATTCTCTTAAATAATTGAATCTCGTTTTGATTGTCCTTTAATTGGAAAAACTCCCTTATCTACGCCCTTCGCGGGGTTGTAGTAATCCAAAAAGAGGTGTGACACTAGGGTTTTCAACTCGAATCAGATACAGATATGAGAAGGCAAGCCATTGAAAAAGGCTCAGAGGTCTCTTTCGAAGACTTATGATAAACAAACAGATATAATAGTAGGTTTGAGACAACAAAGAAAGAAAGCTGACATAAAGCATAAATAACATATTTTTTAGGAAAAGCTCGGAACTTAAGCAAGTTCGAAGAGAAAAGAAGTGATATAAGCTAAAGAAACAGTAGATGAAACATGTTTAGAACTCAAACAGAAGTTCAGTAGGAGCAAAAAAAAGTTAAGAACTTAGTAGGAAACACATATAGCAGAAGAATACTGAAAAGTATAGCAAAAAACATATAGTAAAACACGACAAAGATTGACATGAAAGCCTAGTCTAGAGGCACAGTAGAATACAAAAGTACAGAAGAGTCATGTATAGTAGAAAGAAAATAGAAGAACAACACTTGCATGGTAGAAAGAAAACACACGAGTATAACATAGATAAACACACATAAAGAAAAGAAAATGAAGAATCAGAAAGGTGTTTTGAAGCCCTTTTAGAAACCCTAAATCAAAGAGAAGCAATTTTTGAAAGAAAAGATTGGGGAAAACAACTTTAAAATCCAGTAGAACAGAGATATAGCATAGATCCAAGAAAACAAACAAAGAAGAACCTCGAATAGTCCGAAACCCTAAAAATGAGAAAGGCTAGGAAGAAAGTTTAATCTTGAGTCGGATGAGTTAGAATCAGGCTCCTAATGCTTTGGATACGCCGGAGCATGGCCAGAGAGGCCATAGAACTATAGATATGAGAAGATCTGAAAGAGAACCATCGAGATCAGACCTCAAAACTTCAGATGCCCAGGGTTTAATGGTGGAGGGGGTGAGTACAGGAAGTCCATGGCCTGAGAAGCCATAGATTTCGATGAAGTGGCAGTTGAAAACGGGTGAGAGATGCTAGGGTTTCAAGAACCATCGAGAGTGTTTGAGAGATGTAGGGTTTCAAAGGTGGCTCATTCGGTGAAATTGATTAGGGTTAGGGTTGTTTGGGAAATTAAAAAGGAAATGGAGAATTATGGCCGTTGATCAAAATGATCAACGACCTGGATCAAAAGGGGATCTGGTCGAAGTTTTAGTTGGGTCATGACGGGTAATTTAGTATTTGGGTCCGGTCCATTTGAAATTGAAGTTAAGGTTTAATGAGGGGTCAAGTTTGGCTAAAATTAAAATAAAATAGGGCTCACTTTTAAATAGCCACTTTTCCCTTTTATTTTATAAACTAGTAAAAAATAATTTTGAATTTAAATTAAAAGTAATGGATCAATAAATAATATAAATATTAATCTAAAAATACTAGAACCAATTTTATGATTAAGAAATTTTATTAGTCTAAAATAGGCTAAAATTACAATTATATGCAATTTAGCTTTAAAAATGCCAAATAAATTTTTAAAAATATAAAAAAAATTAATTTAACTATAGTTTGACATAAATATGGGAATAAAATAAATTATTCACCAAAATTGATAATTTTGGTAATAATTATTATTGTTTTATACTACTAAAATGGACAATAAATCAAATTATAAAACATTTAAAAAATTAGGAAAAATACTCAAAATACTTGGGCATGCTTATATATGCATATACATGTTACCTTGAAAGTATTTTGTGTATAAAATACATAGGAAAAAATTGGGTATCAACAGCTGCCCCTCTTTACCCGGAAAGGATGAAAGAGTTGTTAGGTAAAGATATGATTTCCAATTTGATCGAACGAATCGATTTGAAAATTTTTGACCGAGTTCTAGTTCTTGAGCTGCCTACATATCCCTGGTCTTACAGGAATCAGGCCATATGTAGTTCGGGGTTCACTGACGAAATATGCCGATGGAGATCTCTTGAGAACTGACGAGATATTCGGGTTAGGATGGATGGTTCAAGTCTAATAGGGATGCGGGATTGCTCTTGTTGAGAGAGTCGTTGCTAGCTGGTTTACCTGCAAATAAGTAATACAAATGTATACTGTGCGAAAATTTAAACATGATGCAAGTTTCCATCGGACCATGAATGTTGTCTTTGGACAGTTAGGGTGATGTCCTTAGACCATGACATCCTGGGCCATGAATCATATAATAAAGGATTCGCAGGCTACGAAATGATGTTCTCGAGCTATGAGAATGATACCTCCGATGATGCCTTTGAATAATGCTATGCAAAAGATAAAAAATGGGGCCTCAGGCCATGGCATGGCGTTCTCGGGCTATGCAAATGTTGCCTCCAAACAATGATGCCTTCGGATAATTTGGCAATCTTTCAGCCCATGAAATGCAGAGGGTGGCGATCTTTCAGCCGATGCAAGACGTAAACAAAAGGTGGCGGTATTTCAGTCTATACAAGATGTAAAGTGGCGATATTTCAGTTATGCAAGAAAATAAAGTGGAGATATTTCAGCCATGCAGATGGAGGTAGAGCTTAACCTCGAAAGCCAGAAAGGTAGCCTTATGAAATGCAGAGAAATGCATATGGAGGTAGAACTTAACTTCGGAAGGCAGAAAGGTAACCTTATGCAATGTAGAGAAATATAGATGGAGGTAGAGCTTAACCTCGGAAGGCAGAATGGTAGCCTTATGCAATGCAGAAAATGCAGATGGAGATAGAGGTTAACCTCAGAAGGCATAAAGGTAGCCTTATGCAATGCAGAGAAATAAAGGCGAATAGTAATAAAATCTCTTAGCTGATAGTTGATAGCTGATAGTTGGTTGCGATATTGTGGATGTTGGGGATATCGTGTACGGGTAGAAACTACAGATTGGTGATGGTTTCTGAGAGTTGTATTCCTGAAAGTATGAGTGTATAAATTCATTCAATGATTTGCGACTTGGGCACCTGCACCCAAAGAAAATCATAAGTTCTGTAAAGGGGGAAAGTTAGTTCGTATTCTCGTGGGCTTTGCTTGTCTAGCTCTGCTCTTTTTCGGTGATACTATTATTATCATTGGGGTAACGTTGCTAAATAAAGTGATTTCGATAATAATCATGCATGATTTAGCAAAATTATAACATAAATAAGTAGTAAAGAATAGCTTTCTTTAGATGAACCGACGACTGCGACGTGGTTAAAGACATTGCAACCTCTCTTCTCCTTAAAATTCTGCCCCAGTTTACTAGGCTGGCTACTTGCGGTAGATGGCTGAAGTCAACTTCAGAATTTTGAGGGTCCTCCTCAAAATTCTTCCCTAGTTTCTAATTACAGAGGAAATAAAAATTTTTTATTGAATTATGACCGAACACATAGGGTTTCCTACATATCCCCTCTTAAATGGGAATCAGGTCAGAGGTAGTTCAAATTACATCATAAAGGAAATCATAAAAGTTACACATAGTATCGCTTTACTGCATCTTAATTGATCGGCTTCAGCCAAACTTCTCAGTCTATTTTCACAAGTATGAAGGATCGTCATGTTAGAACCCGGTGAACCATGTACAGATCCTACCAGTTGGAAAAGAATTTCCCTTAGGCTTCATCTTGATGGTGGAAATTTTCTTTAGCACCAGTTGTCCCAGTGTGAATCGTCTTGGCTTGGCTCTTTTGTTGAAGGCTATGGACATTTTGTTCTGATAAAGTTGACCATAGCAAACTACGTTAATTCTCTTCCTATCTATAAGAGCTAACTGCTCGCAGCGACTCTTCACCCACTCTGCGCCGTCGAGTTCTGCTTTCTATATAATCATTAAGGAAGGAATTTCTACATCAGCGAGTCTATATCCGTTTGGGAGTCTCCCTATTTGATGTGCGGACTGTGGTGCCACTGCATATGCTTCTCTATCCACTGCATATGCTTCTCTACCATTTTCCTTAGTATCTTCTTGAATTCTTATTGGTGGCTTCTACAGCTCCGTTCATCTGTGGTCTTTAGGCTGTGGAATTCTTGTGTTTGATCATGAAGGTTTCACACATGGCTTTCATCAAGTCACTGTTGAGGTTGGAGCCATTATCAGTAATTATTGACTCTGGAATCCCGAATCGACAAACGATACGGTCGCGGACAATGTCTGCCATGACTTTCTTGGTCACTGTCTTATATGAATTGTTTCAACCCACTTGGTGAAATAATCAATTACCACTTGGATGAACCTATGCCCATTTGATGCGGTAGGTTCATTGGTCCAATAACATCCATTAGCGGCGAACGGCCACAACACGCTCGTTACATAAAGCTCGTTTGGAGGTACCCTTATTATATCTACATGTATCTGACAGTTGTGGCACTTTTGGACATACTGGATGCAGTCCGTTTCCATAGTTATCCAAAAATAACCAGCCTGGAGTATCTTCTTGGCTAAGACAAAACTATTTATATAGGGACCGGAGGTCCCATCATGGATTTCTTCTAGCTGTTTAGATGCTTCCTTTGTGTCGACATATCTGAACAATCCCAAATCAGGAGTCCTCCTATGCAGGGTACCTCTACTATAAAACAAATTGTTGCATAACCACTGAAGTGTACGCTTTTGAGTAGGATTTGCAAATTCTAGGTAAAAGAAGAGGTGCACAAAGATAGAGTTTCGGCATATTCCTAGGGTCCAGAATGAGATTGCTGATGCATTGGCTACCTTATCATCCATGATACAACATCCAGATAAGAACTTCATAGATCCTATTCTGGTAAAGATCTATGATCAGCCCGCTTATTGTGCGCATGTCAAATAAGAAGAGATCCCCGTTTTATCATGTTGCCCCAGAACACAACTGAATGCTCCATCCAATACTGCAAGGTAGAGTAGCAGAGGTCTACCTAGCTCGGGCGACACAAAATAGGTAGCGCTGATAAGTACTCATTGATTTTGTCAAAGGCTTTTTGGCAGTCATCAGTCCATTTGGTAGCGGCGTCCTTCTTCAACATCTTGAAAATTAGCTCACAGATGACAGTAGATTGTGCTATGAACCGGTTGATGTAGTTAAGTCTCCTCAAGAAACTCATAACGTCTTTCTTGTTATTTGGTGGCGGTAACTCTTAAATAGTTTTAACCTTTGATGGATCCAGCTCTATCCCTTAGTGACTTACAATGAACCTAAGTAGTTTTTCGGTAGGAACCCCAAATGCACATTTTTTGGGATTCAGCTTCAAGTTGTACCTCCTGAGTCTGCTGAAGAACTTCCTCAAATCTTCTATGTGATCAGTCGCTTTCTTGGACTTGACAATAACATCATCTACGTATACTTCGATCTCATTGTGTTTCATGTCATGGAAAATGGTAGTCATGGCCCTAATGTAGGTGTCCCCAGCATTTTTTAACCAAATGGAATCATTTTGTAAAAATACATCCCCCACGCCGTAATGAAAGCCGTTTTCTCAGCGTCTCCCTCATCCATCCATATCTGATGATACCTAGCAAACAATCCACAAATGATTGCATCTCACGCTTGGCGCAGTTGTCAATCAGGATGTGTATATTTTGCAAGGGGAAGTCATCTTTTGGACTGGCCCGGTTGAGGTCCCGGTAGTCGACACAGACTCTGACCTTCCCGTCCTTCCTCAGTATTGGCACAATATTGGCTAGCCATGTTGGATACTCTACTACTCTGAGAACCTTAGCTTTGACTTACTTGGTGACTTCTTCCTTGATTTTCAAACTCATGTCAGGCTTGAACTTTCTGAGCTTCTGCTTTACTGATGGTCATGTCGGATTAGTTGGCAGTTTGTATGCTACAATAGATGTACTCAGACCAATCATGCCGTCTTACGACCAGGCGAATAAGTCCTCATATTCCCTTAGAAAGTTTGTGTACTCTTCCTTTTCTAATGGTGACAAATGAACGTTGATGCACATTTCTTTGACATTTTCTGGATCTCCCAGGTTGACAACCTCAGTCTCGTCCATGTTGGACTTAGGTCTATTCTCAAAATCCCCAGCCTCTTTAACAATCTTTTCTGGTATTTCATCCTCATCTGAATCTATATCCGTTTGCTGCGTTGTTTCGTTGCATGTCACAGTCATCGGTTCATCAAGATAAGTAATAATAATGTTGTGTAAATAAGGTGAATGAGAGAAAGCAATAAGAGTATGATTTAAAAGAAACTAAAGTGCTTTGATAGATTTCATAACGGTTTTGAACATTGGAGCTCTTATTTTGAAATTAAAAATGCGTAAAGAAAATCAACTAGCGAAAAAACAATAGAAAATGTATGGTGCTTTGAGGAACACTCCTCGACTCACGGCCTGTATGGAAAGGCCTTCCTCCCTCCTCCTCCTCAAAAATGACACGACAGCCCATGTCATCCTCTTCCAAAAACAAACTCCTCATCGCTTCCAGTGCTTCCTCTTCTTCTGACCCATATATAACATCGGCTGGCTGAAACATTCGCTCCAAGCAAGGTATCAGCTTCTCCAGTGGATAATAAGGTTCGCGCCGTAGTGGTTACTATCCATTGAACTCTGTCCAAGTATACTTATATCCTAGACCAAAAGCGGTACCATATTTCTTCAGTTGGACGGGTTTGGCGATTCTTAAGAGGTTTTTGCCAAGTCCCTTGCCAGGATCATATCCGCTCCAGTTCAGTAGGCTTTCAATTTTGTTGTCCCACCACTTTTCCTTATCAACGGCATTGACTCGCTCGATGTGATGGTAGGTATCCACACCTATCTTCTTTCTTCCTCCGATCACTGGGATGGTTTGGCGACTATATATGGAATTGCTATCGTCATCGTGAATAATCACCTCTTGGTGATTCCGTTCAAACTTCACTTCCTGATATAGGGTTTATACTATAGCCCTAATGCCATGAATCTGCAGTCGTCCCAGAAGCAAGTTGTAAAATGCGGGTACGTCTATCACTTGAAAATCAACATGAAACCTAGTAGGCCTCATTTGCAGAGATAAGCTAATTTCCCCAATAGCAGACCTTTGAGACCCGTCAAAAGCCTTGACGCTGATGGCCCCATCCTTAATTTCATGCACCCCTTTCCCCAATGTCTTGAGTATCACCAGCTGATAGATGTTGAGACTAGATCCCCTATCGACTAGGATTTGGGTGATAAAATAATCCTCGCACTGCAGAGTGAAGTGCAATTCCTTATTATGACCCAATCCCTCCGGTGGTAACTCATCTTCGTGGAAAATGATCTTGTGACTCTCCAATATCTGCCCCACCATGTTTTTCATTTCTCCTTCGGTGATGTGCTCGGTACATATGCTTCACTCATGACTTTTAACAAGTGATTATTGTGTGCATCGGAACTCTGTAACAAAGCAAGGATAGAAATTTGTGCTGGTATTTTATTTAGCTAATCAATGACTAAGTATTCCTTTGCTTGTATCTTTCTCCAGAGATCATCAGGCCTAGTTTCAGTGATGGTCGGCCAACCAGAGTCCTACTTGCTCGACTCAGCCAAGTGTTCCGGAGGATAAACCCTATCGGTCCTTGTCATACCCTGTGCCGTAACTGCTTCTCCGAACATGGTTTTCCCTTTCCTTCTTGCCTCAGCTGTGTAATCCCATGGTATGGATTTTGTGTGGAATGGTGCTAAGATGACATTGCCACTGGAATGGGTACCCTAGCTTTGGAAGGTAACACAACAACTTTAAATGGCGCAGGTGCCTTTAGGGACCAAAATTCCACCTCAATTGGTATTGGCTTCTTTGCAGAGGAAGTCGCTTCGAAATCAAGTGGTATGGACATATTCACCTTGGTGTCCCCAGAAGGCTGGATCTGGATCACAATCGGGTAAAGGGTGATTGTTGGTTTCTTTGGCTCGCCATCTTCTGTTATCAACCCGATCGATCCTTTAGGGTTCCAATCATCTTCTATCTCAATCATGTGAACGCATCCACCCTTGTGGTACGGTAGAGGGTTATTGTAGACATTTGGAGCAAGCTCTTTTACCACGATGATATTGTTATCAATCAAAGCTTGGATCTTATCCTTCAAAGAGCGGCACCCATCAATGGTATGCCCTTTCATGCCAGAATGGTATGCACAGGTTTTGTTTGAATTGACTCATTGGGAAGGATTTTTGGGGGTTATGGCAGGGATAGGGGTGACATAACCAGCAGCTTTGAGCCTTTCATACAGCTGGTCAATTGGTTCGGCAATAGCGGTATACTGTTTGGGAGGTCTTCGGTTAAAATTTGGTCGGGGCCTAGAAAAGTTTTGGCGGGGGGGGGGGGGGGGGGGGGTGATTGATAATGGGCTTTTTGGGTGTTGTAGGCTTGGTAGACATGTGCGGGTTGTGAGTATCTGGGTGAAGTAGGCTGCTATGTGGGTTATGGAGATGATTGGTAAGTAGGTGGTGGAGCTTGGTAAGAGGGCAAGGGTGCTTGGTAATTTGGGGTAGGTTGATATGTGAGCAGAGATATTGGCTATGTTTGGTACTTGATTGGGTATTTTATTCTCTGTCCAACCATCCTAGCGCTCACGTCCCTTTTCTTGGACGTGCCACCAGACTGTAGAGCATTATTGGTAGCCTACAAAGCTTCAAGGTATGTGACTATACCACTTTTAATACCTTCCTCGATCCTCTCCCCTAGCTTGATGATATGGGAAAATTTCTGGCTTTCAATCAGCATCTACCTTTCGTAGTACTGTGGGTCTTGAGCTCGGACAAAAATCTATCCATTTATTCTTCTTCTAAAACCGGCCTGACATTAGCATTTTCTAATCTCCAACGAGTAGCATACTCGCGAAATATTTCCATAGGTTTCTGAATGTATAACATATCTGATGCATTTTTTGTGTTGAACCTGAACCTGTCCATGAAATAAAATGTCATACATACCCAGTTTGACCACTTCTTTGGGTCTTGGCTAATGTACCAAGACAGAGCATCTACTTTCAAACTTCTCATAAAAAGCTTCATGCGAATCTTTTTGTCCTTTCCTACTCCGACTACCTTGTCACGGTATGCCCTCAGATGAACTCTCGGGTCCCCAGTACCGTCAAACATCTCGAACTTTGGAGGTTTGTACCCCTTGGGAAGTTCGAAATCTGGTTGTATGCAAAGTCTTCGTAGTTCAATCCCTCAATCCCCTTGCTTCTTTCAACACCCTGAATTCGGCTAGTCAGCTTTTTGAGTTTTGCGGCCAAGTTTCTAATGAGGGAGTCTTTGTCATCAGACTCAGGTGTGCTTGAGACAGGTTGAATGGATTAGGGAATGGTTTCCACATAGATGGGAGTTTGAGTGTGGAGATGATCATTTGTGAAGTTTAAAGGTTCAGGAATGAGCAGTGGGGTGTTGTTGGAAGTGTGGAAAGAGTTGCGTGGTGATGGGGAACGGGATGGTTTTGTGGTTTTGGGATGTTTTGTGGAGGTGTGGGGTTTTGAGTGTTAGGAAAGTTGACATCTTGGGTGGTGAGGGGAAATGACAAGCTTGCCAAGTTCAGAACTTGGTCCAGTTCTTCTTGAAATTTCAACAACTTCTGCTCGAATTAGGAGGCCCTTTCCTTGGAAACCTGAATAGCCAGAGTAACCTCTACCCATTCGACTGAGTCCTCCTTTCTGATGTTGCTCATGTACTCCATTTTTCTTTTGTTCTTGTTTCTGATGGGACAAAGAGAAGGAGTAGGTGGAGGATCCTTGGATCTTTTGGAGTATGATGATGATGCCAGAATGTACGAACTAACCTTTCGTGAGGGGAATAAAACAAAATTAAAAATAAAAGGTAACAAGTTTGTGCGGATTATAAAAAGATGTTGCAATATTTAAACATAGAGTGCGAGAATGTAAATCATGTTCTAATTTAAGAGCCTCGTGGTGACCGAGGTAGGCCTAGCAAAAAATTGATTTAGGAGAACTCATAATGCTAAATGCCTAATTTCATTGATAAAAATAAAATGAATCCCAAAACAACACTAGAAATAGCAGAAGATAAAATGTCACTAATGGCCATTGGCCTTATTACATTTGAAGCAAAGACAATGATTCCTAACTGCTTGGTCCCAGAAGGACCTTCCCCAGACTCGGCATTTTCGGCTCCATCGAACAACTTCACCATCTCAGCAATTTCAGGTGGATATTGGTTACCATACCGAATCTGGGGACTTCGTGCCTCATTTTCTGCAAAACAAAAGGGTTAGGCCTTTACCCCCACCAAACTCGACTTTTAAATACCAATAATTGGCATAAGCAGCACTAAGTTCTCCAAAAAAATGCACAGAACGTGGTAATGCCCGTTTGGGTTTCAAGGAAACCTGGTGGACTTTAGACAAGGCTATCTTAAAGTGTCATTATGCGGACGACATAACTGACTTGGCTAGGTTTGACGGTAATGCATGCACAATTAACGGAGTAGGGTTTCTACAGGGTATTAGACCCTTGAGTGGACAACTCAAGAGGGAAAGGCACTGAACTATCGACTAAACCGTTTATCGACTGGTTTACCACAAATACGACTTTGCAAGTTTAGGGGTTGATAATATCGGAAGAGCACAACCACTCCTTACAAGCGTTGCTATGGTACTTTGATTGGCACGAGTGGAATATGATGTTGAATATGCAGTTACAAGAATTAAAAAAGTTGTCATGTATTTGCACGTTCATAAGGTAATAATTAAAATAATTGCTCATAATATACAACCATATTAAAGGAAAGCGATAAATAAATCATTAAAGAAATGAAACAAAGAGCCAAGTCAATTTCGTAGTAGTAGAAGGAATTAAATTCTTAAAGCTATATAAAGAAGCATAAAGTCACAAATAGCATGAAATGGTAGAAGCCTAAAGGAATCCCCAGCAGAGTCGCCATGCTGTTGATGCCACTTTTTTCTAAAGTGAAATCAGGTTTGTGACATTTGGGAGGACACCTCGTTCCCTTTTTGGGAATTGGGTTCTTGAACTGAAGAGTCACAACATAATGATTAAATGCATTATGACACCAAGAGAGTTTTTGATTTTAGAAACCAGAGTTTGGGTAAGGGCTAGAAATTATCTCGAGGGGAAAGTGTTAGGCACCCCCCAAGATCCACTAAAGTGGTTTCCAGCCATGCTACAATTGTGACCTTAAGTACAAACAGCACATAAGTAAATAAGGGTTTCAAATATGACGAGTTGTCACATTGTTATTGCAAATAAGTTAAAATTTGAAGAAACATGGAGGCTAAAATTAGAGAAAAGGAGTTTTGAAATCTTTGAAAGTAACAAAATAAACAAGTAAGGGAAAGGGGATCCTAGCTTTATAAATAATATGGATCATATCAATACAATACCCAGTAATCACTCCTTAGAAGAGGGGTTACACGTGGTATTAGCGCACCAGTCATCACATCCATATATACCCTTCCCACCCCATTAGAATATTAAAGCGCGGAATAGTTTCGTTACTTATTACATGTTATTAACCATCCCAATCCTATTAGTCCCGGTGGCACTTGGGACTACTAGTCCTAAAGGGAAGGGAGATTTGGATTTTCATAGTTTAAAAGGATAAAATTATAGGGCAACAATCAAAACATATAAGGTAGATGCGGAAAAACACATAATAGTTTAAAGGCTCAAACAAGCCTCCTCACTTAAAGAATCAAATGCTTTAGCATGACTTATGGATATTGGTTATGGTCTAAATAAAATTTAAAGCGTTAAGGCAGGCTGATTTATCACATATTTCTCAGATAAGAAGTCCGAATTAGGCCTACCCCTGGTTGTAATTATCGAACATTGTTCGGTCAATTAATTACTTAATGGCTTGCCTAGATGACACCTATATGCATGATATCTAACAATGTAGAAGTATACTGACGTTAAAAAAGGCTTGCTGATTACAAAAAATAAGTTCTGCAGATATTAAGTAACGTTGCCACTGATTTTAGACTTGTAGACCATTTAGATTCTATTGATTACCCAGATAAACATGCTTTCTAAGCGTGATTGGTTTTAAAGCGTTTGTAGGAATGCAAGAGTCATATAGGCATCGTATCTAGAATGCAATTTGTTATTTAACCCTATAAACTGTTTGCTAAGTGATATGTGTTTATGCAGATTTAAGAGATCATATAGTTAGGTTATCTATATGATGCAAAAGTGCAGGAGCCTATAATCAGGGTATCTATATAAGTGCAGAACCTTAAAGATATGGTATCTATATATGAAGAAATGCAGAAACCTGAGTGCATGATTTCTGAATAAATGCAAAGTGCAGATGATTTCTAAATAAATGCAGAAGTGCAGAAACCTGTAGGCACAATTTCTAAATAATAACACCTATGAGTGACCCTTCCCTTTTTAAAAACCCATAAGTTATTACAAATTATAACAGACCATAATGAATCAAGAAAAAGTAAAATTACATCAAAAATTAAACTACAACCAAAGAGTCTAATTCAGACTCGAGGCCTAAAATATAAGATGAACTAACTCCAACGATCATATTTCCAAAGCCTTTCTCTTATTTGAGATGTGCAAAGTTCCTTATGAGTCCTCAGGTGGACTCGGGATAGTGCTTACACCAAAATATATTGCAGAATTAAGTTATAGTACAGTGTGGAAAGACCAGCCCTCAAGTGTCCAAGTTCAGAGAGTGCTCAAGGTCCCAAAACAAGGCTTATAATGGGGCAGAACTTAGAATCTAAGAGAGTGCAAGTGCAGAAGGGAATTCAAAGTGGCAAACCAAGACAGGCTGGTGGTCATACCCAGTAATTGAAAGTGCTGGCACACCCCAACCAGCCTGTTAGGCACATTGTTTAGGAATTAGGATCCTTTATAGGATCAAACTCAAACATGAGCAACAATTTGTATGTTTCCATGCTTGAGCTTTAATTATAACATATAGAGGGAATAGGGGCATGGGGAATTCACACAACAACACATGCAAGGAGAACAACATATTCAATACTGAACATAAACAGCAAAATAGACAAGAATATTGAAACTGTAAAGTAAACATATAGGGATGAGGCTGAAAAGTTAAATTAGAACATATCAGTTTCAGAAACAAGAAGAGAAAAGCAGTAGTAAAGCCAAATTGTAAACACACATCCAACAGAAGAGAATAGAATGTTGAGTGAGTAATGTATGTTAGAGTATTGAACTCAAGGAGTGCGTGTGTAAAAGTATTGAATTGGAAGTGTCAAAGTGTAGAAGGGTCGTGCCCCTTTTATAGTGCAGAAAGTAGGTCAGAAAAGGTAAGAAAATAGTTTTGAAATCAATCTCCGTTTAATTAAGGAATTCTGATTTCAAACAGGTAAAAGACAATTAAGGAAAGAGTTGATCAAAATCTTTTTCAAAGTAGCACAAGGGATAAATACACAGAAGTCTATTTAAGGCAAAAGTCCAGTGGTACACAGTTTGTGAGAATAAGGAAAAAGAATCAATCAAATAGCTAGTACAAATCAAAATTGCATGTTTTGTTTGAATGAACCAAGTCAGGAAAAGTGAGGAAAGGATTATAATTTAAGGAAAATCAATAGCAATCAATCAAACATAGAGATTATGAATCCAATCACGAGTTGGGAAAAACCCTTTTTGAATAAAGAATTCTGCATATATAAAGCACACAGACATGTCAAACAAGAGAGACTTGTCATGCTAATTAGAAAAGACTAGCATACCAAGGTTCAGGGTCATACCACAGAGGTTCAAATTCAGTTTATAGACTAAGAATGAGTCTGAGAGTCACGGGTTCTAAAGTAGAACCTAAGTCCAAACACTAAGTCAAACTTTCTCCAAAAATCTCAAATCTTAGGGTTTTCAACTCGAATCAGATACAGATACGAGAAGGCAATCCATTAAAAAAAGGCTTAGAGGACTCTTTCAGAGACTTATGAGAAACAAATAGATATCATAGCAGGTATGAAACGACTAAGAAAGAAAGCTGATCTAAAGCATAAAGAACATGCTTTTTTAGGAAAAGCTCGGAACTTATGCAAGTTCAGAAGAGAAAAGAAGTGATATAAGCTTAAAAAATAGTAGATCAAATATGTTTAGAACTCAAAGAGAATTTCAGTAGAAGCGAACAAAACTTAAGAACTCAGTAGGAAACACATACAGTAGACGAATACTGAAAAGTATAGCAAAGAACATATAGGAAAACACGACAAAGATTGACATGCGAGCCTAGTCTAGAGGCACAGTAAATACAAAAGTACAGAATTCATGTATAGTAGAAAGAAAATAGAAGAACACATGCGTGGTAGAAAAGAAAACACACGAGCATAATATAGATAAACACACATAAAGAAAAGAAAAAGAAGAATCATAAAGTCATTTTGAAGCCCTTTCAGAAATCCTAAATCGAAGAGAAGCAATTTTTGAAATAAAAGATTAGGAAAAACAACTTTAAAATCCAGTAGAACACAGATATAGTATAGATCTAAGAAAACATACAGAGAAGAACCGAGAAACCCTAGTAATGAGAAAGGCTTGGAAGAAAGTCTGATCTTGAGTCGGATGAGTTAGAATCAGGCTCATGATGCTTTGGATACACCGTAGCATGGCAGGAGAGGCCATAGAACTATAGATCTGAGAAGATCTGAAAGAGAACTATCGAGGTCAGGCCTAAAAAATTTGGATACCCAAGATTTAATGGTGGATGGAGGTGAGTACAGGCCGTCCATGGCCTGAGAAGCCATGGATTCTGGTGAAGTGGCAGTTGAAAACAGGTGAGACATGCTAGGGTTTCAGGAACCATCGAGATTGTTTAAGAGATGAAGGGATTCAAAGGCGGCTGATTAGGGTTAGGGGTATATGGGAAATTAAAAAGGAAAGGGGGAATTATGGTCTTTGATCAAAATGATCAACGGCCTGGATCAAAAGGGGAGCCGGGCGAGTTTTTTAATTGGGCCATTGGCGGGTAATTTAGGATTTGGGTCCGGTCTACTTGAAATTAAAATTGGGATTTAAAGATGGGTCAATTTGCGCTAAAATTGAAATGAAATAGGCTCACTTTTAAATAGCCACTTTTCCCTTTTATTTCATAAACTAGTAAAAATGATTTTGAAATTAAATTTAAAGTAATATATCAGTAATAATATATAAATTTTAATTTAAAAATACTAGAACCAATTTTACAATTATAAAATGTTATTAATCTTAAAATAGGCTAAAATTATAATTATATGCAATTTAGCTTTTAAAATGCCAAATAAATTTATAGAAAAAATAACTTAACTATATTTGGTATAATATAGGAATAAAATAAATAATTCACCAAAGTTGATAATTTCGGAAATATTTATTGGTTTTTATACTACTAAAATGGGTAATAAATTAATTTTTAAAACTTTTAAAAATTAGGAAAAATAGCCAAAACACTTGGGCTTGCTTATATATGCATATACATATTATCTTGAATGTACTTTGTATAGAAAATACATAGAGAAAAATTGGGTATCAACATGGCGCACCCCCTCAAATAAAAGTCGGCATTGTCCCCAATGCCAACTTAACAAATAAGTACCGAAAAGCAGAAGGAAAGGATATGAAAACTCCATAAGACTCATCTATTTGCATGGGATAGTGAGTGATCCCCCGGTATTCTGTATGCGCGGGAACCTCAGACTGTTCCCAGTCTCCTGCTGCTCAGCTGCTGGGACTAGGGCCTAGACATGGATGGGCTGAATAACAGGAACATCATGTGGCTGACTGGAGGAAGCCTCCGGTAGGTCCGCCAACTGGATAATCATCTCATCTGCACTGGGAGCTTCCTCTTCTTCTTTGGAAGTCTCTGTGTCTGATCCTGCTATGGCACTACTGCTGGAGTTGGATCCTCAAATAGCAAGTCTAAAGGCAAGTGGTCTGCTTTCAGCTTCCCCATATCCACTCTAAGCTCCTTTACAAACTCCTTGGAAGCTCATGTTTTCCGAAGCTTCTTCTTCTCTCTGGAAAGCTCCTTCAGAGCCTTGCCATGTAATTCCACTGCCTTAGCCAAGGAAGCCTCAGAATCAAGGATCTTCTGCTAGTCGGCAAGAATCTCCTTAAGTGATTCCTCTATAGACTGCGGCACCTGTACTGGCTATTGTGCTGACTGAGCAGCAATAGTGAAGGTCAATGTAGACAACTTGAATGAAGCAGCGTCATCCAGTTGTTCAAGCTATGAAGTGTCTGGCTTAGCTGGTGAGCAGTGATGAGATGGGCTCGGGAAGATGGAATCCTCGGGCCAGCTGAATAGAGGGGCCAATAGTAGTGGAGGGTCCGGGAGGCAAGTCAGCAACTGTGGAGGCAAGTTTAGTGGAGAGCTCTACCGCAACCGGCTCTTTAGACTAGCCAATTGGAGCAAAGGCAGGAAGCTTGTAATTCATGTCCTTAGGGTTGTCTAGCCCCTTCAAACTGTACCACGAAACGGAGCCACAAGTTTGACCTTGACATCAAAAGGTCTCTACTCCACCTTCAGGTCCCAGAAATACATAGTGAGTGTGTTGGGGAAAGGGTAGTTCCGATCATGCTCAACCCCCCACTGCAGAAATGACACGGGAGATCACATTGCCCACGTCAATAGGGTATCCCTCCATAATAAATGCCACAAGAAGAGCCCCGGCAAGTGGAAGAGTCTTGTCATAGGCAGTGGGGTCAAGCCAGTTGCACACAAAAGTCAACCACCCCTAGCCTCAGAGTTAAGAGTCCTCCGAAGTATTTTGGCCCATGCTTGCAACCACTCTGGAACAATACCCAAGATTGCCAGGTATGAAGCTAATCAAGAATGAACCTCATCGCCCATTGCCAATTTTTCATTGTACAGGGACTCGTCTTCTTTATTGAATCCTAGGTATTCATTTAGCGCCTTCCCGGTAAATACCACATTTTTTTCGCAGCTTGGTCACTTTGGTGCCCTTTAATATATGGGCTACATTGCTATAAAATTCCTTGACCATGTGCTCATTCGCCTTCACACAATCATCTATAAAGTGCTTCTAATCCACTAGCGCATGAAACTATCTATGCACATTGGGGTGTAGGGGTAGCAGGTCTCTGTCAATAAAACTCCTCTCAAGAATCCATTTCATGACGGCCACCATTCCCTAAAACGCCACCTGGCTGATGAATCTATCTTCCCAAACAACAGGATTTCTAGTCCAGTCAACACCCCCAACTTGAGGCTTACCACCCCCAGGTATCTCCCCTTCTCCTTGTACCTCCTCTTCAACTCCATCTGCACTCTCCTCGGATAATAAAGTTGTGGGGGAGGTGCAGTACTAACTGCTACCGGCTGCTGAGCTCTCAGACGACTCAGAATGTATACGCTCTGGAGTTTGAGCAGGGGATGAAGGAGGTGGAGTATCATCGGTCAATCTCATCCTTCCGGGCTAGTCAGGAATCTTTGTAGGAATTGAATCTGAGGAAACCTCCTGAGATGGCTCGTACTAACTCCCCGATTTGTCAGCTGCCCTGTCAGCAGCTTTTATCAACTTTCTAGTCCTTTTTATGCTCTCCTGAACTTGGGAGTGAGTTTTATCATCTTTTGCTTTCTGCCCCGGGAGGATTCATCTCTCCCGTGTTATTTTGATCATTTTCACCTTGTTGTTTAACCATAGTATGTAAGCATAAACATCTAGCTTTGTTAGTATCAGCAGAGGCAATGAATCGGTTGTGGAAAATGAATTACAAAATAGAAGCACAAAAGTTGCAGAAAATGTTGCAGACACTATGCACTTCGGCCCGCACAAAGAGGAGTGTGGCCGAACTGAAGGCACTACGAACCACGCAAAAGCCACCGTGGTCCACACTGGGGCAGGGGCTGGAATACCACCTCTCTGAATCTCTCCACCATGGCCTTCATAAAGTGGTATCGCGATTGCAATGGGCCAGCGCGAAACGCACTGAGTGCAATGCGGCCGTGCTGGGCAAGAGGTCAATTTTCAGAAACATAAGCACTGCAGTCCGCATAAAAGGTATCATGGACCACATCAGAGTACCACAGACCGCACAAAAGTGATCGCAGTCCTAGGAAGGTGCTTAATTCAGGCACTGAGTTAAGGTTTCCATTTTTTGCAAGTTTGTTCAAGTTCTTTTTACCTAGAGCTTGTCCCTACTCTATTACCCAGTTCAACATGTTCATCAAACACACAAAAACCAACATTTACACTACCCTAAGCTAACAAATAGAGAAAAACGGGAAGAAAAAAAAGCTATGGGCTACTGGACATGAAAATAAGATGAAATTATAAAATTAAACAAAGAAGATTGAATGAAATGTTACCAGATGTGAAGATGGAATGCAATTAATCAATCTACGCAATGATTTACGTGGAAAGAGAGGATGAACATTAGATTTTGGTCTCCAAAAGTCAATGTTTTGAAAAGTGTAACTGGTGACCCCTGAGGTCTACTTACAGAAAAATATGTAGGACCCAGCCTCACCTACCAGAGCGGCCGCACAAAAGCGATCGTGGGCCGTACTGCATTTGTTCAGAAGAAGTCTTAGAAGGCAACCTCCGCTGGTCAACACAACCGCGGGCTGCACCAAATGCAATGCGGCTGCGGTGGCAAAATTCAGAGAGTACCTCACTTGAACTTCACCGGTGTGGACCGCACAAAGTGCAATGGGGCCGTACTGGCAACTTCAGAGACTGTTCAATTTTTTAAAAAATATTTTGCATTGCATCAATGAAATCCCTGCAACATCTCACAACCAATTAGTCCAAGGAAGCACCTGATTTAACGTCACGGCACAACACATGTTACCATCATATCACTTTAGATGATGAAGTGCCACCACATAGCTGTCATCAAATTTCCCAAGATAATGCTTGACCTGGTGCCCGTTAACTCTGAAAACTTCACCATTTTTGTTCGCGATCAAGAGCACCAAATGGGGTCACGAGCACAACTTCAAATGGCCCACTCCACTTTGACTTGAGCTTTCCCAGAAATAGACGTAACCGAGAATTTAACAAGAGAACCATATCTCTAACCTTGAACTCCTTACCCCGAGCATATTTGTCGTGAAGGTACTTCATTTTATCCTTATATAAGGACGACCTGGAGTAGGCATGGAATATAAACTCATCGAGCTCATTAAGTTGTTCAACCCGAAGATTGGCCGCAACATCCCACTCAAGATTAAGCTTCCTCAAGGCCCACTTGGCCTTATGCTCCAATTCCACTGGTAGATGACATGCTTTCCCAAACACCAATCAGTATGGTGATATACCAATTGGGGTCTTGTAAGCGATTTGGTAAGCCCATGAGCATAATCCAACATTTTCGACCAATCAGTCCTATTGGCATTGACCGTCTTGCACAAGATACTCTTGATTTCCCTATTGGAGACTTCCACATGGCCACTTGCTTGGGGATGATAGGGATAGAAACAATGTGATTGACATCGTACTTGGAAAGTAATGTGTCGAAAGCTTTGTTGCAGAAATTAGATCCCCCATCACTAATCATTGCACGAGGAGTGCCAAACCTTGTGAAAATGCTCTTTTTAAGAAATGCCACAACACACCGGGCTTCATTGTTTGGAAAATCCACGGCTTCAACCCATTTCGAGACATAATAAACTGTCACGAGAATGTAAGTGTTCCCATGAGAGCTAACAAATGGACCCATGAAATCGATTCTCCAAACATCAAAGATATCCACTTCTAGAATTGTATTGAAAGGCATCTCATCCCTTTTTTAAATTTTTCCCGCTCTTTGGTATTCATCACATCTCTTGACAAAATCTCCCGCATCTCTGAACAAGGTTGGCCAATAAAATCCACAACTAAGCACTTTAGAAGTTGTCCTCACCCCGCCATGATGTCCTCCATAAAGAGAGGAATGACAAGCCTCCAACATACGCAATTGTTCTTCCTCCTGGACACGTCAGAATCACACCATCAGTGCAAATCTTGAAAAAATATAGCTCATCCCAATAAAAATCCAAGATATCCCTCTTGAGCTTCTTCTTTTAGTTAAAAGAGATCTCATACGGGATTATTCTGGTCACAAGATAGTTAGCAACATCGGCAAACCATGGCATATCATTCATTGATACCGCAGGAGCTGCTCTTTGGGAAATGAATCATTGATCTCAAGGCCATCACAAGGCCTCCCCTCCTCCTCCAAAAGGGATAAGTGGTCCGCCACTTGATTCTCACTACATTTCCGGTCCATAATTTCTAGAGCAAACTCTTGAAGTAGTAACACCCACCTTATCAACCTTGCTTTTGAGTTTTTGTTTGTCATACAAAACCTAAGGGCGGCATGATCAGTGTGCATTACGACTTTTGTCCCATGATATATGGTCAAAACTTCTCCATAGCAAATATTATCGCTGACAACTCTTTCTTGGTGACCGTATGGTTCCTTTAAGCCTCATTCATAGTCTTGCTTGCGTAGTACACCGGATGAAATATTTTGTTCACACGTTGACCCAACACCACACCAACCGCCACATTGCTAGCATCACACATGTGCTCAAAGGGAGAGCTCCAATTAGGCGCGGTAATGATAGGAGTGGTGGTCACCTTTTGCTTAAGAAGTTAAAAGGCCTCCATGCATTTCTCATCAAACACAAACTTAGCATCTTTCTCTAACAACTTGCACAAATGGTGTACCACTTTGGAAAAATCCTTTATAAACCTCCGGTAGAAACCCGCGTGCCCAAGAAAACTCATCACCCCTTTGATAGAAATAAGGGGAGGAAGCCTCAAAATCACCTCTATTTTGGCTTTATCCATTTTAATTCCTCGCATTGAAATTTTGTGACCCAACACTATACCCTCTTCAACCATGAAATGGCCTTTTTCCCAATTGGGTACAAGGTTTGTGTCTTCACACCTAGCCAACACTTTATCCAAATTACCCAAACATTCTTCGAAGGAATCCCCAACCACACTGAAATAATCCATGAAGACCTCCAAGATATCTTCCACCATGTTGGTGAAAATAGCCATCATGCATCGTTGGAAGGTCTCCGGGGCATTACAAAATCCAAACGGCATCCGAGAGAAAGCAAATGTGACATATAGACATGTAAAAGTTGTATTCTCTTGATCCTCCGGGAAATTAAAATTTGGTTGTACCCCGAGTAACCATCCGAGAAGTATGAAAAGCACAACCCGCAAGATGATCCAGCATTTGGTCAAGGAATGGCAATGGGAAATGGTCATTTCGAGTCACCTTGTTTATCTTCTGGTAATCCATACAAACTCTACATTCGGTGAACATCCGAGTAGGAATAAGTTCGTTGTTGTCATTGGGCACCGTATTCATACCACCCCTCTTCAGCACGTATTGCACTGGAAAAGTCCACAAGCTATCAGAAATGGGGTACACAACCCCGCATCCAACCATTTGATTACCTCTTTCACCACCTCTTGCATAGCCTCGTTCAATCTTCTTTGATGTTCTAAGGACGGCTTTGCATCATCCTACAAGATAATTTTGTGCATGCAAATGCGGGGCTTATTCCCTGAATGTCAGCTAGTATCCATCCAATTGCCTTTTTCCACTTTTGAAGTACTACCAAAGTGGCCTCAACCTGCATGTTAGTAAGGCAAGAAGAAAGAATAACTGGTAAAGTAGAATTTGATCCCAACAATTCATAGCTGAGGTGTGGAGGAAGTGATTTCAACTCCAACACCAATGACTCCTCAATTGATGGATTTGTTGGTAGAGTTTTCCAATTTTCAAGATCCAAAGACAATTTTCTCGGCTCATAAGAATAAGAGCACATCCCATATAGGGCGTTCATGCACTCCACTCTACTTGCATCATCATTGACATCCATATTTAAAAGCACAGCCTCAAGGGATCCTCCATATTAATCATAGAACTTGTATCATCCACTATCACAGCTGTGACAATGTCCACAAATGAACACACCTCGGTGCTATTGGGTTGCTTCATGGATGTGAAAACATGGAAGACGACCTTTTCATCACCCACTAGGAAAGTGAGCTCACCCACTTCAACATCAGCCAATCCCTCCCCCATTGCAAGGAAAGGTCTACCTAAGATAATTGGAATCTCATAGTCTACTTCACAATACAGGATGACAAAGTCAGCCGGCAATATGAATTGTCCACCCGGACAAGCACATCATCAACAATTCATAAGGGCCGCTTCATCGATCGATCTGCCATTTGAAGCCTCATTGAAGTTGGTCTAGGTTTTCCAATACCCAAAGTCTTGAAACCGAGTATGGAATAAAATTAATAGTAGCCCCCAAGTCACATAAATCTCTAGCAAAGTCTGCACTTCCAATAGTATAAGGGATAATAAAAGCGCCGACATACTCTAACTTCGGGGCTATTGAATGCACAATAACACTCACTTGGTGAGTCATCTTTATAGTTTCAGAATCCATAGATTACTTCTTTGTAACCAAGTCCTTAATGAATTATGCACAACCTGGCATTTGTTCAAGTGCCTCCATCAAAGGCACATTTATGGACAAAAATTTCATCATATCAATGAATTTCTTAAATTGATTATCATTTCTTTGCTTTGCGAGTCTTTGACGATATGGTGGAGGTGGCCTAGGCAAGGGTGCCTTGGCTTTTGGATTAACCGGCTCGGGCATGTCAATCACATGTTCCCTAGACGGGTTCACGACATCTTGAGTTTCTACTTCGGCTTCATCTATGTCAATCCTTACATCATTATTCACATTTTTTAAACCACATCATCAATAATTAAAGGTACCTCATCATCCCGCAACTCAATATCATCATCTACAACTTGCTTTTGTCTTGAGAGTTCACATCATCGCCTCTACCACTTCTTGTTGTAACCGGCATCACATGATTATTGCTCCTGCCCTTCGAGTTAACTACTGTGTCACTTGGTAGAGCGCTCTAAGGGCGAGTGTTCAAAGCTTGAGAGATTTTGCCTAATTGTACCTCCAAATTCCGGATGGAGATATAGTGTGAAGCTAATTGAGCATCGGAATCTAGGTTCTTCTTCATCATTTGCTCGAACATGCTTTCAATTCTACCCATATGATTTCTGGAAGAACTAGGACCTTGAGAAGGGAAAGGGGGTGGATTGCTCGGTTGTTGGTACATTCGAGGCCTTTGAAATACTTGCCCCCGGTTGCCTTGGTCCCCGTTGTTGTTCCACCCGCCTTGATTGTTGTTGTTGCTCTAGTTATTGTAATTTCCATTCCAATTGCCTTGGTTGTTGCCTTGGTTAACCTAATTGTTGTTATTCCAATTGCCACCACCTTGTTGTTGATTGCCCCAATTTCCTTGGGGTCCCCATAATTGGTTCGAAGAGTTGCCTCTATTTCCCTGATAGTTGTTAACATGTTGAGCCTCCTCGCTTTGGTCATCATAACACTCATTTGAAAAACCACCATCATCATTGTCGTATTGTTCACAATTCCCTTGAGATTGTTTCCCTTTTTGTCTTCTCTTAAGCATACTGACACCATCCATGGCGTTGACTTGACATGGATTTTGAACTTATTGCAAATTGTGCCTTAGCTAATTAATTCATAGTGGTGGTCAACTCCGCAATAGCGTGCCCATGGTTATGTAACTCCTAATGCAAATAAATAACCGTAGGGTCGCCTTGAGGAATGTTAGCTTTACTTTGCCATAAGGAGGATGTTGAGTCAATTTTTGTATGAAAGGAAACCTCTTTATAAAGAGAAAAATGAATTAATTAAATTGAAGTTCTTTCTTTGGCCTAATTATCGATTAGAAGATTTAGCTTGTATGAATCGTTATTGGTTTGATACCAATAATGGTAGTCGTTTCAGTATCTTAAGGATACATATGTATCCACGATTGAAAATAAATTGATAGTACTATATATCCTGTTTCGCATAGAGTATCTGAAAGTAAACAAACGTACACATGCTCTGTCTTACATCTCATTCGAATCTAATTCGAGTAGACGATACTAAATCACTAAGGTCTCGATTAGATCTAGAAATGAATCAACAGAATCTTCTCCGCCATCTCATCAAGAATGACACAAGCTTTATCATAAGTCAACTTCATAAACTTACCCCCGGCTAATTGATTCGCTATGCATTTATTCGTATTATTGATGCCCCGGTAGAAAGTTTGTTGCAACATATTCTCCGTCATGTCATTATTGGGGATCCTTTACCATCGTTCTGTATCTCTCCCAAATTTCATGCAAAGGTTCTGTTGTCTCTTGCTTGAAGGCTAAGATTTCGTCCCGAAGTGTTTCCATATGACTTGGTGAGAAGAACTTGCCAGTAAATTTATCCGCCAACTCATCCCAAGTTGTGATGGAATTGTTGGGGAGTCTCTCAAGCCAATCTAATCCCTTTCCCCGAAGTGAGAATCGGAAAAGTCTAAATCTCAGCGCATCCTCGGACACATTAGTCTGCTTGCTCCCCCCACATGTATCTACAAACCCATTAAGAAGCTTGTAGGCATTTTGATCAGAGGCGCCCGTGAAATACACACGTTGCTAGAAAATCCCCCCCCCTTCCGGATTCGGGGAAGGACAATAGCACTCCCGTACCCTTGATTCGGCAATATTCTGGGAGCTACTCTTGGAGGTGGCGAAGGAGGGTCTGGGATATTATCATTTAGAATAGCATTTGTATTGGTATTCCGGCCTCTCTGTTGTCTTGGAGGTGCTAGAGGCACCTCAACTTGCTCAAGATCATCTACCTCCTCCCACGCTATCACATTTCCAAAAGGGTCATTAGCATTTAAAGCATTTTGGTACCTGATAATTGACACAAACAAATAAGTAATGAAGAAGGAAAGAAGAACAACACACAAAACTAACTAAACAGATACTTGAAACCGTTAGCTCCCTGGAAACGGCGCCAATAAGTGATCGATGCCAACTCCGCACTACTATAAGTTAGCAAGAGAGGATCGCAATAGCTTTTACCCGATTTGAGGGTCAGGATCGATTTCCTCAGGAAGCTAGGAAGGGAGTCGAGTATCTATCTTGGCTAGAGTTGTGTAATTGCTCCAAATGTTACTTCCAATCATATTGGGTTTTTCCTTAAAATCTACTATTATCAAACACTAATTGTAAAATGCAACTAGATTATGCTAAGCGAAGATTTCTAAGAGTTGTATCTAATAGATAGAAGCATTAGGGTAGTGACTTTCCCCTAGGTGGCTAATTTACGGGTAATTACTTCTAAGGCTTGCTTGACATGTTTGGGGAAACATGCTATAACCATTGCATGATTTTATCCATTATCGAACCTCTCAATAGAGAGAGTGATTTTACCCAATTGACTTTCTCAAGGCCAAATGGGTAGGCAGATTTGCTCAAGCAACTAGGGTTCAAGTCGGGTAATTACTCTATCGAGGTTTAACCATTTAATTGGGACTATCATCTCTCTTGAGTCTATCCTAATTCCTTGTTGGATCAATTTTAGAGACTTTGGCTCTCTTTCTCAAGAAGAACCAAGTCAGCTAAGCACAAAACAGTGTTTGCAACCACCAATTCATAAATTAAAGCATAAAATTGACCAAAAAAACAAACACCCATAGTCAATCTAGCCTTAAATTGCAACACCCAATCAATTACCTACACTAGGGTTGAGCCACAACGCTAGCTAATGGGTTTAGCTACTCATGCTTGAATAAGAAAATAGAGAAATAGATGAAGAAAAAGACATATTAATTAATTACTAAAGTAAAATACAAGAATCGATCGTCAAAACCAAGCTAAAATGCCAAAAATGGCTACAGATAACGTTCCCACGAGCGCGGTATGGAGTTAACAAATAACCAAAAAATGAAAAAATATTCTATTTATACTAAGCTGAAATTGGACAAAAATACCCCTACAGGGTCAGTGCGGGCCACGTAAAATGGACCGCAGCCGCATTAGGCTCTTGGACTTTGAATCTTGTCTTTCTGAACTTGGCCTTTGTGAACACCATAGAATGAACCGCGACCCACGGAGATATTTAATGTGGTCCACATAGATTTGACCACAGACCGTGCAGCTTGAACCATGGCAAATTTTCAACTCTCTGAATATCTCTTTCACAGACCGCACAAAATGGTAGTGCGACCGTGGAGACTTCACCGCAGACTCTGCAATGTGTACCGGGGCCACGTTGCTTGAAGCCTGGTTTTGCCAACTCTCTGAGTCTACCTACTGCAGACCGCACAATGTCGAATGCAGCCCCACTAGGCCTTTTTGCCCTCAGTTTGCCTTGTCTTTGATACTTGAGCAGGTTTTACTCCCTTTGAGCTGGTCTTAGACATTTCTTCACTTTGTCGATCAAACATGCAATCAAGCACACTTATGAGACTTTTTGGGCCTATTTTGTAACAATTTATAACCAAAGTGTAAACAGGAAGGAGCATAAAACATGACCAAATCCCTAGTTATCACTACTACCAATTACATCAAAATCTTGTTGTATCAAAGTAGGGAGGTCCTCAAAATACATGATTGATTGTGGCGGTGATCTTATATTTGTTTTTCCAAATTTTACTGATGCATCAACCACTTCATTGCCTTCTCTTACCATCTGAGTTGTTAGATGTTGAGTTCCTGGATCATTGACCTAGAAGATGTTATAAGGTGCAAGAATTTTAGACTACCAGCTTAAAGTATTTGGAGCAATACATGTGAGTTAGTTTTCAACAATTAGAGGACCAATGCTTCGATTAATAGCAATGGTTAGCTCGTGGTAAAACGCAAGTAGTTCAGTTTGTAAGCCATTTATATTGGTATATGCAGTGCAAACCGTAAATTCATTGTCCTGTGGAGTCATAAAAACTCCCTCTGCTCCTCCATGGTATTTTTTGGGTCGCAAACATCATCTATGTTGAGTTTGTAGTGTGATGGTTGTGGTTTATTCCATGACGTAGTTTCTATCACAGAATTAGTTTTGATGCTAGGTATATTTATTAAGTAATTAACTTTGGTTACAAGTGTGATAATAGCGACAGGGTCTATTAAGTGAATTTTGTGCTGAAATGGTTATCGTTACGATTTAGCCAGATTTGCCATAAGAGAATGGTCTTTAGGATAAAAGATGGTATAGAAGTCTTGGGATTTATTTGAATTTGAGTATGGGAGGTGCATAGTTTGTGTAACCATTGTCTAAAATTAGTTGTGGGTGTTTTTATTTGTAGTTAGTGCTACAATGTATTAGCTGGTTTGCAATGTAAAGAGAAGTATGTTATGTCTTCCCGAAGGTTATTACTATTTGGACAGTAGGGATTGTTAGTTGATTTTCCTATGGAATAGTAGAGTTTTAGCAGGGAGTTTCTCATGTGTTAGTAACCATAAGAAGTATTTTATTTTTAGCAGTGTAGTTAGTTTCCAAATCCAATTATTAGGGGATTTTATTATCCAGTGATAATCTTGGTGTATATATGTAGGTAGGCAGAGGAAGTCGAGAATGAACCATCAGTTGTATGGTGCCAGTAGGGTGAATTGGACGCTTAGTTCCAAGGTTAGAAACTTAGATTATAAGAGTTGATTGCGCTTTGACTTTTGGATAAACAACCCTGAATTGGCATTTTGATGGTTCCAATAGGCTTGTATGGTGATTTTGCACTTAGGAGTATGTCCGAATTTGGATTTGGAGGTTCCTAGGTTGATTTGGCTCTATTTGGAAAAAGTTAAAAATTTAAAGGTTTGGATGGTTCATAGGCTAATAGGGAATTGACTTTGATATTATCGGGTTCAGATTTTTATTCTGAGAGTATCATTATGTCATTTGGGACTTATTTACAAAATTTGAGTTATCCCGAGTTGGTTAGACAAAGTTCAATATAAGTTTTGAAATTTGGAAATTGATTAGTTCTTTAATCTTGAATTGAGGTGTGATTTGTAGTTTTGATGTTACTTTGTGTGATTTGAGACTTCAAGTAGCTTTGTACGAAGTTTTCTGACTGATTGGTGTGTTTGGACGGGATCTCGAGGGTTTCGAGAGTATTTCAGATGGATTTCAGATCATTTTGAGCTTGTTAAACTGTTGAACATTACTGGTGTTTAGTGTGCTTCGTGATCGTGGAGCAGGTCTCTTGATTGTGAAGGCTAATTTTGGGGTAGTGTCTTTTGGCTCTTCGCGTTCTCAAAGGTGGAGTTGCATTAGTGATGCTTTGGTGGTCAGTGGTCTTTGCATTTGTAGTCCCGGCCTCACATTCGTGATAAAGGGATGAATGCTATGGTTTGTTAGGCGTCTGGCCCTCATGTTCACGTGAGGGGGTCGCGTTTGTGTAGGCCAATGGTGCTTTGTGCGTCACGTTCGCGGGATTGGGTCCATACTCGTGAAGGGTTAATTTTGGCTTAGGATTTTTGTGCTTCACGAACATGAGGCAGTGGTCGTGTTCGTAAAGGGTATCATTAGGCAGACTTATAAGTTGTCTGATTTGAGGATTAGATTCATTAGTTTATATCTTGAGCCCTAGACTCTGAGATGGGCAATTTTTTAAGGGGATTTTCACATAAAGCAATAAGGTAAATAATTTTTACTTGATTTTAATATTTTATCTTGATTACCCATGGATTATTACACATAGATTTATGGGGGTTTAAGGAGATTTGAGGATTATTGACTAAGGTTTTGCAAAGTGAAAAGTAGAGATTTGAACCTCAAATCAGAGTCGGATTTAGTTGAAACTTATTCAGTTAGACTCGTATTCGAATGGCTACTTGGGATTTGGGACTTTTGCCAGGATTCAGATGAAACTTATACAGATCCATACCCCTAGGGTCAATCTCTCATGTTTCTCTCCTAATGATGTACAATCAGATTGTGAGAAATCGACGAGTTTCTAGTTGATATAAGCTCTGGAAGAGCTGGTTATTAATATTTGGATCGGGTTGCATGCTGCAACCGGCCTCATTGGCTTATTCTTATATGGATCAAGTTGTACGCCGCAATGGACTTATATTTGGTTATTGCATTTCCTTTTTCCTTGCAATTTTGTGACTGCTTACTTGATTTACTTGCAAATGTTCCTTATATGCTGGAATGTTGACTGAGTAGAACCCCTTAGAATAAAAGAATTGTGAGCACCAAGGTGGTTTTACTTGTGTTTTCTTTATTTGATCATATATTTGTTCTATACTTGTTAGATTTATGAACTTGTACAGGTGACGGGTTAGTTTCATTTAAAATTCTTCCTTTTATTACCTCGCAGAAGTTAGTTACAATACTTATTAAGTACAGCAGGTCACTTGTACTCATACTACACTTCTGCACCTCGTGTGCAGATCTTGGAGCTGATGTTGCGATACATGGCGAGAGATGGCATTGAAGATATACCCGTTATCTGAACATGGCTACCACTTGTTCTTTATAGTCTTAGATTAAAGTTCTGCTTATGTATATTCAAACAGATGTTGTATTATTTTCCGGTTAGTTTTGTTTTGGTAAATCTAAGTCTTAGTAGCTCATGACTTGTACTACCAGTCTTTAGGTCACTGTAAAAAAGTTCAATTAATTCAACATTTATAGCCTAAAAATCTTATTTAAATTGTGTTTATTGTTAATTGGCTTACTTACCTGACTGGGTTAGGTGCCATCAGATCGAGATTATTTTCATCGAAAACGAAGAAGGCCACTAGCTTTTGGGTCGTGACATCTGGCACCTTTTGACTTGTTTCATAGTATCAATTATAGGTTTTGGCATGCGTCATATCTACCCTATGTGTTAAAATTATTAATAATGCCTGAATGAGCTGGATAACATGTTTTTGACACGTGTCATTTTCTTGAATTATGTTCACTTTGTGCATAAAACTTAATATCTCGTGGCTCTATGAATACATGCGATATTTGAGAGTCGGAATGTGACCTTCCTTAATGAGTCTCCATCCCCTAGTCGTCTTTTGCCAGCATAGGGTCTCCAACCCCTAGTTGAAATTTTAAACATAGGGTCTCCACCCCCTAGTCGCCTTTTTCAACACAGGATCTCCACTTCCTGGTTGAGTTTTTATAGATACAAGGCTCCACTCCCTAATCTCTTTCTCTTAAAGACACATAATCCTAATTTTATTGCTTTCAAATAAAGAAATAGTTTAGATTTTAGTTACAAATAACTCACGAAATTTTCCTAGTGAAAATTGGGGCAGAAACAAATGAGAAACAAAAATCCTGAAGTATTTTTTCTCCAAAACAAATCAGAAAAAAAAAATCCAAAAAATGATTCTTTGCTTCTTTAGAAGTCTTTCTATTGTCCCTCTTTCAAAAATTAAAAGGCAACATCCAAAATCCAAAAGTATTTTTTTCTTTTTAGAAAAACAAATAATAAATGAAAATTCAAACAAATTTATTTCCAAGAGTTAAAATCAAAATAAAATATCCAAAGTGATTAAATGAAGGAAAAAGGTACATACTGAAAGGGGTAGTTAAGGCCGGGATGAAATATGCAACCATTCAATCACACGGCAGAAGCATTTCACCGTTAGGTGCATTGCATCCCAATGTGTGTTTCATATATGTTAAATGTTTCAAAACTATCAAGGTTGTTGGATTTGAAAACTAGCCAGGTTTTGGTGGTTGATTTTGTTAGTAGTCTAGTCTCCCCTCCTTCACAAGATCCAAAGGCACAGATAGCCTCCGCAAGCAATCTACCAATCATAGGTCCTAAGGATATCCCGACATCGGCTATTCTGCAACTAGAACCAGCAGTTTCTGAAGAGAATAAGATGTTATGTCTCTGTATATGGAAGATGTGGGACGCCTGGTCAATGGTAGGGTACCGACAAGTGCAATCCATATGTTCCTGAATTGATCCCCAGGTCAGGGAGGTTACCAATGCCCCTGTGCCTAACCCGCTCATCCCATGCGGGCACCCTCTAATATCCTCCAATAATTCGGGCATGCCTTCTGTGGTTCTCCCCCAGGCACCGGCTTCAAGGGTACAACATCTAATGTTCATCTTAAAAGGTCCACAACTTCAACCAGAAATAACATATGTGACCCCATACTCTTTCACTAAACTTTTGCAATATGATCTCTCGGTGGAGCAAGAAAAGGTTGTTAAAATCTCGACCAAGAGGAAATTACTTGGAAGATGAAGAGCCTAAAACAAAGCTAGAAAAGCATGCAAGTTTTGAGTGGCCAAAAGAGTGTCTCATACTCTGACCTCCGTATGTTTCCCCATGTCCGCTGGCCAGTTTGCTTCAAGATGTCAAATTTTGAAAAGTACGACAGGAAAGGAGACCTGATCACTCACCTGAAACGATATTGTAACTAGTTGAGGGGTGTTGGTGGAAAAAAGGAGCTGCTAATGGCCTATTTTGGGGAAAGCCTCACCGGAATTACTTCTGAGTGGTATACGGGTCAAGAAATTACCTATTGGTACGTGTGAAACGATATGGCCCGAGATTTTGTCCGCCAATTCCAGCATAATATGGACATCGCTCTCGATAGAAACTCCTTGTCCAATCTGAAAAAGGAATTGCGGAAAGCTTCCGCGAATATGCCATCAAATGGCGTGAGCAAGCTGCCAGGGTAAAGCATCCGATGGACGAAATTGAAATGGTCACGGTCTTCCTACTGTCCCAAGAGGCCGACTACTTCCAGAACATGATGTCTGTTGTGGGTAAGCCATTTGCTAAGGCTATTAAAATCGGGGAAATAGTTGAAAACGTTTTACAAACATGTCGAATCTTGAATCATGATATTTTTAAGGTTACATCACAGTCTTCTCAGAATGGTTTGGAGGGTTGGATAAACAAAAATTGGAGTGAAGAGAGATTCATGACGGCTTCAAGCTCGAGGGGGGCCTGCATTTAATTCAGCCAATCACATGTGCCTCCTATCATTCCACCACACTATCATATCCTTCAAGATGTTGCTTATCTTATTGCTCCGCCTCCCTATGCGCTGATAAGCACGCAATCTTATACGTAGCCACAACATTATCCGCAAAACTAAGCTCCCCCTCCAAGAAATGTCAATCCTTACCAAGGTCCATATAATACTCAACCAAATAATCCCCAATACAATCCTCGCCCAAGAGAGTCTTTCAGATAGAATCAGATCACCCCTATTGGTGAATCATATTCAAACCTGTTCCAAAAGCTAATCAGGCTAGATCTATTGCAGCCAATGGCCCCGAACTGAATGAACCCCGAGTCCCTGTTGCACCAAGCTGATTCTAGATGTAAATACCATTTTGGAGCAATGGGACACAGTACAGAGGACTGTTGGACCCTCAAAAAGGCAGTTGAAGGTTTCATTAAAGCTGAAAGAATTGTTTTTCAAGATGAAGAAGCTCTTGATGTGATGAACAATCTGTTGCCTGCTTACAACATCAGGCAATAGTCTGAATGAGTGAACATGAGGAATTTGATCCGGCACTGAAGGTCATTGCAGCCATTGCCGAGATAGAAGAAAAGCCAAAAAAATGGTTGCCAAGCATGAAAGTTCCCCATCAGATGGGAGTCTCGGTAGCCACTCTTGCTATCCTTTCGGCGTCCCAATTATCTCAGGGTGTGATCCGGATGTTCTAATTTATTGTCTTACTTTGTTGTTGTTGTTGTTGTTGTCCAGGAATGTCTCTTTTCTTAATCTTGTTATTTTTCTTTCTTGTTCTATTTTTATTTTTGTTAAATGCAGATTTTAATAACATGACATGCTTGCGGACTTCACACCCGGATCCTGAAAGCTGTCAGACCGCGAAATAATGAATCAAGGATTAGATCACAATAAAAGTAAAGTTTGAGGAAATAAAAAAAGAGTTGGAATATCTGGAGGAAAATTTGTTCAATATTAGAAAGGTCCATACATTACAACAAGAGTACTGCCAAAAGAATGCATTGTACTTGGGACACGTCAAAGTAAATGTCTCTGAAAATACTGTCAAAGCAAATACAGTTAAAAGGTGCTCGGTTTGATCCTCCATATAGTATTAATATTCTCCGGTTGGGATGACGAACGTTTTCACCCTCGCTACCCAAATATTAACCCTTTTGTAAACCATTTGAGCCGATTACTCTTCTTTGATTATCCATTTTGAGAACTTAAAAGTGTTATTGAAAAATTAATTTAAAAGAAAAGGAAAAAATGAAAAAAGAGAAGAAAAGAAATATACAAAAAAGGGGGAAGAAAAGACAAAGGAAACGAAATTAAAAATGAAAATAAAGAAAAAAAGAAAGAAAAAGGAAAACAAAACAAAACATGAAAACAAAAGAAAATCAAAAACAAAGTTTCCTGAACAACGTTCGACTTGATTACGAAAGAATACATAGGGAGCCTCTCTCTGGCGTTCAATCAAACCAAAATAAAAATCCAAATTCCCCCAAAAGTGAAACTGGGGTAGAAGTCATAATGGTTCGGTGATGATACCGCCTGAATGGTTACAAAGTAGTAATTATGTCTAAATCATTTTACCCAAATCCTTTCAAGTCTTTCTGATCAATCGGCAGTAATGTCCAAGGTCGGAGAATGCAGCTACTTAGATATGATACAACAAAATAAGAGAAATGAAATGAGAGAGTCTTATTGTGAAAACCCACACGGGAACCATGAGGCGATGGTAAGCAGAGAAATGAAAAATAAGAGAGTCTTGTTAGTTAAAACCCACAAAAGGCACTATAAAGCGATGGTGAGAAGATAAATGAGAGTAGTCAGCTAGTGAAAACACGCAAAGGGCGCCACTGATCGAAAAAGAAGATCCTCATAGCCATCGGCGTCGACAAAGTCCTGGCAAGGTTTCTCGAATTTTGAAGCAAAAGTTATGAAAAATTTTTGAGAGTCGGATGGTATACACAGATCAGGCATCCAGTACAAAAGGCATATCATGTTAATTGAAGTCCGTATGTACTCCAGATAAGTCCTTATTTCCTCTCCCCAAAAGGGATACCTCTCGTTTAAATTCATTGTCATGTCCATTATTTGTTCTTCTTTGAATCTCTTTCAGTATAACTATATTCCAGAACTGAGACAAAGAAGGGATGGCAAGATTGATTTACAGGGCTTTCGTTTGACACGAGCTAAAGTGCAAAAAAGCACCCAACCTCAACACATGCATCAAGTCGACCTCGACAAGCCATGGCGGCCGATGCTCCATAATTAAAAACTCTTAAAAGGAGAAAATCAAATCGAAGTGCCCATAAAGGAAAATAAAGTTGAAAAGGTTGAGTTCCACGTGGCCAACCATCTCGGAAAAAGTTTGAAAAGTCAAGGTTCCAAAATGATCTGAAATTAAAGTTAGAAGAAACAAGCCACAAATGAAAGGCCTACGAAGGTGAAATAAAGTTGGAAAAGTTTAAGTCCCATGCGACTAGCTGTTGCAACAAAGTTTGAGGAGCCAAAAAGTTCCCCAATGTTCAAAGAAAAGAAAACGAAATGATAAAAAAAGAAGGAAAAAAAGGAATCAGAAGGGAAATGCCTTTGAAGGCAATATAAAGTCAAAAAGATTGAGTTCCACCGACTAATTGTCATGACAAAGTATGGAAAAGCCATAGTTTTCCCAGAATTAGAAAGGCAATCGATATTCAAGAAGCAACCAGTTGCAGTTGAAAGGGCCGAGATCAAGTGATCAAAAACATCAAGGCCACAAAACCACCCACCGTTTCAAACTAACAATTTTTCTTTGTTAAAAACATAAAATAGGCGCAATCCAAAGCAACCTTTCAAGAATTAGGTTCAACCAAAGAAAAACTACGCAAGGGCTAGAAAAAGCTTTGCAGCAATAATCAATTCAAAAGAGAAGTCCCCTCCAAATTCTTTCCCCTCAATTTAAACATAGGGTCTCCATCCTCTAGTCACTTTTTGCCAACATAGGGTCTCTAACCCCTAGTTGAGATTTTTTAGATATAGGGTCTCCATCCCCTAGTCGCATGTTTTACCCATATCCATTTTGGTGCTATCCAAATTGCTTTAGCATATCATGGAAGAAAAGGTCAAACTATTGTAGCTCGACTTTCTCTTCTAGATACGAGATATTTGGAGTACCAACATGCAAATTTGGGTACTGCCGAAGTTACCCTGAATGCTCGAACCGTCTTCATAACTATCTTTCCAAATTTCAACATGTCCCTTTATGACCCATACCTAACCGAAGCCCTAAAAATCCAAGTCCAAATCCAGGGAGCCCCACAAGCCAAAGATTCCATTCAAGCTACTCTTCGCCACCAAATTGCGTGGCAAGTCCAAAATCATGTCATGGATCTTTGCCTACCCGGAGGAGAAAACGCATTACTCCTAAATATTGATGCTACCAAAGGAAACACCATGTGCACCCAAATACCCAGACAGATTCCCATAGATGAGCTTGTTAAAATCCTTCCCGATTCCTAGATCACATATTACGAGAAGCTAAGAGAATCGGAGGAAACCTTGCAATCTGGTGAACCAACCTTTACCAAAAGAAGTGACAAAACCGTTTCTATAAGCTTTGACCATTCCCATCTCAAAAAAACCAATAAAACCATCTTCTCTTGCCAAATGATTCAACCCTAAGATACAACAGACACATACCCTGAACCTGAGGGAGAGTTTTTCTAGAATATACAAAGTATCATGGAAGAACATGACTGGTGTCAACATTATTACAGAGAAGGAAAACGATTTTGGTAGTTCAAATGCCCATTCACCGAACACTCCCCATGAACAATTCCAATCCAAATATGAAAATAAAGATCCTTCAATTGGCTCATTAAGTCATCCCGGTAATATGAATTTCTTTTCAGTTACAAATCCCAAGAATGGCCAAACTTACCAGAAAAATTCACTCCAAGTTGTGAAGATAGTGAAACAACGCCCAAATCCAAACCAACATCACCTCATATCCCAGAATCCAAAAAGCCACCTGGACCTACTACTCTATCAACCCAAAGGTCCACACACCCATAAATATTCATGATGAATCCTACAAGCTCCAGCCACTCCCAAGATTTTATTCCACTTCAACCTTTTGAAAAGGAGGGTATCAGCTATGCTCCAAAAATCCCCAAAAAGAACATAGTAATACCTTCTAGAGAAAAACCCCCAACAAGTGATATTGAAGCAACAATGAACTAGCAAGCTGAAAATTTCATCTGCCAAAACAAAGTGTTGAACAACATTGGCAACACCATAAGGAACTGGCTCATACACAGAACAAAATGATGAGCAAAGTGGAAACGATTGAGAAAAAGATAGAACAAACATTGTCTCACCATGCAGGACTAATCAAAGCCTTGGAACTAAGGTTGGTAAATTTACAATATGAGATTTGTCCACCAGGAACTTCACTTTTCCAATTTTTCAGCCAACAACAAAAGGAGACGATTTCTATCAAGAATCAAATCCAACTTTTGAGAAATGATCACTTTGAGCCGCAAAAAACCCCAGTTTTCCCTTCAAAACCTACCTTTTCCCTAAGTCTCCACAAGCATATTCCCTACATAAATTAGACTACACCTTTTCTACCTTTCCATCTACCTCACAAAATCCAATCTCTTTCACCCAACCACCAAAAGAAGAAAATGATTTTGATATCGCAAAAATGGTTTGGAAAAGGAAAGATGTGCTTGTAGCAAAGAAACAAACCAAGAAAAGACGAGATCAAGGAGAAAGTTCAAAAGAGTGGAACCCCAAAAATCGGATGATTTCGGATCAAAAGGCTCAAGACCTCTATGTCTCCCAGCCAAGGTACACATTAGAAGAAGATACATCGTGGTCGGGATCTCTAAACTCATCGGAAGATGAAACAATGGAAGATAACTCTCAATCAAGCAATGAATCAACAGCAAACTCTTCCGAGGAAGATGATCCCCCAATATTTATAAAACAGCCAAGAGACCCAGAAATATCTGAAGTAGATGAGGAACAAGAAGACATGACTGATGAACCAATCCCAGAAAGAATAAATGAGCCCATGGCGTCAAAACCAGTTGGAACTGGTTTCTACACTTTCACCTTAGATGATGTCAAGGTTTGAAAAGGGCCTTAAAGGATCCAAGACTTCCATACTTGGATGGTGACCAAAAATCTGGTGGAACGAGAAAAGTATATCATCATGTCAGAACTAATTTCCCGGTTCTCAGGAATTCTCAGAGACTGGTGTAACTCACTTGGAATTCAAGACAAAAATACTTTTCTTACTACCCAAGATTTTTCCTTCAACATCAGGATCCTATATGAAGTTTTCTGCGGAGATACTGGCCAAAGACAGGAGAAAATGCGAAGACAACTCTTCGAGATGAAGTGTGTGTCATTCGACAGAAATGACATTGGTAGACATTTTCACAAAATGGCAAAGATATACTTCGATATGGAGGAGACATCAATCTGAAGCAAGCCTTTGTATCTTCTATTCCAAAGTTGCTAGCAAGTCGAACCATGACCATCATTGAAGAAACGTTTCAGTCCATAACAATCCCACAAATTGGTTACATCAGGCAAGCTATTTTCGTTGCATTGGATTGATATTTGCACAAAGTTCTCTGCCCAAAAACAAATTATCAAACACAATCCAGTGTTAGATAAAGCATGCCGCAAATCTGATCTAATCACCGGATCAAGATGTTCCTGCCACACATCTAGACGAAGGAGAGATTTCAGGAGGTTCAAATTGCCAAGAATCCAGACGGGAAAGCAAGGTCCAAGAGACGCACAAAATATTTCAGATGGAGAAGGCCAGGAAATTTTCACAAGAAAAACAGGTGTTTTATTTGCCACAAGATTGGACATTTTGCAAAAAATTATCCACAATCAAGAAGATCTGTCAAACTCATTGAAGAAATTGAAGACTACACTGGCATACATCTCGGAAAGGAGAAGGACCTTGAATCTATATTCTCTGTGGATGATAAAGCTAATGAAGAAACATTATTCTCTCTTGATATCTATGAAGATCAAGGCAGTGATCACTACCAAATTTTAGAACCAGTGATCGAGGCTTGGGATGAGATCAATGCTCTCACAGTTGTTCCTCAAGTAGAACTTAGAGTCTATTCATCCAAATGGGATAAACCAACTAGAGTTATTGCTTTCATCGACACTGGAGTTGCTTCCTGTTGTTCTCCCTGAAGATCAATGGATGCCGCATTTTAAGGATTTCAACACTGCATCAAATGCAATCTTGACCACAACTGTCATTACAAAGCATCCGGTCATAATTGAGTTCTTTCCAGGATTGATGTACAAAACGAAGTTGCTAGGATCTGATGCGCCAAGAAAGGATCTTATTATTGGATTCGATATTTACAGACAACTTAAAGACCAACTCCAGATCAAGGCTAATGGGATAGCTTTCAAAAAGCAATTCAGACCATATTCTGAGATTCCGAGGCTATTCCAAATCTCCAATGACGAACAAATCAAATAGATTGAGCGAAATCTCATTGAACATTCATGTGCTGAATTACATAAGGATTTCATGAAGAAAGGGAAACGCCTGTTATGGAAAAATGAAGAGTTTTTTATCAATCTCCATTTCAAAAAGAATAAAAATATCAATCCAACAAAAGCCAGTCATTTAGAGATAAATCCATATCACCTTCAGCTTGCAAAGAAAAAATGTGAAGAACTTTTGAAATTTGATCTGATAGAGCCATCTGATTCACAATGGGCATGCGAAGCATTTTATGTCAAAAAAGAGCTGAGCAGACAAGAGGAAAACTCATGTTAGTCATCAATTACCAGTCACTTAACCATTTCCTCCAAGATGATAAATTCCCTATCCCAAATAATCTCACTCTTTTCTCCCACTTAGCCAAGGCCAAATATTTTTCGAAGTTTGATTTAAAGTGTGGATTTTGGCAATTGGTAATCCACCCTGAAGAAAGACCCAAAACAGGATTTTGCATCCCTGATCATCACTTCCAATGGAAGTCATGCCCTTCGGGTTAAAGACTGCACTTTCCTTGTTCCAAAAAGCCATGATAAAAATATTCCAACCATCCTCCATACCTCTTTAATTTACACTGATGACATCCTGTTATTTAGTCATACATTAGAGGAACATATCAACTTGTTTCGTCAATTTGAGGCATTAGTAACACAGTACAGAATCATGCTCTCAGTAAAAAAGATAGTTCTTGCTCAAAAGGAGATTGATTTTCTTGGAATGCATTTTGTCCAAGGTGAATACAGTCCAGGACCGCATATATGTCAAGAACTACTCAAATTTTCGGATACCAACCTCACAACAAAGCAGATCTAACAATTCTTGGGTATATTGAATTATGTGAGAGAGTTTATCCCGAATTTTATTACATACATTTCTCCACTCACAGAGATGCTCAATAAAAATGCTCCATCATGGGGAAAGAAGCAAGATGATGCAATCAAGGAAATAAAGGAGATTTCAAAAAATGGAAGTCCCTCTACATCACTTCAGACGGTAAGAAGATATTGCAAATTGATGCCAGCAATGAATACTGGAGTGTTGTTTGAAGAAAAAGATAGCCACAGAAAAATATGTGGATACGCTAGCGGAAAGTTCAAAGATGTCGAGCAACATTATCACTGCACTTTCAAAGAAATTCTTGCAGTAAAGAATGGATATGAAGGCCTTCCCAAAGATGATTCAGCTAAATGCAAAAATTATTTCCAATCCTCAAATTCTCAGGTGGGCTCAATGGTTCTCTCTATATAAATGTCAAGTCAGGCACCTAAAAGGAAAAGATAATATTCTTGCGGATTTTCTGTCTCGAACGGAAGAATTCTCAAAGAGATTTTCCCAGCAAAAGTGAAGCCAAAGAAACAGATAATCAATAACATCTTCATGCTCTCAAGTATGCCAGGAACAATTTCATCACAGCAAACAGATCATCCACCGGAATTATTCAACCCCATGGATCCGTTTGACCCGTCAATTATTATGGAAAGAAGAACTTATTATGAGCTCCAAGTTTTTCAACAACATGGAGGATCCATTCTTAAGCCATATGGAGTCAATCCAGAATATCCGTTCTGCCATATATTCATAGCTCAAGCCAAGGATTTTCCACAATAAATATTATGGTTTTTTTGGTACCTATGCCATTAGTATTATATTTTCATGGAATTAAAATAAAACGTCTTCAAGGATTTTGATAACATTGCACCAGATCTTAAAGTATTTTTGCTATGGATCAAAGCTAGAAGATATTGATTAAAATGCTTCAATGATTCCTTCATGGAAAATGTATTCATGTTTCATGGGCCAGTAAAGATTATTAATGGAAAAGTCCAGGCGCAAGCAGAGGTATCATTCAGGTGGAAATTTCCCGTGTCAATTTTATTAATAGAAGAAGAATATAGCGAGGCACAAAGAATCCTTTTTCAACATAACAGGTGCATCCCAAGAGAGATATGGCCAAAAGATTAGGCAAGCTGGAATTACACAAACAATCATCCTCACTGGGAAAGAGTCCGGGAAACAGCAAAAGAATATCAAACCCCATACGAAATCATCCGAGAAAAGATCACTGAATACATTCAAGATTAAGGTTGCGGATTACATCTCTCAATCCAAAGGAGAAAGAACACAGCAAAGAAGTGCCATTAAATTCCAGGCGTGCAAAGAAGTGCAAAGAAGTGCTATTAAATTACTACACAAGGTCCTTGAAAAGATGCCTAGCAGACAACCCTAGAATCAATGAAGGATAATTACCTAAATCCCTGCTAAACGCACCATAATCCTAGATTAGCCACCAAAAAACCCTCAAAAATAGCCTACTCATGCCAAGACAAATTTTCACATCTTTCTATACTATCCAGGCCCTACTTGAACTTGTTGTCACATGTTTCCACATGCTTCGTCACATGCTCCTACATGCTTTCACATGATAAACCATGTATATTTCACCCCTTTTCATATGTTCTCAGGTGTTTTTTAGTTGTTTTACCTAAAGTCTTTCACATGCTTAGAAGGACCTACCTGTAAGATAAGTTTGCCATGTAAGATAGGTTTATTTTATTAGGTCAGTTTGTCTTGTAATGACCTCCTAGCCCTATATAAATGAGGCCTAGTGGTAGTTGAGGATCATCTTTTAATCATCTTGTAACCTTTGTAAATCTCTTGTGATATACTACATATGAGTGCTTTCTAAATTTCTCTCTTGTTCTTTCTTTCGAATGGATGGAAAGGCTGGTCCATGTATGAATAAAGAGAGTAATAATACTCTAAGAAAGTTAGCTTATTGTAGTATGAAAATTTTTTGAGTTATAAACAGCTAACGTTAGTTATAGTACAAAAGTTTTATGAGTTGTGTAGCTTGGCAAGCCGTCCCTTATGGGTTGTTGAAGCCAGCCCCTTTTTGTAGGAAAACTTTTGCGATTATAAACAAATTAACTGTTTGTGTAGCTTGGCAAGCCATCCCTAATGGGTTGTTGAAACCAGCCCCTTTTGTAGGAAAACTTTCATATCTATGGTATAGTTCACTTTCTTGGAGTCTCTTCCTCTGTTCCTTTTATACTGGGTCTCCAACCCCTAGTTGATATTTTAGACATACGGTCTCCACCCCCTAGTCGCCTTTTGCCAACATAGGATCTCCACCCCTCAGTTGAAATTTTAAATATAGGCTCTCCATCCCCTAGTCAGCCTTTTGCCAACATAGGGTCTTCAACCCCTTGTTGAGATTTTTAGACATAGAGTCTCTATCCCCTAGTCTCTTTTTGCCAACATAGGATCTCCATCCTCTAGTTGCATTTTTCCAACATAGGATCTCCAACCTCTTTGAGATTTTAGACATAGGGTCTCCATCTCCTAGTCGTCTTTTCCCACATAGGGTCTCCAACCCCTAGTTGAGATTTTAGATATAGGGTCTCCACCGCCTAGTCACCTTTTGCCAATATATGGTCTTCAACCTCTTGTTGTGATTTTAGATATAGGGTCTCCACCCCTAGTCGCCTTTTGCCAACAAAGGATCTCCAACCCTAGTTGAGATTTTAGACATAGGGTCTCCACCCCCTAGTTTCCTTTTGCCAACATAGGGTCTCCAACCCATAGTTGAGATTTTAGATATAGGGTCTCCACCCCATAGTCACCTTTACCAACACAACGTCTCTACTCCCAGGTTGAGTTTTTATAGATACAGGGCTCCACTCCCTAATCTCTTTCTCATAAAGATGCATAATCTTTATTTTATCGTTTTCAAATAAAGAAATAGTTTAGATTTTAGTTACAAATAACTCACGAAATTTTCCTAGTGAAAACTGAGGCAGAAAATTTTGTTCGTTTGTTTATTTTGGTGTCTGAGCAGGTTTGACCTCGAGGCACAGTGTTCGAGATGGCCAAAAGAATGAGACTCAATCCAGAATAAAGAAAAGAAGAAAAAAGAACAAAAAGAAGTGAAGTGAAAGTGTAGATGCGGAAAAAAAAACGCGGGTTACTCAAGATATGATTGAAGTCGCAATCTTCGCATCTCCTTCCTTGATTTAAAAGATGAATAAGAATGAACCAGCAGTTACAACTGATGAGCATCAAGATTCAGATCAGAGTCTGCAGCAAGAACTAGCCAAGACTCAAGATCAAGCTTCAGAAGATTTATAGATAGGAATCTTGTAACTCGTAGTTGATAGGTTTAGTTATTGTAGTTTATTATCTTTCATTATGGTGTAATAAGGAGTTCAGCAAGTAGTAGCAGCTATAGCAACAGTGAAATCATAGCTTTCCGGTAGTCACACCTACCGAAACTTCTAGAACTACATTGACCTGATTCCTTTTATAGCCAGGGATATATAGACAACTTTGAAGCAAGGTTCAGTCAGGCTCTTTCCAAAAATGATTCTCATGGAGTTATAAACGGGCAAAAATTCCTTATAATTACTCATTTTATCTTTGCCCGAAAATTATTCGTATCTCCGAGCAAAGAGGGGGTAGCTGTGAGCACGTGATTTTTGACTTACATGAATTACTCCTATCAAATTCTAAAAAAATAGATTTTTGTTAATTATTTGCCATTTTAAAAATTTTCTAAAATTTTATTTAATTGTTTAATTTTTGTGCATGTTTAAGTTTTATTTAAATTATAAAAAATATCAACAATGGAGATCCTGTTCTCCTCTTCTTCTTCTCATTTCACTCAACAATGGAGATCCCCCATTCTTCAACATTAGTCGCCGTACCCTTCCTCCTTAACCTAGAAAACCATCAGCCAATGCCTTTCTCTTTCACTCTCATCTCTTCCCTCCTCTAATCATAACCTCACACACTCACAACCCATTCAAAAATTCGGACTCTCACTAATTTACCAATCCACTCACCCTCTTTCTTAAGTTTTAGGATTAGTTTGAGGTTTAAAATTCTTCGAAATCCAAAGAGAGCATAAGTCTAAAAACAAAAAAATAAAGGGACTAGGAGGCAAGAGAAAATCTAAAAAAAGGAGTTTCTGCACTCGTCTGGTTTTCCATTGCTTGGCTTCACATTTTTCTGGATTTTTAAAGTTCGTGATGAGCTAGGAGTGCTACTCTTACTGCTGCTAAAGGAGGCGTTTGGTTGCTCTGCTGGGCTCCAATTTGAAGCATCTCGCATTTGTTTGGTTTTCGGTTAGGTTTGTTTTTTGTTCTTGCTTCAAAAATAGGTATATATTCCTAAGCTTTTAGTATTTGGGTAAATGGAATGAAATTTATATCCAAATTCCTGTTAGTTTGAATCCGTATATTATTTTGCTTGGTTGTGATAATGACATGCCTATAAATGCTAGATTAATTGAATTTAATCACTTTAAAGTTGATTCTGATCTTAAAGGAATAATCTGGACAATGCATAAAGATTTGTGTGAGACCTATTTTATGCATAGTTGAATTTAATTATGTATGGTTCCTACTGTATTTTACCTACTGTATTTTACTTTTAGAACCATTGTATGAATATTGAGTTCAACCAGTAGTGTGAAGTTAACTCGGTGTTTTTCCACAAGTATAAAAGATTATGGAGCTACCAGTTGTTCTTACAATAAATTGGGTAAACACTGGGGCTTAAAATTGCTCCATTCACTGAACTATTACTCACTGCCCCAATTTGAATGTTCTATTTGGTTTTGCACCATATTATGGTGAGAGTTAAAGTTTTGTTATATCTATATGAGAGTGTATAAAGTTCTGCAATGAACATTTTTTTTTAAAAAAATGGTGCTCAAAGTGAAAGTTGATAATTAAATGTTGAAAATGCTTTTGAAAGTGTCTTAAGTTTGTTAAATTGGAATTACAATTTTCCTTTGAGTGGAAGTTTAGTGTTTTTTATTATTATTTTCCTTTTACTTTAATTTCTCATTCTTCTTTCTTTTTATGTTAGTAACTTGCATATTTTATTTTAAGATTATTTTTTGTTTTTTAACATTTGTAAGGGGATTATGACGGATCTGTGATGAACATTTTGGTTTTTCTTTAAGATAAAGTTTGGTGTTTGGCATTATAAAAAGGGATTTTTTTATATATGTATCAAATTCAAAACTATATTACATAATATGTCTATACTATCTAAATTACATCAAATTTTAGTAAAATGATTTCATAAAATGTTATATTGTGGCCCCATCAGACTTTGACCACCTAAAAAGGTGGATATTAACTACTTTTTGTATTTTTTAAAGGGGAACAAATTGTAGTGGGTTGGCCTTAATTAATGTTTCTTTTGTAGGAAAAGAGGTATATTAAATTATTATAATTAAAGAATTGGGAGTGGTGGGGAGTGAAAAGTGTTGGTATTTTCCCTTTCCTACGTCGGCACTGTGAACAAATTTAACAAATCAAAGTTTAAGAGAAGTAAATGTTGGCATAATTCACTTCCAATTGTGGTGTTTTTACGGTTTATTGACAAATCTCCAAGGCTAACATACTCAGCAAACGCAGCCATAAAAACACCACAGTCGCTGCAAAAATCAATAAATCATAAAAATACCACAACTGGAAGTGAATTATGCCAACATTTGCTTCTCTTAAACGACACCTTCAGCAGATATAATAAACCAAAAACTTTGCAATTCACAATTCGTCTTCTTTGCCATCCTTTTTTAATTGGTAGTGGTTTTATTAGTTGTTCTAATTATGTGTGTCAATTGTAGTTATTATCTACAACTTATAAATATAATTATTAGGTGTAAAAATTCATGTTTTAATTGGTTGTTAATTTGTAGTTTATTAATGTAAATTTTGTAGATTAATTATAGTTGATATTATTTTCAGTTTATATTTGTAGTTATTTTGTAGACATGTATATTAGCTGTGTTAACTACATGTATAAATTGTAGTTTTTATTATCTACAGCTTATAAATGTAATTATTTTGTAGTGGTGTCAATTAGTTGTCTTAATTTTGTAGATAGATTGTGGTTGCGATTGTCTATATTGTAGTTATTTTGTAGTCGTGTAGATTAGATGTGTTAACTACATGTATAAATTGTAGTTGTTATTATCTACAGCTTATAAATGTAGTTGTATTTTGTAGTGTTGCCAATTAGTTGTCTTAATTTTGTAGATACATTGTAGTTGCGATTGTCTATATTGTAGTTATTTTGTAGTCATGTAGATTAGCTGTGTTAACTACATGTATAAATTATAGTTGTTATTATCTACAGCTTATAAATGTAGTTATTTTGTAGTGTTGTCAATTAGTTGTCTTAATTTTGTAGATAGATTGTAGTTGTGATTGTCTATATTTTTCCAAATGTTATCGTTTTGTAGTCATTTTGTAGTTCTTACTGGGTTTTTTTTAAAGAATTATGCAGGTATTATTATGTAGATTAATGCTTATTTTTTATTTAAAATGTGAAATAATATTTGTTTTGTGCATTTATAAGTTGTAGATAATAGCAACTACAATTTATACACATAATTAACACAGCTAATTTACATGACCACAAAATAACTATAAATATAAACTGTATATAATATCAACTACAATTAATCTACAACATTAAGACTACTAAACTACAATTTAACAACAAATTAAATGTAGTTAGCTGATAGATTGTTTCCAAAAAAGTAGCTAAACTACATGACTATAAAATAACTACAAAAATATAAGCTGTAGATAATATCAACTACAATTAATCTACAAAATTAAGACTAATAAACTATAATTTATCAACCAATTAAATGTAGTTAGCTGATAGATTGTTTCCAAAAAAGTAGCTAATCTAAATGACTATAAAATAATTACAAAAATATAAACTGTGGATAATATCAACTACAATTAATCTACAAAATTAAAACTACTAAACTACAATTTAAAACCAATTAAAATATATATTTTTACAACTAATAACTACATTTATAAGTTGTAGATAATAGCAACTACAATTTATACACATAATTAACAAAGCTAATTTACATGACCACAAAATAACTACAAATATAAATTGTATATAATATCAACTACAATTAATCTACAATATTAAGACTACTAAACTACAATTGAAGAAAGAGTAGATTTGTTGCTCGTTTTGAGTTCTCCACCTCGATTGAATAAGGCTAGCAGTTGGAACTAGCTCTGCCTCAACTTCCTATATCTCTTGGAACTAGCTCTGCCTCGTCTTCCCTTGCAATGGAATCCAACTCCAGCATCCATTCTCTCATATTATTTCCAGCCAGAGGCATGGCTTCCACGCATTTCCAGTCCGGTGTATCAAACAATAATGAAGCAGATCTCCTTTCATTTTGTAATGAATAAGCGTCGATTTCTCGGTTGAAAGCCATAAATGCCTCATCTTCATAAGCAACATAGAGAAAGAAGGAGAGAGAGAGAGTGTGAGAAAGAATAATACATAAAGATAGTAAGAAGGAGAGAGAGTGTGAGAAAGAAATGAGGGAGGAAAAGAGAGGATAGCACGTGGGGGATGGGTATTTAGTAAAAAAAAATAAAATATATTAGTATTTTATTTGTGTGGGGTGTGTTAGTTTTTAATTGTGTCCAATTAAGAGGACCCACTAATAGTGTCGTTAATTTGAATTATGGTATATAGTTAATAATTAAGTTTAGAAATAGTAATTAAATCAAAAGTTAGACAATAAATATAATAATTTAGTAAAAGTGATATATACATGTAAAAATCCCTTATAAAAATACATTTGGGCCATTCAATCGACAGGCGTTAGAGTAGAGTATTGAACGAGACTTTTCACCATTTTATCTCTTGGACCAAATGACAAGATTCTACAACGCCCATAATAATAAAATTCATAAGCTAGCCTACCCTTTTTTTTATGTTTAATTTAATCCATAATATTATCCATGTCTCATGACCTTGCAATGATCTCAAATTTAGTTATAGGAAAATTATGAACATTGTAGAAATACTTTAGCAGCAATCAATAAATCATCATGATTATGGCTACGGTTTTCGTAATATAGTTAAGATGCCTAATTTCTAAAATTCGGGTGTGCATTTAATGTGACTCAATTTAATTCTTAACAACGTTAAATAAAATATATCGTGGACCGCGGATGCATTTCATGTGACGTGTTTCAAGATGTGTTTTAGATAACGTTGAATCTTCCTAAAAATAACTAAAAGTGATTAATAAGTTAAAATACACCATAGGTTAAGATATGTAATAAATTAGATATCAGTTCAATTATAATAGTTTAAGTGACCATATTAGAACTACGAAATTTGAGAATGTCTAACACCTTCTCCCAGGTTAACAGAATTCCTTACTTAGAATTTTTGGTTCGCAGACTTTAAAAGGAAAGTCAAATTTCCTCGATTTCAAATTCAAAATAAATCGATGACTTGAAACACCAAATAAACTATCTTAAGTGGTTCTCCGATAAATAAATAATCATATTTCGATTAACGTCACTTAAAGTAGAAAAACTCCCTTATATCACCTTCGTGTGTGTAAAAAGGAGGTGTGACACATCTTATACCCTTTTTGTTCTTAATTGATTGTTTTATCAGTTTACATATTAAAGCACTTTAATTGTAAAAGAGCGCTAAAAGAAATAAGGAAGGAATTTAGGTGGATTTCGAGTGGAACCAATAAAAGATAAAAATGTGCACTTATTTTTATAAATAATACACCATTAGTGAAAATTGGAAAAGAAAAAATAATAGCTGGAAAAAAATCTGAGAAAAAAAAGAAGGAAAAGTATAGATGAATAAATTGATATCTTGTTCTTGCTAGTGGGGTATAAATTAAAATAATGCTTAAAGTAAGAGGGAACATTGTTGGAGGTGATTTTAGTTCTGAAATTGAAGTGTATTGAAGAATTTGCGCTTAAAGTTTATCATGTGATGTGTTAAATTGCTTACTATAGTGAACCACTATTCCTAAATATATCATACTCGCTCCCTAGCCTATATTACAACCATGAAAAGTCCTAATTTATTTTATATTGAGTGAGTCTACATTAGTAGAGATTTACATTATGGCCAAGCATATGGTACATGCATGTGACTTCTTTGTGAGAGTGAGAGAGACTTCATTGATATATGTGAGTCCTTAAATTATCTTTGATCATGAGATTCGAATGTATGGATTCTTTTTATTCTCCTTGATTTTGTTGTAAGGGCACATGATTTCACGAAAGATCGATAACATTATTAGACTTCTTTGTGAAGTTGGGTATTCAAATCATGAGTGCATTGTGACATTGAATTGATTTTTTAGTCTAGGATTCTTATGAGCATGTAGCCTTGTTGTGAATATTTTTGAAGTAGGGCATGAGTTAAAGAGAAGTGTATGCTGAATGCATATGCTAAAGCTAAATTGTTCCTATCAACCACAGTTATAGGTGTAGTGTGCTTTTATTGTGAGGAGCTTAATTTTGTTTCGACAACAATAGATATGATTTGTTCGAGGACGAACAAATATTCAAGTGTTGGGTGGTAATGTTAGGCATATTTTCATATGTTTCGATATTTATTTACTCGCACTTTTACCGCTTTTTGGTTATTCAATTTTCAATATCCTCAACTTAATTAAATTATTATATTTTATACTTATTTAGGTGTTAATGGATAATGTAAGTATATTGATGAAGAAATAATCGTCGAACTAGTCAAATAAGTCGCGCCTGTGGGATTTTACTGCTGGATTGAAGTAATACAAGAAGATAATGGGTGATTATCATGTAATGATGGGAGAAAATTGAAGGCATGAGACAACGCAAGAAAATAAGTCAAGAATAGCAAAGCAACATTGAAGTAGCAAACAAAATCAGTCATTGGAAAAGAAAAGTTAGGGAATAAGCCACAATTAAAAACGAAACAAAGTGGATAGCAACAACATGCGGCGCGAGACTTTTACCTCACGTTATGCCTCGCGAAGTGAGGTCCATGTGGCAACATACGGGTCCGATTTCAAAGTTATTTTATTTTTTAAAAATTTTGGACTTGGTTATTTTACCTAGGATTTTATCCCACGTCTATAAATAGCCATTAAACATAATTTTTATACAACTTTTCACGAAGGGAGAATATAGAGTTGTCGTGAAGGCCGGGTTTCATCTTTTCTTCAACCAATTTTAGTAATTTTTATGTTTTTTGTATGATTTGTTGTTTGGATTCCATATATATGGAGCTAAACCTCATGTCCTACCATTGTGGTTCTTTCATGTATATTCTTATCCGAATATTGATTTTAATTTCTTGATTTATCGTATTAGTTTATTTTTATAATTTTGTACTTAATTATTTGAGTGCATGATCATCAATTGCATACTATCTTACGAATCAAAAATTGAACTCGTAAGTGAGAATTATAGATTGCGCATAAGATTGAGTAGAGCACGTCTTGAACCCGGGCATCAGGGAATGAATTCGCGGTTAGGATAGGCATATGCTATTTGCCTTACTTGGGTATTATATGAAAATTATAAATGCAGTTTTGTTGATTCTAACTCTATAGACATATAGGCGTTGAGTTCACTTAAATATGCGAGTAGGAGATCGACAGATTCTTATGAGCAATACTAATATGTCAACCAATAAATCAGATAAATTAATTCGTTAATTCACTTGAAGAATACAATAGAATTGTTAGATGACTCATGACCTTAAATCGTTTTCATTACATTAATATCATAAAAATCTATTTTTCTTTTGCTCAAAGTTCACTATTTGTGTTCTTTTTATTTTATAGATTAGAACCAAATACTTCTAGGTTCAATTCTTGTTTAGATAACTAGGATAGTCTAATTTAGTTAATGATCGATAACAAGTCCTCGTGAGTTTGACATCTGACTTCTAGTTACTATATTACTTGACGACCGCGTATACTTACGTATGCATTTGGCCACAACAAGTTTTTGCTGACATTGTCGGGGACTTACAATTAGTTGTTTTCTAAATTAGACTTTTACTTTTATCATTATAAGTTTTTCTTTTTGTAAATATTTTATTTTTATAACTATTTGATTTTTCTCTTAGTGTGTTTTTAGTTTTCTCTGCATGGCATATGGAGATGAAATATACGGAGGTAAGATTATTAATGAAGACGTTTTATTGACGGAAGACTTTTATGTCCCGTATTTTTGAGCTTGTCATGGACTGGCCTTTTGAAAATGTGAATATGAATATGAGAGTAAAGGTTGGTATTATGATGGATATTCTCGATTAAGGAAATATGCAGAATGATATTGTCTTCTAGTAATATTGATGAATGATTGGTCGAAAAAGATAGTTGATCTTGCACAGGAAATTGACAGTTTTTGGCTTGATTGTGCTTAACTTGGATGCATATTTGTGTACAAAGATTGATGCGTGTAACACCTAAAAATTTAATGATAAGTTGTGTGAACCTGAAAAGAATATTCTAGGCCAAATTGAGGAGCTATGACGTGAATATCAATCTTAGACCATATTTTTCATGAGGATGTCAATATTGAGAAGAGTGTTCAGAGTCATATGAGGGAGTAGATAACATTAGAATTTTTGCGTGTATATATTGGATGTAAATAGTTGTAACGACCAGGCCGGTCGTTTTGAGAATTTAAGTTTCGTTTAGTAGCATAAGGTCTTCAAAAGCTTCGTATGTGTATCGACTTGCGTGCATGGTTGAATTCAATTACTGGATCAATCAGAGTCGAATTTGGGAGAAGGATTCTAGTTTGGAAGATAAAGAGGTAAGAATTTGACCGAAATTTGACTTTTGAGTAAACGGCTCTGGAATGAATTTTAGATGATCTCAAGGGCTTTGTATGGTGATTTTAGACTTAGGCTTGTGTCTGGATTTGGATTTATAGGTCGTAGGGCAATTTGAGGCATTCGGCGAAAGTTGAAAAAGTTGAAGTTAGGAAAATGGAGAAGTTTGACCCATAGTTGACTTTTGTGATATTGGGTCAGAATACAATTCCGAAAGTTCGAACAACTCCTTCTTGTCATTTGGGATTTGTCTACAAAATTTTTCATTCCAGGTTGCCCGACGCGAGTTTTTGAAGTTGAAAAATTTGTACGTTCATAGTTCGATTCATAGTGCGATTTACATTTTTCATATTTTTTGGTGTGATTTGAGACCTCGAGCGAGTTCGTGTTAGGCTATAGAACTTTCTTGTGTCTTTAAACAGGGGCCTAGGGTATGTTTCGGATAGGCTACAAATCAATTTTTTTATTTTTAAATTGCGGGTTTCTAGTGTCTGGTGTCCTTTTTCGCAATCGCATAGTACCTCCGCTATCGCGAAATCTACTTCTTTCTTCTTCTTGTTCGAGTCACTCATCCGCGTTCGCATAGTAGAAATTAGGAGCTGGGGGTTGGGGGCTATTTCTTCTTCGTGTTCGAGTTAGTCACCCCGCATTCACGAAAGCTTTTGTTTCTTGCTCTTCGCTTTCGCTCCTTAGTTCATGTTCGCGATGGGCATTTCTTGGAAGCCTCATTTCTTTTCTTCACAAACGCAACCATTTCTCCATGTTCGCGATGCATAGTCACTTGGGCAGAATATAAGTATTTTAAATCGAGGATTAGACCATTTTAATCATATTTTGACTTGTGGAGCTCGATTTTGTGCGATGTTTTGTGGCTTTTTCAAGCAATTTAATTAGGTAAGTATTCTTCATATAGAATTTACTATATTTCATGGTTTTATCTTTATTTTTATCATTCAATTTGTATTTTGAGTTGAGAAAAATGGTGGTTTTTGAAGAAAATTTTCAAAATAAAAAATTATTATTTGAAGGGTGAAATGGTATCGAAATTTAATAATTTTTATATGGTTGAACTCGTATCAGAATGGGCATTCAATTTTATAAAATTTGTCAGGTTTTGAGGTACGGGCTTGGGTGTCGACTTTTGGACCAATATTTGAATTTTGTTAAAGATTGAGACTTTATGATCCGGAATAGTTTCTTATGAGTTTTATTTGTGCTTTGAAGTTATTTTGGTTAGATTTAAGTCGTCCGGAGGTCTTTTCACCCAAGAAGTTTATTTTAGAGAATTGGTTTTTTTTTTGGTAAGTATCTTGCATAACCTTGTGTAGGGGATTTTTCCTCAGGATTTGAGTCTTCTATGTTAATTGAAATCTATGTACACGAGGTGATGAGTGCATGTTCGGACCTATTTATGGGAAATTGGTCTTTTAGGGTTCTTAAGTCCTTATATTCTCTGTGTATCAAGTTATTCTTGATATGACTAAGTTCATATTTACTGGTCTCACCTCTACTTGCTTAAATAAGAATTACTTGCTTTGGAATTCATTTTTATTGCCTATTTGACTCTAATTGGCTTAACTAAATAATTTACCTATTCTATTGTTAATCTTTTCATAACTGCTTAACTTTATTTGAAATTATCATCATCTCACCTAATAATTTTTTAGTCTTAATTGAAGTTATTATTATCATTCTTATCTTTAATTAAATTGTCGAATATCCTCAAAATTGCTCAACCTTAAAAGAAGTTTAAACATCATATATCTTAGTTAACTTGTCATTATTGGAATTATTTGACTCGTGTTAGCTTCCTTACTGTTGAATTGTATATTGTCGGATCGTTACTACATATTGGTTTTACCTTGTTGAATAGTTCTCTTTACGCCTAGAAGTCTTTACTATGGTTACTCCTCGTGAACTGGTTCTACCGTTTCCTTGTGATTTAAAGTTCTTAAGCTGATTATTCGTCGTGCTTTGTATTATTGTCATGTTTTTATTGTACTTGTTGTAGTGATCCACGAGGTTCCTGCCATGCTGTAACTATTATCTCTGTTGATTGTGCTGCATATTTACTTTAGGACTGTGGTACAATATTCCGGGAGATCCCCATGTACTGCATATTTACTTTGGGAATACAGAACGGTATTCAGGAAGATTTTCCAGCACTGCATATTTACTTTGGGACTGCAGAAAGGTATTCCGGGAGATTCTCCAACACTGCATATTTACTTTGGTAATACATAACGGTATACTCGGAGATCCCTTAGCACATTTACATTTGGGACTACAAGGACGATATACTGAGAGATCCCATGTTGTTGTCACTATGTTCGAAGTTGTTGCCTTTTATTTGATTCTATTCATGTGTAAATATTCGATGTGATGTCCGTTCCTTTCCTTAAGCCTACTATCTAGTATGAGCTATGTTACGAAAAACTGCACCAGCATACACATTGCTAAGTACCCTTATTGGATAATAAGTTTTCTTGATATAGTTAAATATAGATGCACACCCTTCTTTACTTGCCTCATGTGTGAGAGTGGCTCTATTCGGCATGTGAGTTGTCAGTATGATTATGAGGTGTGATGAGGCCACAGGATGCCAAGTGCTAGGTTTCAAGTACTGAGACCCGTGAGTTATAAATTATTCGAGATTCGACACTTCATGAAGGTTTGACTAAAATCAAATGGGAAAGGTGTCATAGTTGCTGAGTTATTATTTGTCCTTGTTGTATCTGTGATTTTGGATTTAGGTTGTTTTTTCGCTCACTCTTCTGTGTCAATATTATGGTATCCCGTTGATACTTGTCGTTTTCCCTTTCTTATCATAATTATTATATTGTTAGTTATATTGTGTAGTTTTCATGTAGAAATCATGCACTATTGTTCCTATACTTATACATGTTCGATTTATTAGATGAGTAGGTGTCTTGACTGTCCCTCGTCACTATTCCACCGATGTTGTTCCTGATACTTACTGAGCGTCGCTGTAGTGTACTCATTCTACACTTCGTTATATTTTTGTACATATCCAGGTATTGGATCGCTAGTAGTTGTGTTGACCATTGCTAGGGAGGCTCAAGGTAAACATGTTGTTGTGTTCGTAGGCTTCGAAGTCACCTTCTTATTTTGTATTTATATTGTTCCCTCTTATTTTGAGACAGTTGTATTTTTAGAGGTTTTCTAGCGAACTCTGTGAAGCTTATGACTTGTACTAACAGTTTTGGAAAATTGTAAGTTTTGTAAATATTTATATATCTAGGTTGTTTAGATTTTCCTTATTATTGTTGTCATTCAGAATTTTTAGGCTTACCTAGTCCCTAAGATTAGGTTCCATCACGATACTTAACGGAGGGAAAAATTGGGTTGTGACAATAGTAGTACAATTCATGAGTTCGAGGCCGTGATACATCATTCCAATTATTTTTTCACAATGTGTTTAGATACTAAGATAGTAATCGAGCCATCTGAGCCTATAGGGGAGTCAAAGGGTGAAGATGAGAGTGCCTATATTCATGAATTTATTATGCCAAAAAGAAAAATTACATTCCTCATCTAAAGGACGAGAAGTACAGAGTGAGAAATTTATTATTTGGCATGGTTATCTTTGTAGCCCTACCAAAGGAGTATAACTTCAAACTAAATGCCCTACTACGGGTACAATTCATAAGTTCATGGTGGGAAACAAATGGTCCACCTTGTGCCGCGGCGTTAAATTAAGTGCTTATTGGGAGGCAACCCGACTTTATATTGTGATAAAATAACCAAAACCTTCGAAATAGAATACTTTATAATACTATTTCTGGGGTATCTTTTGCGATCGCGGGACCAACTTCGCCATCGTGAAGCACAACTCTACCGCCCACAGAAAATACACTTCGCGTTCTTGGCGCATACCTTGTGAACACGATGAACCATGATGCCAAACATCTGCAAATGCGGCCACTACACCGTGAACGGGGCACCACTACACCGCGAACGCGATGAACAATTCCACCATCACCTCCCCAATGTGAACGCTAACCCACAGTGCGAATGCGATGCTCAAGCCCCACGTGATCGCAAAGAAGAAAATACCCAGATCCGGACTTAGCCTACGTGATCACGAAGAACAACTAAGATACAAGAAAACAACATAAACCAGCAATGAAATCATCCTCCGGTAGAGGTGGGCATAAAATCTTAAAAATCGAATTCCGAACCGAACCAAATTAATTCGGTATTTGGTTTCAATTACTACATTTATACTACAATTACACTACAATCTATGTTGAAAAAAAAATATTGATTACAAAATTTTCTCTTCATCTACAAAATTTCTACAAAAAAAAACTACAAATAAACTGCAAATCGGTTTAAGTATTGTATAAAGTTGTATTGTGTTTAAGGGTATCTACAAAACTACTACATTTATACTACAATTTTATGTGAAAAAAAAAAGTTGACAATAAAATTTTCTCTTCATATACAAAATTTCTACAAAAAACTACAAATAAACTACAATTGCACCCACACTGTCACACTTACAGAAGATTCATATGGTTACCCCACAAATTTACAATTGATAATTGTTGATTGATCGATTGAGGAAGTCTTTTGTATCATATATCTACTCTTGATCTCGTACTTGTTAAAATTCATAACAGTATCTGACAATTACCAGAAATTACAATAACTGAAACAATGGGTTTCATATTGAATCTCTTTGGCTAAAAATCTGATATACTCAATGAGGGAGAAAATGACGCTGGGATTAGGAGAAAGAAATGTAGGAATTAAGAGGAGAGAGAAACATGGGATATATGGATACATTTAATTAAGGAGTAAAATCTGCTCATTAATTAGACCTTTAATTAAGTATGGTATAGAAGTGATAATTTGGTATACGGGTTTATAATTAAATCAAACCTTAAATATGGAAGGTAAAAAGGTTTCTTATATGGTATAAGAACGTAAAAATCTCAACTAATAATTGGTTCAAACAAGATTTAGTGCGATTGGTTCGCTTTATTTGGTCGGGTTAAAATTCATTTCATAGCTATTATTCTACTTACAGCTCAAACAACCACCGTTGAATACATACAAAAATTGCTACAGGTCCAATATGCACCAAAACAGAGGATCCAAGTAGAGTTATGGGATGCCAAATAAGGAAGCTGTATACAATAAAAAAGACAATAACATTCGTTGCACCCTACAATGGGCTGTAGTTTACTAAATTACATGTTTACATTTTTGGACATCACATGTAGAGGCTTTTTATCGTGCCGGCCTCCCCCGTCAGGTCAAATGGTCAATGACTCGGGCAAAAAATACAAAAAGAGCGGCTACTGATGCAAGAGATCTTATCTCTTTATACACTCTAAAAAAGGGTTCATCAGAGTATAGAACTCTATGTTGAGCAAGGGTCCCAAACCTTCCAAAAGTAATATAAGAGCTTTAACTGTCTTTAGATACAGAGAAAAGATAAAAGTAACCTCATCCTTAGATATTTTAAGATATAACAATAGAAAGATGAGAGAAAGAATCCAAAAAAGCCACAAAATCATTATTAACCCGATAAAAAAAGAATAGGGACAAGACCCTGTACATTAGAGTGAACTCTAATAATACACTATAAATGACTCGCTATAGGAATGTTACTTTCTAAGACACACCTAGCAACTAAGCCTGATAAAATTCATGCATAATTTGCGCAATCCAGGCAGTTTCTTCTGCAAGTCCTACAAAATTGTCATTTTAATAATGATGTACATACATAAAGTGTGAACGGGACTATATTTCAGGTGGAGGGAGATTGTTCTATAACCCTTTAAATCTAACCTGAAGAAACTATTAAAATATGAGATGCTGAGAAAAGCAGTAGAGAAAAGTATTACAGCTGCAGTACATCAATTATTACTCCAACCTCCCAAGCTCTTCATAGAAGATCTCGCCTCACTTGGCTCTCCATACGTCTTAAGCCAACAGCGGGTTCAACTGCATAGTAAAAAGATCTGCAAGGGATCCACGTACATCCATCTGAAGTAGAATAGACCATTAGCAATAGGAATTGCGGAAATCGACGGTAAACATCAAATTTTGAAATTATACTTGTGCCATAACCATTCAATTTATTACATCTCTCAAATACCCACATAAAACTATTACTTTAATAGCATGCAAGCAGAAAAAGGAAAGTGAGTAACCACTAGCATTAACAGGAAACTTAACTTAAAGTTTGAAGTGTGGAATGGGAGGAGGGAGTGTAAGCCAATCACTTAGGAGAAGCAAAAAATAGAGGGCAACATTTAACTCTTCTTGTGGCCAAAAGAAGAATCTGAAGAATGGATAGAAGTTTGTGTCAGACCTTGTAATTTTTGCCCTTCGTCAATTACTAAGACCCTCTTTCTTCCATCAATTACTAAGAATGCACAAGATATTTAAAGAGGGAAACAAAAATCATCTGTGTTAGCAGTTTGTTTTTACTTTAGTTTAAATTTAGTTAGAGAATCAGAATCCGTATATTTATTAATATTTTATAAGCAGTAAGTTTCAAAAGTCCTTTTGCCTGCTCTCCAACCAAATATCTTCTGACAAGTTAGTTTCAAGAGTCCTTTTGCTTGCTCTCCAACCAAATATCTTCTAACAAGCACCCTATAAAAGTCAGTGTTGAATGTAATGAGGTAAAGGATACCAAAAGAATGAAAATTAAAGCCTATGAATTAATATTGTCATGTTTGACGAGTAATGTTCATAAAAGTTACAGTAGTACTGCAGTGTACTTCATCACCAAAAGAAAGGGGGAAAAGGAAATCCGATAGCACTCTATGATGGCACAACCATTGAGGTAGCAGTAATTTCTAGTATTCATGTAGTACAAGTCATGAAAAGTCATGCTGGAAGCCCTTTTTTGCATTCTATCTAAGTTGAGTTAAAAATTAAAGTTAACTGCAACATGTCCTTAATGTTAAAGAAACAGGACCACCCCACCCCCAAAAAAAAACTACAGTTTGCTGCATTTACATCGTTAAACTTATAAACATGTAATAATGTGCCTCTGACAACCTCCTTTTTCAGCCAAAACCATGAAGTCGGTGTATCATGAAACTAACATTGATAGTAGCCTTAAGAAGGATGCAATTGATCCTAAAGTCAATCCTTATTTAGAGATCGAACAAACAAAGGTTCATACCTTGTCAAGCCTAAATTAAAGATTGAATAAATAAATGCAGGTGAGACGTTGAAGTACACAGATCCAAGAAAGAAACCTCTAACTAGCTATTATGTTTGAGTTAATAGGACATCTCTCTATATATATATATATATTCCAGTTTGAGCCTAGAATTGCACGGCTTTAAAACGTGAAACTATGGTCTAAGGTTATTGTGAGAAAGCACGGGAGAAGAATATAACTGATATTAAACATAATACAATGAGCCCTATATATAATACACATAACCTAGCCTACTCCTAATACAGTTTAGACTAGACTTCTAATACAGTTAGACTTCTAACACTCCCCCTCAAGCTGGTGCATATAAATCATATGTACCGAGCTTGTTACATATGTAGTTTAACATCGAACCCAGGTTTCTAGACCCGAAAGCATCGGTTCCCAAAGACATCGTTGAAAATTTGCTGAAACAGATGAAGGAAAACTGTTTTTTTTTTTTTTTGCCGGAAAATCACCGTAGATGCCGGAAAAACTTCAAAGTTGTCGGAATTGAAAGGTAAAAACATGGGTAGGCTCGGAATTTGAGGGCGATGATACTGTCCTGAAGAAACTTTTTGAAATTCTGGCCGGAAAGTCTCTGTAGTTGCCGGAAAAGTCGCCGGAAAACTGAAAGTTGTCGGAATCGAACGGAACAAGGATGGGTAGGGTCGGAAATTAAGGCCGACCAAACTGTCCTTCTGGAGCGAAGCCAAAAACTGGCCGGAAACAGCCCCACGCGCCGGCGCGTGGTCTGACGCGCCGACAGCTGTGGCGGCGCGTGGCGGCGCGTGGCGGGGAGTCTGCCGGAGAAATTTCTGGGGTTTGGTCGGAATTCTATTCCGAGTCTTGTGGTGGTGTTGGTTTTTGCACAACACTGATAATTAGTGACTTTGACGTAATTAGTCACTTAGGTCACCGGAAAATTGCACGGTGACCGAGTTATTTCTTCCCGGATGTCGTTGGAATGACGCACAACGATAATTATCTCACCAAAGCTCTGATACCATGTGAGAAAGCACGGGAGAAGAATATAACTGATATTAAACATAATACAATGAGCCCTATATATAATACACATAACCTAGCCTACTCCTAATACAGTTTAGACTAGACTTCTAATACAGTTAGACTTCTAACAGTTATGCTTCCTTATATACGCAACATCTCTCTGGTCTTTTGTCTAAGGTGTTACAGAAAAAGGTATGATGTTCAATGGAAATCATGGTTGAAAACAAAGAAATTCATTGCTATAAGTTTTAGTTCTATATTGTGAGAATGCACGGGAGAAAAATCTTATTATTAATTAAAGTGTTGTACAATCCTATTTACATACAGCGATTACATAATAACAGGTAACTACTTCCCGATGTGAGATACTATACATAACTAACTATTTAACACGCCCCCTCAAGCCGGTGCATATAAATCATACGTATAAATCATACGTACAGAGCTTGTTACATATGTAACTAATACGAGAACCTAAGAAACTTAGGGAAAATATATGTTAGCTGATCATTCGACTTTACAAACTTTGTAACAATATCTCCTGAGAGTATCTTTTCTCTGACAAAGTGACCATCGATCTCAACGTGTTTAGGCGCTCTCATGGAACATCGGATTTGACGCAATATGAAGAGCAGCTTAATTATCACACACCAGTTCCATCTTGCTGATTTCTCCGAACTTTAACTCATTGAGCAATTGCTTGACCCGAACTAGCTCACACGTCTCCATAGCCATGGCCCAATTCTCGGCTTCAGCGCTAGATTGAGCAGCTACATTCTGTTTCTTGCTTTTCCAAGAGACCAAATTACCTCCTACTAGATCACAATATCCAAACGTAGAACGTCTATCAAAAGGTGATCCTGCCCAATCAGTATATGTGTATCCAACAACCAGCTCGTGGCCTCGGTCCTCGAATAGTAACCCTTTGCCCGAAGGTGGCTTTATATACCGAAGAATACGAACAACTACATCCCAGTGACTATCATGGGAAAAATCCATAAACTAACTTACAATACTCACCGGAAAAGAAATGTCTGGTCTAGTCACTATGAGGTAATTCAATTTGCCAACCAACCTCCTATATCTCGTAGGATCTCTAAGAGGCTCTCCCTGTCCAGGCAGAAGCTTAGCATTCGGATCCGGAGTGCCAACAGGTCTACAATCCATCATTTCATTCTCCTCAAGAATGTCTAAGGCATACTTGCGTTGTGAAATAACAATACCCGAGCTAGACTGAGTGACCTCAATACCTAGAAAATACACATATTAGGAGCAAAATGCCGAGAAAACGCAGAGTGATCAGCTTCACTATGAGTCATACCGAACTCCTGAATAACTGTGCTAAACTTACCAAACCAAGCTCGGGGAGACTGTTTCAAACCATATAGTGACCTGCGCAATCAGCATACAAGACCACTAGACTCCCCCTGAGTACCAAAATCAGGTGGTTGCTCCATATAAATTTCTTCCTCAAGATCATCGTGGAGAAAAGCATTCTTAATATGTCTAACTGATAAAGAGGCCAATGACGTACACCATCCACGGACAAAAAGAGACGAACAGATGCTACTTTAGCCACGGGTGAGAAAGTGTTACTATAATCAAGCCAAAAAATCTGACTGGATTCTTTTGGAACAAAACGAGCCTTAAGCCGATCAACCCAGCCATCCAGACCGACTTTGACCGCATATACCCAACGACAACCAACAATAGACTTACCCGAAGGAAGAGGAACAAGCTCTCAATTGTCACTCGCATGTAAAGCAGACATCTTCTCAATCATAGCATGTCGCCATCCTGGAAGAGATACTGCCTCACCTGTAGACTTAGGGATAGAAACAGTGGACAAATATGATATAAAAGCATAATCAGATAATGATAAACGACGATAACTTAAACCAACATAATGGGATTAGGATTAAGTGTGGATCGTACACCTTTGCGGAGTGCAATTGGTTGACTAAGAGGAGACAAGTCAACATTAGGTGTAGAATCTGATGCAGGACGTGAATCATCTGGGCCTGATGCTAGACGTGAACAACAATGATAAGTCAAGAGTGGTGGAGCTGCAGAAGGTAGAACTGGACTAGGCGGTCGAACTGGAGCTATAGGTGGTGGAACTGGAGCTATAAGTAATTGAGCTGCAACTGGAGTTGGAGCTACAACTGGAGCAGTAGAGGAAGATGATCCCTGAGATAATGATTGAATCTCCAAAAGATGAATCGGTAGCACCTCAGAAATATCTAAGTGATTACCTAGACCTGTGAAGTATGATTGGGTTTCAAAGAAGGTAACATCAGCGAAAATAAGGTGCCGCTGGAAGTCAGGAGAATAGCATCAATACCCCATTTGCGTTCTCGAGTAACCCAGAAATATACACTTAACGAGAAGCTAACTTGTCTTTTCCTGGGGTAAGGTTATGAACAAAACATGTGCTTCCAAAGATACGGGGCTGAAGAGAGAACAAAAGTAAGTGAGGAAACAGAACAGAAAATGGAACTTGACTCTGGATAGCTAAAGATGGCATACAATTAATAAAATAGCAAGATGTAAGAACTGCATCTCCCCGTAAACGCAACGGAACATGAGATTGTATGAGTAGGGTACATGCAGTTTCAATAATATGTCTATTCTTTCTTTCAGCTACCCCATTTTGTTGAGATGTGTACGGACAAGATGTTTGATAATAATCCCATGGGAGTTCATAAACTGCTGAAATGAGGAACACAAATACTCTAGGGCATTATCACTATGAAATGTGCTCATAGAAACCCCAAATTGATTTTGAATTTTAGCTCGGAAGTTCTGGAAAATAGAAAATAACTCAGACCGATTTTTCATCAAAAATATCCAAGTGCATCTGGAATAATCATCAATGAAACTGACAAAGTAGCGGAATCCCAAGGTAGAACTGACTCGACTAGGACCAAACATCTAAATGGACTAAAGTGAAAGGTGACTCTGCTCGATTATCAAGACGTCGAGGGAAATAGGAGCTGTTATGGTTAACAAGCTGACATGACTCATACTCTAGAGTGGATAAGTGAGATAAATCAGGTACCATTTTCTAAAGTTTTGACAAACGGGGATGTCCAACCGTTTATGTAATAAATCTGGTGAATCGGTAACAAGACAAGTTATTGAAGAAAGACAAGATGTGAGTCATGTGATTTTGCAAGGATAAGGTAATAAAGTCCATCTGATTCACACCCGGTACCGATGATCTACCACGTACTACGTTCCTGTATAAAAAGAAGGTCATCAAACAATAAAATAACGCATTTAAGTGATTTGGCTAAGCGACTAAGAGCTATGAGATCAAAAAGACTATTAGGAACATAAAGAATTGAATCTAAAGGTAAGGAAGGAAGTGGGCTTGCTTGACCTAGTGCAGTTGCCATGGTTTGAGACTCATTGGCCATTGCGATAGTTGGAAGAGATTGAAAATATGAAATATTAGTGAAAAAAGATTTGTTACCAAAAATATGATCAGATGCACCTGAATAATGACCCAAGACTCAAAAGTTGAAGATTAGGAGACACAAGTCACGCTACTACCTGTTTGAACAACGGAAGCTACCCCTGAAGATGTCTGTTTGCATGCTTTGTGCTAAAGGAACTCAATATAATACAGTAAAGAAACCATCTGGATTGAATTCAATGCATTGGATCCAACAGATTGAGAGTTAAAGGCTTCTGATACGAATGTCATTATAATATTGCACCGGAAAAAGCACAAATTTTTCTGGAATTACTATTCTCGCTGGAAAACTCATTGTTCATGCTGGAAAAATAAACAAGTAGCCAGGTTTTGGTGTAACATGGATGGGTGGACTCTACCTTCTGAAGCTACGTGTGAGTGCATGAGATCTCCTTTGCCGGAGATTCTTGCTGGGGTTTGCTCGCCGGAGGATTCTTAACCGTGTGGCAGTGTTGGTTTTTGCACAACACCAACTGAAAAAGGACCAACACGGGACAGCCACCGGAATTAGCAGTGACTATTTTTTTGTTTTTCTCTCCCGGAGTAGCTAGTATTTTTGCACAGCGATGAATCTCTCATGCTAGCTCTAATACCATGTGAGAATGCACGGGAGAAAAATCTTATTATTAATTAGAGTGTTGTACAACCTATTTATATACAGTGATTACATATAATAGGTATCTACTTCCCAATGTGGGACACTATACATAACTAACTACATGTATAATCCAATTTATCTTCAGAAGCAGTGGGTGGATCTTCTCCAATAAACCAAAACAGAAAGAGTCACATTACTTGCGATAGGGAGTAATAAATTCATTGCTACAAGTTCTATTCAGTAGGTTGATCTTTTGCAATAAACTAAAGCACAAAGGGTCACATTACTAGCAATGTGGAGAGTAATTTCACATGCAACCCCCACATTAACCACGATCACTATAAGATCAACTAATATGTTATTGCCATTGCAGAATGCGCTTCTTAAGTCAGAGCTAATATTTATGGTTCTTATATTTAGATAATTATTTACGTTATTTCTGCTGGAGTTACTAATGCTCTTTTGTTTTTGTTTTTGTTTTTCCTTTCCTTCACTGAGCCGAGGGTCGATTGGAAACAGCCTCTCTGCCCTTTCGGGTAGGGATAAGGCCCGTCTACATATTACCCTCCCCAGACCCCACTTTATGGGACTATACTGGGTAGTTGTTGTTGTTGTAATTTACTTCTTTTGTATATTAACATTTTAGGGATGAGATTACCTGATCACAGCATACAAGTTTTGTAATCAAAGGATAGAACTCTCTAAGGTGACTCCTGAATATTTGGCTGTTCATAAAGCACATACCCCTCAGCACCTGAAAGACAATTAGAAAAAAAAATGCATGAGAAATCAAAAAACCACTACTGAAACCAGAATCCAATTGTATGAACTCCACAACTACAGAGAAGCAAACAGAATTTTAATGTATGCGGAACTCAGAAAAGTGAAAATCCAGCACAAACCAAGAAGTACCATCAATGCATCAGTACCTCATGAGTTTAAAAATAATATTTATGTCAGAAGGAGAAAAGAAATTCAGAATGAAATAAAATCTTCAAAATGAGAGTTTCAATGATTTTGATAGGAAGTGAGGAACAGGGCTTTATTTTCCAACACAACATTTTTCTGTTAGAAAAAATGAGAAATATGTCCAAAAGGAAACAAGTACCATTAGAAACCACAATATTTTCAAGGTTATACTATCTTAACAATAAAGGAAACGACACTGACAAAGACTGATGGTCAATTGGGTTAAAATGTGAGCAAAACAACAAGTTTGGTATGAGAAGCAGCATCTTCCAAGTTTGGAATAATTGATGAGTAGGTACCCTAGCAAGGATCTCAGACTTGTACATCATAAATTACAGCTTGTTGGCTGAGAATAATTCTAAACCTCTATCTCGGTTGTGGCACTACCAATGTAGCCATATATTGCAATCATAAAACGCGCTTCTTGTTGAATCGTGCGACTTCATCATCCAAAAGCGAAAACAATGAGAGCGGGAAACTTCCATTTATTTAATTATTTCTTAACCACACCCTCATTTGAAAGCCTAATTCTTTTTATTAGACCAAGTGTGCAGAAATACTCTGTTAATGGTGGTGGCCGTAGGACTTGAACCTAAAACCTCTCCGCTCTGCTACCACGTTAAATTGTATGATCACCTCATCTAAAAGCTTAAACTACTATAAAGGACACACTTCCATGTGTTCAATTATGTATTAATAATTATGTATCTTTACAACTTACAAAGGGAAAAAAAGTGGTTTACTATAAGTGAGCTACTAAATATTACTGTGATAATCAATTGAAAGCAGTTAAATGACAATAAAGACAAAACTAGAAACTTCAAGAAATCATGCACTCCCTACCTTAACAATGATCGGAGAACGCAATTCCAGAACTCGATGAACATCCATATTAGCACTCTCCGCCGTGCAGGACTGGAAGTCAGATGCCTCCCTCAGAACCTGTCCACAAAATGACACCAGTTTCTCTTCTGCAATTTGTTGAAACTTATCTTCTTCAACTGATCCCGACTGTTGAAACTTATTGTTAGGAGCTGCATCACTATTCATCAAACTATTTCCCTTCTGAGCATCTGTGGTCTCAGTTGATTCTTCCCTTATAGAATTAATTCCATCTGTTGTCTTTTGTAAGATATCAAGATAGATGGAAGTCCCTGCTAATTCCTGCCGGAGAAGATTAAAGGGTGGCCTGTCCAACAATTAGCTAAATCAACACACAAGATGCTAGCAATTTGAGAAATATAGGTCTAACGGGAGGAGAAAAAGAATTTGTGGAAATAAATAGGAACTGATGCCAACCTTTCAGCAGGTATTTGGCGCAATCGCAATCTGAGATTGGAATAAGAATTATATGATGCAGCAAACTCTAACACAGAGAACAAAATGTCCATTATAGTTATCTTGTGTGTTGGCTTCAACTTGTTCCAGTATTTCTTCTGCATGTTTGAAACACATCAAAAAGGAGAAATAATAGGAGCAGAAAATGTTTTCACAAATGCACTATAACCTTTATGGTTAAAGTGGCTCATGGAACTGAAATCTTAAATCCAGAGACTCCCACTCCGATGAAGAAAAACGACTTCCACTCGAAAACAAACTATAGGTAACAGCTACAGCTGCCAAGAAGACACTCCATCATGTTCAGGATGCAGTATATACACAGTTCTCACATCATATAATAGGCAAGATCATAGCAGGTTTACAAGTGGTCCTCCTATGCATGTCTGTCAAACTTAGGGATGGCAAAACTAACCCAAACCCATTTGACCCGCCCAAAGCGCCAAGCTTTAATGGGTTTGTGCTAGAATGATTTTGCAAATAGGCTGTTTTGGGCTAGCCCAAGTTAACCCATCTAGAATCATCAGTCCAAATGGACCCATGATGGTGCCCATCCTTGACCCATGGAAATGTTCAATCTTAAAGTTATACCTTGACCCATGTTTTGGAAAATATTTTCTAATTTTTCCATGTTTGTTTGATATCCTCATAAAAAAATTACTCATTTTATCGAAATGAAAGAAAATACTTTTTCTACAACATGAAAAGAAAATATTCTTTTTGTTGAAACAAAACTTTTTCTACAACAGGAAATGATAGTACTCATTTCGTGAAAGAGAAAATACTTTCTTAACATCAACAACAACAACAACAACAACAACTACCCAGGTAGTCCCACCAGGTGGGGTCTGGGGAGGGTAATAGGTAGACGAGCCTTACCTCTGCCCGAAAGGGCAGAGAGGCTGCTTCCAAACGACCCCCGGCGTATAGGATGTGGGAGGAAAAGCTGCATTACGAAAACAAAGGGGAAATTAGAAACACAAGCAAAACAAAACAAAATAATAAAGCATAGGTACTCCTGCAGAAATAAAGTAAATACGTATGAAGGCATAGGCAACATAAATACAGTCACATGCATTAATGCAATAATAACAAGCCGTAACTACCATACTAACACTCATAAGGAGACATAAGCTAAAACACTAATCCCCTATGGGAAACCCTAGATATCACACACCCAACCCCGAGAGAAGAAATTATTCTTTTTGTTGAAACATGAGAAAAAAGTACTTATTTTATTGAAATGAAAGAACTTTCTACATCATATAAAGAAAATATTCATTTTGTTGAAATGAAAATAAAAATATTATATCAACACCATTAAAAGGAAGTGCTCTGATAATATTTCTATTTAGGGTGGGGGCGGGGGTGGGTGAGAAGGTCTAATTTTACTACTTTTTTATATTATGATCTTTGTTAGTATTAAAAGATGAAAAACTATCAAATAAAATTCTAAATCGAAATTGAGAGAAGAAATCATTTGGCATGAATTGACCTTTATTCAAAAATATAAGTTAAATTTTATATATGCTAGTTTTAAAGGTTGAAAATATTGCAAAGCTTTGGATCAATTTGGGCGGGTTGGGTAACAACTCATTGTTTAGCCCATCCTGATCAGCCCAAATAGCCTATTTACCACCCCTAGTCAAAACTCTTGCGTAGTCAATCTGTTCAAAACTCTTTTAAGTTGTGAATGCTTTTAAGTTTCTTGTTCCTTGCATTATCTCAATTGATTACTACCAGAAGACATGTGTTGCACCGAAAAAATCAAAAATTATGACTAACCAGATATTTTGAATATTAAATGTCTTGTCTGAATCAGTTTATTCAGTTAATGACTTAAATGATGCATTGCAATCAGAAGATAAATCAAAGTCCTAGTGAGTGATTAACAAACTGTAACAACTTTCCATATACAGATAACTAATTCCAATTTCACCCTAATAATAGGGAATTGTACTTTAATCATTCTTCGGGGGAAAATAAGGGCAAAATCCAAACACTAATATAAGTAGAAAGCCTTTAAACTCAATATATAATCAACTATTGCCATGCAAAATGGGGCAAGGTTAGGACAAGCCAGCTAGACGGACAGAAAAATTGCACAACTTTGTATCTATGATATAATTTAAAGTTGAACAAATGCTCTTTCATCATTCCAAATGCCAATCCCTGAAAAATTTAGCTGTTCTATACGAGTTTGGTTATTTACAAAATGAAAAATAAAAATCTAAAAGTTTTATTTATGTATTATAGACAAGAGGGGTTGCTCTGATGGTAAGTAACCCCCACTTCCAACCGAGAGGCTGTGAGTTCGAGTCTCCCCAAGAGCAAGGTGGGAAGTTCTTGGAGGGAAGGATGCCGGTGGTCTATTTGGAAACAGTCTCTCTACCCAAGGGTAGGGGTAAGGTGTGCGTATACACTACCCTTCCCAGACCCCACTAAGTGGGATTATACTGGGTTGTTGTTGTTGTTGTTGTTGTTGTTGTTGTTGTTGTTGTTGTTGTTATTTATGTATTATAAATCTACAGGTGCAGCTTTTTGCTAACTAATAGCCAATTCTGAAGAATCAGTGCCCACACCCATTCAATAAAGGCATTTCAAGCCAAGTGAAGGATCCATGTAAATAGTATAAGATCATTTCCATTTAGGTATTGCCATTTTTCACTCATCAAGATTTAAGGATCACTCGATTCAGAGATGATTTATTCTCTCATTTTCTTCAATAGTTTCTATTGCACACAACCCTCTAAGGTGCCATATATTGAGAAAGAAGAAAAACCATATTTGATGTTATATTTGGCACTTTTGGGGGGAATTAGAAAACATCAAATGATTATACTTCAAAAAAATTCCATCCCTTAGCTTTAATGATTTCCCCGTGGAAATTGAAAAAATTTATCCTCAAAAGTGGTGAGATTTCCAACAAAAAAATAGTAAAACAGCAAATCAATATTTATGTGCTCATAAAAATACCTGAAAAAGCTAGCTTACAAATGACGTAGGCATTACACATTGAGGGTAAATTTCAATATGGAAACTGCAATGTTGACAACAAACGTGGAAACAACAAATTTGAATCAAGCAAGACCTTGTCATCTCTATAAGACTATAATACAGAAATGGCACTTGAAGTTCTCTAAACCAAATAATTGTAATCTGCCAGGGAGTAAGGGTAGTCGATGACTGGCAAAGAAAGGATTTTTTTTACCAGACTGTTGTCAACTAAGCATCAAAACATATATTTTATCAATATCAGAAGATATTGCAATTTGCAACAGCTCCAGTGATTTCTATACTAACACTGGAAAGACAATCTTAGTACTCGCTGTTAAAAGCATGAGAAATACCTGAATGCTATCAATAGCGGTGAGAAGTAGCAACTGTGTGATGCATTTGCTCCTAATAGTAGCCAACATTGAACTTTCATCCTCATCTCTTGCCTCAGGCTCCGTATCATCAGCTAATAACTATACATCAGATAGAGTAGCAAACAGCAGAAACAAATCAAAATAACAGAAAATGATAGACCCAATCGAAGTGTAAAATAGCTAAGCAAACAAGTTACTATTGCATTGCAATAACAAATGTAACAAACATATTCACCCTTTATAATACTTTCTTGGAATGATGAAGATACAAGAAAGGATATCAAATAAGACATCCACCGGAAGTATTCCCTTTAGAAAATGTGAGAAAAGAAAAACAAAACACCTTTGGCAGGATACTTCTTGAAACGTTAGAATCATCCTCTTTTTGACAAGAAAGGATATCAATACAACATGTACTGTTAAGAAGTCTCCTGATTGAATATCGTAGTTTGACTAGAGAAAAAAATCTTGATTAATGCAGTAAACGGAACAATAGCCCTTTGTATTATAAGAGTACATTAGTAAGTAAATGACAACTTATTTGCAATTTTACAGAAAATCTTACTATTAACCATCACATAACACATCATACTGGTATCGCATGTGAGCTTCGAGTTAACAGAAACAGGTCTGCATACATGTGCATTAACATAGTGACCAACGAAAACCTGAATTGTGTACTTAATATGTTGTTAAGTTCAGACGAAAGGGATTTCTAATTTGAGAATTCTATTAAGAGAAACCTCGTGGACTCCATTGTTCACTGGATTTTGACAGATAAACCTTTTTCTTAAACATTTCCAATGTACATACAACAGTGAGCACAACAAATTAGCCCAAATGACGCAATACCTTTGATGGTGAAGTTGGTAAATTATCAGAAGCTTGAATCTTGGGTTTAGAGGTGAAACTTCTGATGAAGCGGTTGTCCATCATATTTCCCATAATTTTCTGTCCTATTGTTTGACTACGCTCAAGACCTTCTGGAACAGTAGGTTTCTCTAATCTTCCAGAAGGTGAAGGCATACCTGTAAAGACATTTCTCTTTAATTATTTGCAATATAATTCCATTAGGAAACAATGAAAATGGATAATTTCCTCGGTGGCAACCTCCTGTTTCATCCAAATCAGCAGGGGAGTCCGTTCCACGATTGTCCTCCAGCAAGTCTGATGAATGGCCACCACTATTTCCATTTTCAGCAATGTTATGCTGTTATTATCCAATGACTCAATATTAGCAAAAGTTGGGGATTCATTATCAGCAGTTATGATCTCTGGATTTCTTACCAACACTGTATGATGCTTTGAGTTCTCAAAACCCAAATCATTGAGAAGTTCAAGGGGTTGTGTTGCATATGAAGCATTTCTGTTACATACAATATAGACCAACTATATCATGAGCACAAAATAGCCAACCAGAAAGAATAAAAAAAGATCAGACAACTTAAGAAAAGTGGAATTGCACCTGATGCTCTCCAGCAAAGTATCCCAATCATTGTAACTAAATTGGTGTCCACCAACTTCAATAAGATGCACTAATGCACCAAGAGAGATGGCAACTACAGACTGATCACTTTTTTGGGCACAATCTAACAGCAAACCCAGCAGTGGGGGGAGCATAAAACACACATTCTACAAGAAAACGCTCAAATTTCAAAAGTCAGAAAATAGAGATAGCATGATTTATTAAAGAATATCACATGATCAACTCCACAGTTCTTCCTCATAAAAGAAAAGGGCATAAAAAATTTTATATCATACATTGAATTGTGGTAAAAGAACAAAATACCAGTCTGCTGTTTAACATAAAACATAATCTGCTGTTATAGGCTTGTACTAAATTGAAATGTTATTTACACTGTTGTATAACTTTAAAATAAGACCTCAGAATGTAAATAAATTACAAATGATCTGTATGCACAACACACAGCAGTACACCTAAACATGAGACTCCTAAACAAATTTCACTATAGGGAATGAACTGCAACATAAATAACAGAGGATTTGCATGCACAATACACATCACAGTATACTTTCAAGTTTCAACATGAGACACATAATACACATCACAGTATACTTTCAAGTTTCAACATGAGACACACAATACACATCACAGTATACTTTCAAGTTTCAACATGAGACACCTAATCAAATACCAATGTTTGGTATGAACTGCAACAACAGCAGAGTCATAGGCAACAATTGAGAGCTCAAGTAAACTGAATGGCAAGTTCTATAGAAAAGTTATAAAACCAACCATGTTATACAGGAGTGAACGTTGGGCCTCTAAAGTCCAACATATTCACAAGATGAATTGTCGGAAATGCGGATGCTAAGGTAGATCGATCATACAATATTTGAGAAGATTAAAAATGACCACATTCGGTAGAAGGTGCAAGTAGCACACATTGAGGGAAAAATGACAAATGTTGCTTGAGATGGTATAATGTTAAGGTCCCGCGATATAGATCGTGTCATAGGGTGATTAGCTGGCCTCTTTTCCTTATTTCGATTCCTTACTCTACCTATTGTGAATAAACAATCAAACTCATCGAAGGGAGTTTGAAACCCTGGAGCTTGTTCGGGTAACTCCAATCCTCTGTAGTTCTATGATAGGTGGCTCAGGGTTTTATTCCTTTTGTTTCTGATAAATAGGACTAGACTTATAACTTATTATTACAAGAGTAGGAAACTTATAAATTAAGCTTCATAAAAACAGAAGTACATAGAGAAACCTATTCTAGAAAATAATTAAACAGAAAATAAATAACAACTAAAATAAGAGACCTAGGCCTATTGAAAAATTGAATTCACTTATTGCGCCTAGCATAGACACGTCCCACAAATGAGTCCATAACATCACCCTCCTCCAGACGAAAGAACTTGTCCTCATGCGCAAATTCAGGATAAACTTGCCGAAACTGGTCTACACATTCCCAAGTAGCCTCAGTTGCATCCAAACCAGCCCACTGAACCAAAACTTCCCATGTTCCACGGTTAAGGCGAGCACGCAAAACAAAGCCTGGGTTGGCACAACCCGACCATCAGTTGTAGGAGGTAATGCCAGTGTAGACACTTGTGCTGCACCTTTCAAAGGCTTAAGAAGAGAAACATGAAAAACATTATGAAGCTTAGAATCTTCAGGCAACTTTAACTCATAAACAACAATGCCAATGCGTTTCAAAATTTGAAATGGCCCATATAAATTGGGAGAATTTTGTGGTGAAGCTGACCAGCAAGAGAACGTTGTTTATAAAGCTGCAAACGAAGCCAAACAAATGCTCCCGGTGCATATTCCACCTCTCGATATTCTTCATTCGAGATTGAGCCTGCTGTAATTGAGTCTTAATTTTTGCCAAAACCACATCTCGGTCAAGCAAGGCTTGATCAATTGCCTCTACTCAAGCAGATCTAGGTACAGAGGACAATAATCTTGGTCGTTCGAGGCCATAGACGACCTTGAATGGAGAAGTTTGAAGAGTTGTATGAAAAGAAGTATTGTAGCAAGATTTTGCCCAAAGAATCCAATCAATCATTGTATCAAAGACGCGCTTAAAGCGTGCTTAAGCCCTGAAGCAAGGCTCAAAATATATTGAGCGCTTCACCTCACTTAGTGGGTGCTTAAGTGTTGTCATCAACGCTCTAAGTCATACATTTCCTTGCCAATGTGCGTAATCCTGAAGAGGTAACACTAAACAATTGATATTTCACTTTATTGTAAATTTTCTTCAATTTCTTTGTCCATATATTTAGTATTCATACTTATAGATATTAGTCTTGGACTACACATACAAATTTGTAATTTTTCTCAATTTGCGCCTTTTTTCATTAAAGCAAGTGCTTTACTTATGCTTTGCGCATAAAGACCCAACAGACCTTAGAACTTTTTTGCGCTTTCACTTTTGATAATACTGCAATCAACCCCAACGTTGAGGACGATCAGTCACAAGACACCACAGGTACATTTCAATATTGTGGTTGACAACCTTCGACTAGCCATCCGATTGAGGATGATAAGAAGAACAGAGTGCATACTTAGTCCCTCACAAACGAAAAAGTTCCCTCCAAAAGTGACTGGTGAAAACTACATCCCTATCACTAGTAATAGATTCTGGCAACCCATGTAAACGCACAATATTTTAAAAAACATATGTGCGACTCGTGGGGCTGTACAAGGATGTGCCATAGGGATGAAATGGGCATGTTTTAAAAATCGATCCAGGAGCACAATCAAAATCTTTTTCCCCCAAACGTTAAGTAGCCCATCAATGAAGTCAATGGAGATATACCCAAATCTGGGAAGGATGTGCCAAGGGCTGAAGTAACCTGGTTGGACTTAGATTTTCACTCTTGTGGCGTCAACAAATCAGACAAGCTGCCACATATTCAGCAATGTTGGACTTCATAGCTTTCCAACAAAAATCATTATGCACTCGTTCGGAAGTCTTCTGAACCTCTTCATGTGCACAATCATGATAACAAGACAACACCATTGCAATTGAGGGAGAAGAAGGTAGCAAATAAATTCGACCTTTACAAAGAATGAGAGCATCATGAACAAGACCAAACATTGTCCATCTCTTTTGTTATTGTTAAACGGACCATAGGCCTAACTTAACCCTAAAAGCTAGCGCAAGAGGTGAGGATAGCCCAAGTCCATATAAGGAGACCACTTATCCCCTTCATTGTCGATGTGGGACGTAACACCCCCTCTCACGCCCAGGACTGGACATCTAGAGCGTGGCAATTATGGGGCCCAACATTGGAAAATCGGGATGGGTCCTGCTTTGACACCATGTTAAATGGACCTTGGACCTAACTTAACCCCAGAAGCTAGCTCAAGGGTAAGGATTGCCCAAGTCCATATAAAGAGACCACTCATCCCCTTCGTTGTCGATGTGGGACTCAACAGCTACAATTTGGGAGCACAATTTTTGTAATGATTCATTATTTTTAACTTCCTCGCGAATAGCATCTAATAACAAGGAGCGAGGTTCGCCGATGGCATACAAAACCTCCCCTCAACAGCCTTGTTCAAATGGCCAGCACAGTATTCCAAACAAAATTCAAAGCCCTTAAGTTTCGTAATCCAATGTTGCTGGGAGGAAGTGTCAATCCGTTGTTCAAGCAAATACTTCAGACTATAGTGGTCAATATGAATAAAAAAGCTCTCGCCCACATGTATGGATGCCAATGTCGTACAGTCGTGGCTAACCCAATCAATTATCGCTCGTAGGCCTCTAAATTTGTGGTGACGCTCCACGAACTGTCGGTTGAAAAAAGCAATTGGATGGTTGTTTTGTTGAAGAACAGCCCCAATACACCAGAAGGATATTTTTCCTCAAAATTCAGCAATTGCAATACCGGGGCAGAAACAAGTGCTTTTTTAATTCGGTACAAGGAGTCAGTGCCTTGTCACTCCAGTAGAAAGAGTTTCGTTTAAGATGCATGTCAATGGTGCTGCCAATAACACATAATCCCTTATAAATCGGTCCCGGTATCCGGTTAAACCCAAAAATCCCCTCAAAGAAGTAATTGACTATGGTTGAGACCAGTCTGTAATTGCTTGTATTTTGCTTACATCTACTGAGACACACCTGTCGCAGAAATCACATGACCAAGATATGCTACTTGGGTATCACCAAACGAGCACTTTGATTGTTTCAGATAGAGATTATGGGCACATAACAAGTCAAAAACCACACGCAAATGATACAAATGATCCTCCCATATCTTGCTATAGATTAAAATATTGTCGAAGATAACCAACACAAACTTACATAGGTGTACATTGAACACATCGTTCATCGGTTCATGAGTGCTTGGAACCTTTAAGAAGCATTGGACAATCCAAGAAGCAATACAAGAAATTCAAAATGCCCATGATATGTGCGAAAAGCTGATTTATCAATACCTGGTGGATTCATGCGAACCTGATGATAACCAGATTTTGGATCCAGCTTTATGAAGTACTTGGATCCATATAATTCCTCTAATAGTACCTCCACCACAAGAATAGGGAACTTCTCCTTGATAGTTTTGTCGTTAAGCTCCTGATAATCGACATAAAATCACCAAGTACCATCATGCTTCTTGACCAGTAAAACTGGTGATGAAAACGATGATCTACTACGCCAAACGATCCCTTGTTGTAACATCTATGTGCACTGTCTTTCAATCTCATCCTTCGGCGAATGTGGATAACTATAGGGTCACATAACCACTGATTCAGTTCTAGGTCTAAAGAGATCCAGCGATCACAATTCATAAAGGAGCCTTGAAGGTTTGTCAAAATAAATCAGAAAATTCAGCAAACAATTCCTCTAATTTGTAGCAAAACTCGCTTAAATCTTGAATTAAATCGAGTTGATATATGGTGCAAGGCGGGTCTCGCAAGACAATTTGATCGCCATTTAAAAACAAAACTCATGGTGAGTGTAGCGAAGTTCCAAAGGATTGGCCCCAAGGTTCATAACCATTTAACACCTAGCACCATATCAATGTCAGGCAAAGGAATGATAATGAAGTCAACAATAAAAGCAGTATCAATGGAAAATGATATTGTTTGGCACATTCCTTTGCTTTGAACCTTATCATCATTAGCAACTGAAACAGTAATACTTGACTGAAATTGAGGATGTATGTTTAAGAGTTGGGTCAATGTTAAACTGATGAAGTTAAGTGTACTTCCAGAATCTACCAAACCCAGCAGTGATTGTTCTCGTATGACAGCCCTAACTTGCATGGTTTCTGCACTTTTTTTTACCCATAATGGCATGCAAAGAAATAGCAGGTTCGGACTCAACTTCAGCGGCAGCTTCCAGAATCCGCCAACTCCAGCCAAAAAAGTTTCTTATATTTATGCCCAACTGTGTAAGGGTTGTCACAATTATAACATAAGCCCTTTGCCCTTCGTTTTGCCATTTTTGCTCTTATGAAAGAGATTTATGAACTTACTGAATTTGCTTCTTTATTTCCCCCTAATGCAATGCTGCCCGTTGAAAGTGGAAGTACAGAAGTCTCTATGTTGGGAGAAAAATTGTTCTTATTGCTCTGCCAAGCCCCTTTTTCGTCTCGTTACTTCCTTCAACACTATTTGTTTCTTTTCATATGCCCTAGCTAAATTCAAAGCATGAGCCAAATCTGGTCGGTCCTGTAGTTCCACGTCTAGCCGGATGTAATCAACCAACCCAACGGTGAACAAGCTTACTTGTTGATCAATGTGAACATCCTTGCTTGCTCGTGCCAAGACTTCCTGGAACAGTCGTCAGTATTCCTCAACTGGGTCTATTTGTTTCAAGTTGACAGCTCTCCCAGGGGATTGCTTCGGGCGGGTGGTACAAAACAAAGAGTGCAACAATCCTTCAATTCTACCCAACTCATGGAAGGATTCTCAAACTCTAGATGATGGTACCATAATTGTGCCTTACCTAGTGATAAGAATGGACACTGGCCTAACTCAACCCCAAAAGCTAGCTTATGAGGTGAGGATTGTCCAAGCCATATAAGGAGACCAAGGACCTCAAATCCCTCCGATGTGGGACAACTCAACACCCCCTCACGCCCAGATCTCTGGAGCGTGGACAACATAAATGGGGGCCCAACATCGGTAACAATAATTGGGATGGGCCTGGCTCTGATACCATGATAAGAATGGACACTGGGCCTAACTCAACCCCAAAAGCTAGCTTATGAGGTGAGGATTGCCCAAGCCATATAAGGAGACCAAGGACCTCAAATCCCTCCGATGTGGGACAACTCAATACCTAGCATATGGAATGTAGCTAATCCCATCTTGTCTTCCTCACATGTATGCTGATTAGAGAAAAACTTCTCGCACCGATGTAGACAAATTAACGAATCTGTAGAACCATCAAAAGTAGGAAAATGGAGTTTGGTATATCTGGGAACCAACTCCACTTCTAGTAAGTGGCTGAAAATTGGTTCGCTTTAGTTGAGTTTGTCCCAGGTTATGGCTGCTAGCAGTTCCATCAACGTCCTTATTAGTGCTATGATTCAGTCCAAAAATCAACTCCTCCAATTGAAGCAATAGTTTTTGCATCTGGCACCCAATCTTCTCTCCACTTCCGCAACCCTAGCGTCATTCACAACTTGTGCCTCTTGTAATAAAGATTTCAATTCTTCATTCTTGCTAGAATTGCCCATCGTGTTTGGTTTTGTTACCATTTTGTTAAGGTCCAGCTGTATAGATCGTGTCATAGGGCGATTAACTGGAAAATTCAATTCAATGAATTTCCCTTTTCCTTGTTTTGATTCCTTATCTACCTATTGTGAATAAACAATCGAACTAGTCGAAGGGAGTTTGAAGTCTTAGAGCTCGTTAGGGGTACCTAATCCTCTGTAGTTTTCTGATAAAAAGTGGCTTAGATTTTATTCTTTTGTTTCCGTTAAATAGGACTAGACTTAGTAAAAGAGTAGGAAACCTATAATTTAGGCTTCTCAAAAACAGAAATAGGTAGAGAAACATATTCTAGAAGATAATTAAACAGAAAATAAATAACAACTAAAATAAGCCTGAGCTTATTGAAATACTGAATTCACTTATTGCGCCTAGCATAGACACGTCTCACAAATGAGTCTACAACATATAATCATGTCCTAAGTTGACCTCCATACAGTCCTGCGAAATTATAGTTACTGAAGGTGACGAGATAGATCTAAAAAAACAAGGAAGGAAATTGCATAAATGAAAAATGGAGTACAAAGGGAGAAGAAATTCATATAGGTAATACCAATTAGTTGGATTAAATTTTAGAGTACATCACTCTAGGTCCAATGTTTTCTAGGAGTCCTCTAGTCCCGTCAGACATTTATATGCTAGTAAAAATTATAGAGAACTTCTAGTACTTTTTTTATTTTTTTAAGGACTTAGATGAATGTAAATGGAGAAACATTAGTAGTAAGGATTATAGCCGACCCCAACTTGCTTGGGATTGTTGTTGTTGAATATGAGATGTGAGACTTTTGGAGAAAATATCAAAGTTCTGTTACATTTGCCTTCAAGATAGAGCATCTTACATTTCATTAGAAAAGAAAATCCCACGTACCTGTACTTTGAAAAGATTTGTAGACAATCTTTTCAAAAATCACTTATTCTAAGTTGTTTTTGTTAGAAGTGTAAATATAGTAGAACTCTAACCCAAAGTGTATTAGGAGTAGGTTAGGTTATGTGTATTATATATAGGGCTCATTGTATCATGTTTATACATCAATTATATATTTTTCTCCCGTGCTTTCTCACATGGTATCAGAGCTTTGGTGATAATATTATAGCTGTGCGTCATTCCAGCTAATTCCGGGAAGAAAGACCTCGTCGCCGTGCAATTTTGGCAACTTAAGAGGCTGTCCGAACTAAACTACCTTTTCTGTTGGTGTTGTGCAAAATCCGAGACCACCACGAGGTTCGGGAGAGAATTCCGACCAACCCCAGAAAAAATCACCGGCAAAGCACTGCTCACGCGCCCCCACGCGCCGGCAGAACCTCGGCGTGTGAAGCCCACGCGCCGGCGCGTGAGGGCAGTTCCGGCCACTTTTTCAGTTTGTTTCTTCAGGACAGATTGGTCGGCTATCAATTCCAACCCTACCCATACTTTTTCCGTTCGATTCCGACAACTTTCAGTTTTTTCCGGCGACTTTATTGACTTTTCCGGCAGCTACAGTACTTTCCGGCCAGAATTTCTTCAGGACAGTTTGCTCCATCTTGAATTCCGAGCCTATCCATATTTTTACTTTTCAATTCCGACAACTTTGAATTTTTCCGGCAGCTACAGTGCTTTTCCGGCAGCTAAAGTGTTCCTCTTTTCCGGCAGCGCCAGTTTTCAGTCCTCTGTTTCAGTTTCAGCGAGTTTTCAGTTGATAATCCAACGATGTCTTTGGGACTAGAGTCTTTCGGGTCCAGAAATCAGGGTTCTGGCAGTTCCGGTATTATGATTACCTCAGAACTTTTAATGGGAGGTTCAAACTACCTAGCTTGGGCTTCGTCTGTCGAGTTGTGGTGTAAAGGCCAAGGTGTTCAGGATCATCTAACCAAGGAGTCTAGTGACGGAGATAAAAAAGCCAAAGCACATTGGGAGAAGATTGATGCTCAATTATGCAGTATTTCGTGGCGATCTATTGATTCCAAGTTGATGCCCTTGTTTCGTCCATTCCAAACATGTTATTTGGTTTGGGAAAAGGCTCGTACTTTATACACTAATGACATATCTCGTTTCTATGATGTGATATCGCGGATGACAAATTTAAAGAAACAGGAATTAGATATGTCTACTTACTTGGGTCAAGTGCAGGCAGTTATGGAGGAATTTGAGACGTTGATGCCAGTTTCTGCTAGCGTTGCAAAGCAGCAAGAGCAACGACAAAAGTTGTTTCTAGTTCTTACTCTTGCTGGGCTTCCTAATGATCTTGACTCAGTACGCGATCAGATTTTGGCTAGTCCGACTGTCCCCACAGTTGATGAATTATTCTCTCGCTTACTTCGCCTTGCTGCAGCACCAAGTCACCCAGTGAGCTCATCACAGACACTTGATTCATCTATCCTCGTCTCCCAATACGTGGACAATCAGGCTTCTCATACTATGGAGTATAGACGAGGAGGAGGTCGTTTTGGAAGATCTAGACCCAAGTGTTCTTATTGTTATAAACTTGGTCACACTCGTGACGTGTGCCATTCTTTACATGATCGACCAACAAAAAATGCTTATGTTGCTCAGACCGAGCCTACAGGTAACCAGGGATTTTCTGTATTTGAACGGGAGTATAATGAGTTCCTTAAATATCGAGCAAGTAAGCAGCCGTCTCCACAAGTAGCCACTGTTGCTCAGCCTGATACTTCTGTTGCTGGTAATTCTTTTGCTTGTGTTTCCCAGTCTAGTCCTCTTGAACAATGGGTTGTGGACTCCGCTGCTTCTGATCATATCTCTGGTAATAAATCCCTCTTGTCAAATATTGCGTATTCACAGTAAAAGGAGTTGGACAAGCAAATCCTCTACCCTCTGTCACTCTAGATTCCGTTCTTTATGTCCCTGGCTGTCCTTTTAATCTTGCATCTGTGAGTCGTTTGACTCGTGCCCTCCATTGCGGAATATATTTTATTGATGACTCTTTTATTATGCAGGACCGCAGTACGGGACAGACGATTGGAACAGGACTTGAATCAGACGGACTCTACTACCTTAACTCACTAACATCCTCTAAGGCATGTCTAGCTGCCGATCCTCCAGACCTACTTCATAGTCCTTAAGGACATCCTAGCTTGTCCAAACTTTAGAAGATGGTGCCTCGTTTTGCCCAGTTTATCCACATTAGAGTGTGAGTCATGTCAGCTCAGGAAACATACCCGCGCCTCCTTTCCTCGTAGTATTGAGAGTCGTGCAGAGTCTGTTTTTTCTTTAGTTCATTCGGATATATGGGGTCCTAGTAGGGTATGTTCAACCTTGGGATTTCGTTATTTTGTTAGTTTCATTGATGATCATTCAAGATGTACTTGGATTTTCTTAATGAAAGATCGTTCTGAGTTGTTTTCTATATTCCAAAATTTTTGTGCTGAAATTAAAAATCAATTTGGTGTTTCTATTCGCACCCTTCGCAGTGATAATGCCTTAGAATATTTATCCTCTCAATTTCAGCAGTTTATGTCTTCTCATGGAATTACTCATCAGACCTCTTGTCCTTATACCCCTCAGCAAAATGGGGTTGCAAAGAGAAAGAATAGGCACATTGTTGAGACTGCTCGCACACTTCTCATTGAATCTCATGTTCCGCTGCGTTTTTGGGGCGATGCAGTTCTCACATCTTGTTATTTCGTTAATCGGATGCCTTCATCTCCCATCCAGAATCAGATTCCGCATGAGGTCTTGTTTCCCCAGTCACCCTTATACTCTGTTCCCCCTCGTGTTTTTGGGAGCACTTGTTTCGTTCATAACTTAGCTCCTGGGAAAGATAAGTTAGCTCCTCGTGCTCTCAAGTGTGTCTTCCTTGGTTATTCTCGTGCTCAGAAGGGCTATCGTTGTTATTCCCCTGATCTTCGTAGGTACCTTATGTCAGCCGATGTCACATTTTTTGAGTCTAAACCTTTCTTTACCTCTTCTGACCATTCTGACCATCTGGATATATCTGAGGTTTTACCTATACCGGCCTTTAGGGAGTCTACTATATCTCCTCCTTCATCTTCCGCTACAGAAGTCTTACTCATTCCAATCGTTGGACCCTCTACTATGGCTCCTCCTAGACTCCCTGCACAAGACACTCCACTCTTGACATACCATCGTCGTCCTCGCCCAGCATCCGGCCCGGCTGATTCACTTCCTGCACCTGACCCTGCTCCTACTGCGGACTTGTCTCTTCCGATTGCACTTCGGAAAGGTATACGGACCACCCTTAATCCTAATCCCCATTATATCGGTTTAAGTTATCATTGTTTGTCATCACCCTATTATGCTTTTCTATCTTCTTTGTCCTCTGTTGCCATCCCTAAGTCTACAGGTGAAGCATTGTCTCATCCAGGGTGGCGACAGGCTATGACTGACGAGATGTCTGCTTTACATACGAGTGGTACTTGGGAGCTCGTCCCTCTTCCTTCAGGTAAATCTACTGTTGGTTGTCGTTGGGCGTATGCAGTCAAGGTTGGTCCAGATGGTAAGGTTGATCGTCTTAAGGCTCGTCTTGTGGCCAAGGGATATACTCAGATATTTGGGCTTGATTACAGTGATACCTTCTCTCCTGTGGCTAAGATAGCATCAGTCCGCCTTTTTCTCTCTATGGCTGCTGTTCGCCATTGGCCTCTGTATCAGCTGGACATTAAAAATACATTTTTACATGGTGACCTTGAGGATGAAGTTTATATGGAGCAACCACCTGGGTTTGTTGCTCAGGGGGAGTCTCGTGGCCTTGTATGTCGCTTGCGCCGGTCACTTTATGGTTTAAAGCAGTCTCCTCGAGCCTGGTTTGGTAAGTTTAGCACTGTTATCCAGGACTTTGGCATGACCCGGGGTGAAGCTGATCATTCTGTATTCTATCGGCATTCTGATTCACGTCTCTGTATTTATCTAGTGGTCTATGTTGACGACATCGTTATTTCCGGCAATGACCAGGATGGTATTACTAAATTGAAGCAACATCTCTTTCAACACTTTCAGACTAAGGATCTGGGCACACTAAAGTATTTTCTGGGTATTGAGGTCGCACAGTCTAGCTCAGGTATTGTGATCTCACAACGGAAGTATGCCTTAGATATTCTTGAGGAGACAGGAATGACAGGTTGTAAACCTGTTGACACTCCAATGGATCCAAATTCTAAACTCTTCCAGGACGGGGGGAGCCTCTTAACGATCCTGAAAGATATAGGCGGTTAGTTGGTAAACTAAATTATCTTACAGTGACAAGACCTGACATTTCATTTCCTGTGAGTGTTGTGAGCCAGTTTATGGGTTCGCCATGTGATAGTCATTGGGATGCAGTTTTTCGCATTCTTCGGTATATAAAATCAACTCCAGGTAAAGGTTTATTGTTTGAGGATCGAGGCCATGAGCAGATTGTTGGATACTCCGATGCTGATTAGGCAGGATCGCCTTCTGACAGACGTTCTACTTCTGGATATTGTGTCTTAGTAGGAGGAAATTTGGTATCTTGGAAAAGCAAGAAACAGAATGTGGTTGCTCGGTCTAGTGCAGAAGCAGAATATCGAGCAATGGCTATGGCGACATGTGAGCTAGTTTGGGTCAAACAGTTGCTCAAAGAGCTGAAATTTGGTGATGTTAGTCAGATGGGACTTGTGTGTGATAATCAAGCTGCTCTTCATATTGCGTCAAATCCAGTGTTCCATGAGAGAACTAAGCACATTGAGATTGACTGTCACTTTATCAGAGAAAAGATACTCTCGGGAGATATTGCTACAAAGTTTGTAAAGTCAAATGATCAGCTTGCAGACATTTTCACCAAGTCCCTCACTGGTCCTCGTATTAATTACATATGTAACAAGCTCGGTACATATGATTTATATGCACCAGCTTGAGGGGGAGTGTTAGAAGTGTAAATATAGTAGAACTCTAACCCAAAGTGTATTAGGAGTAGGTTAGGTTATGTGTATTATATATAGGGCTCATTGTATCATGTTTATACATCAATTATATATTTTTCTCCCGTGCTTTCTCACAGTTTTTACTGCTAATTTCTGTTAGTTTCTTTTTTTGCCAAACAGTTCCAATTGCATGTTATTGGAATTCAAGAGAACCACCACAATATTCAAATATTCCTAATGATCATGTCCAATAAGTGAAATTTCCAACAAAGTAGGAAACTTTCCATATTCATGCAACTTAACTTCTGTATAAGGAGCTCTCTTGCATGCAGAGATTTTCTCTCCTCTCTTTGCTTTTCACATGGTATCAAAGTTTCAATGATCTTTGTAGAGACCCAATTAACGTTCGCTTACTGGAGGAGGCTTTACATCGTCGCCCAACCAAAGTTTTTCTCTTTATATAACATTACTATTCTGGTCCATTTCCTACCATGTTTTCTGACATCTTTTTCCGTGGTTTATTCTATGTGCCTCATGCAACATGAATTGTCAAGGGCTAATGCTATCCTTCCACCTCATTTGACCCACAAGCCAATACTACACATTTGTCTAGTTAGAACACATTTGTCTAGTTATGAAACTATGTCAACCAACATATCACATTAGTAATATAAGTCAATTGACAGTCAAGTCAGTAGTCTACATTGTTCCAGTTAGAAGCCCACGTCAGCTGACCTTTTGAGTCAACAACCACTTCATCCCCATTTGTGTCATGTCTTTGTGCAGAAAAGAAACTATCATGGCCAAGCTAGCATGATATCATCATACATGTCTTCAAGTTTGGTCATATCTCATGATTTTATGGTAGCGCCACCGCTTAATCTTATGGCAACACCAAGTCTATTTTGTTCTGGCAATACTGTTTCAATAATATTATCCAAACTGCTGTTCCTTCAACAGTAACTTTTTCCAACATACTCAACTTGAATTTCTAATTTTTATTTGCAAACTGAAGTTGTTAGACCGCCTTGAGTTTGGCGGGACGTGCAATAGAAACTTGTGTTTGATAAAAAGCAAATGATTCTTTATAAACCATAAAAACCAACGAAGTGGAACCTCCCCCATTAAAGTCTACATTGTTCCAGTTAGAAGCCCACGTCAGCTGACCTTTTGAGTCAACAACCACTTCATCCCCATTTGTGTCATGTCTTTGTGCAGAAAAGAAACTATCATGGCCAAGCTAGCATGATATCATCATACATGTCTTCAAGTTTGGTCATATCTCATGATTTTATGGTAGCGCCACCGCTTAATCTTATGGCAACACCAAGTCAATTTTGTTCTGGCAATACTGTTTCAATAATATTATCCAAACTGCTGTTCCTTCAACAGTAACTTTTTCCAACATACTCAACTTGAATTTCTAATTTTTATTTGCAAACTGAAGTTGTTAGACCGCCTTGAGTTTGGCGGGACGTGCAATAGAAACTTGTGTTTGATAAAAAGCAAATGATTCTTTATAAACCATAAAAAACAACGAAGTGGAACCTCCCCCATTAAAGTCTACATTGTTCCAGTTAGAAGCCCACGTCAGCTGACCTTTTGAGTCAACAACCACTTCATCCCCATTTGTGTCATGTCTTTGTGCAGAAAAGAAACTATCATGGCCAAGCTAGCATGATATCATCATACATGTCTTCAAGTTTGGTCATATCTCATGATTTTATGGTAGCGCCACCGCTTAATCTTATGGCAACACCAAGTCAATTTTGTTCTGGCAATACTGTTTCAATAATATTATCCAAACTGCTGTTCCTTCAACAGTAACTTTTTCCAACATACTCAACTTGAATTTCTAATTTTTATTTGCAAACTGAAGTTGTTAGACCACCTTGAGTTTGACGGGACGTGCAATAGAAACTTGTGTTTGATAAAAAGCAAATGATTCTTTATAAACCATAAAAACCAACAAAGTGGAACCTCCCCCATTAAAGTCCAACTATGCACATGCCATTTATAATTGAAGGTGAATTCCTATACGTAGTGAGACCGCAAATTTGCCTGAGTTAAATAGGAACATGTATGTCCCTAGACATTCTAACTTTCTCGAGCAATTACGAGACAGAAGTAAGCTTTTTGTTTTTTTTTTTTTTTTTTTTGAGAAGGTAACAACAAGAGCGAAGTAAGCTTGAAGAAACTGAAATGATCAAAAGCGAATTAGTAGCTTTTTGGAGTTAAGCAAAAGTATCACAAATGGAACATGCTGCTAGCACAACCTTGATCTTGAGAGAAGGTGAATTTGGCTATAGTAGCATGAATAATTCATTAGTAGTCATTGCTCAAGTAGCACTCCTTTCTTTCCAAGTTACAGCTCATGGCACTATTTATCGTGGTCAACAAAAGAGAAAAGCTTAACCTTTTCTTGTTCAAATTCATCTTCAACAGTTCTCCTAATACTATTCTAAAGCAATCCATGATATTCTATATGGATGAAGGAAATTGTAGCAGATGTACAAAATTAAATTATGTTGTTTCCTTTGGTCAGAAACTTAAGCATCTTCAACCAACACTTCAATAAGTAAGCAACTTAAGGTAAGCTACACATGGCGCACAAAATTAAAGACAACATTTCCCCGAGAAAGGGACATAAGAAGGCCGAGTTTACAAGCAATCTATGTTCGCAAAGGTTGAGGTCCACTAAATGGGTACAAAGTACTTGGATTGACACATTAGTTTTGTTTTATAGATCAATTGGCACACCAGTAAAGCCTAGTATAGTCGCAAATGTAACTAAGCTAGATGTCGGTTAATCGGGCAACATGCTTATCAAGTGATACAAATACTTGATTACACAATGAAGCAAACATCTAAATTTGAGAACGCTGGACAAAGGATATGATGCAAGTGCATGGTTACAATAGTCGAAAGGTATTAGATATCAAGCAACTGCTAAAGCATACAGGGAAGAGACAAAACAATACAGACATAACAGGGGAAACACCCCCGAATAGTACGATCTGGGAGATAAGAAACTAGTTAGAAGATGCCAATATACATTTCAGTAACACATAACGGTTCACAATTTCTTTGCTGAAGGCGCTGTTAAGCCCTAAGTTTGAATTCCAATTTAATTGCCCTTATTCCGAAAGTCTAAAGTCCTTCCAATTTTCACCAATTCCGACCTACCTTTATTTATGGGATATTTGAAGGAGAGCTTTGTAACTTTTTCTATAAAATTCTCTCTAGCTCGAAGAATTTGTTTGATTCTCCCTATAAAAATAGTTAAGGAAAAAGGGGCGCTTTTGTTAAAGGACTCACTATTGTAGAGAAGATCTCCTTGGCTCACGAGGTGGCTTTAAGTGATAGGGGATTTTAACCTAAAGACAACATAGGAATCAGTCTTCCTTATAGCTCTTTCCTCCCTTTGCTTTGGTTGTGTTTAACCGCGGTTAAACACAAAGAAAGGGTTGTTTAGCTAATAGTAATAGTTCGAGCGGGTAGCAGTCTGAAAGCGAACGAGCTAACTAATATATAAGTATATAGAGCTGAGCGAGTAAGCAAGAAGAATATATTGACCGTACAGGCATTTCCCCTTCTTTCATCACCATTGAAAGTCATTTCGCAAATAATTACTCATTTAGGCGGTCAGATATTGGACTTGACCACTTTATATGTAACAATTTAGGATAATCTAACCTTCAGCTATGTTTCTCGGACTCTCCGAAAATGTCACCGGCTGCATGACGGCTCCTCCAAAAGTAGTGCACTTTTGGAGGATAGCGGCAGAATTTTGGAGAGTCCGCACAACATAGGCCTTCAGAAGTTGCAGCTAATAAACATGATAGTAATATACCCATTCCTCAACCAATCATCATACCTTGTAAAAAGTGTTGAACAGGTTGCACAGCAGTTGGAGTGAATGAATGCTACTTTCACGCGGCCATTCATCAGTAGAGCTCAGATTCTCTTTTCCAGCATGTCTTACATGATCAAAAATGGGAAATAGCACGCGGTGGAAAATGTTCTCCCAAAACGTGGATGAAAATTTGCCACCTCGCTCGTTCAGCAGATCGAATAGAACCTCAAGTGCACAGTTTCCAACCTCTGGTCTAGGATCAGAGGTCAGATCAGATAGACCAGCCAGCATTGGGAACCAAAAATGCTCTGTGACATCACAAGTCACATCTTCACTGGTGTCAACGGGCTTCAAAGCACCACCAGGTATAAGGCCCTGAAATTCATCCACACCGAGTAAGATCAGCATTAACTTATGCAACTTCCATAGGGAATAACAGAGCATTGAAAACTTAACTGAGCGTTAAATTGCAAGCATGTAGATGGTTATCTAAAATAAGAGAAGATATCAACATATCACACCTGAAAAGAGTTACCAAAAATATCGCACGTATCCCATTTATCATAATTAAATATATTTTATTCATTTTAAAATAGATAGACTTTCTGAGATACTCCATTTTAGTGCTTCTTACAACATTTTAAAATTTAAGGGTAATTTTCACAATTATCTTGGGTCCCGTTACGCGGAAAATCAGCTGTCATAAGCCATATTTACATACTTATAACAATAAATTGAAGACAAAATAACGAAGAAAATGGAATCGACAAGTAGGTGGAAGCCCAGATAACAAACCTCTGCAAGACGATCCTCACAAATGCGAAGTAGTGCAATTGCTTTCAAGCTGATTCTGTGAGAGGTCTTGTTGTTTGCAAATCTGATCAAGCAATTGACACAGTCCATGAAGCAATCTCCAACTACTTGATCAAAGTGCTCCAATATAACTGCAAGATTATTTCAATGTTCAGACTACAGCGAAATCATCCATAGTGGAATCTGAAAAGTGAGAAGCATACAGAAGAAATTTTAAAATAGAATGAACCGATCCATACCCTGCTCCACATTCTCAAAAGCACTTTCAACAATTGGCTCTAGATCATCATCTGCAGCAGCTGTGAATATCATGAACACACTTCGCCAACCAGACTTAATACTTCCTACCTTTGACTTTATCATCTGCTACCAAGTAGGAATTAGCATATTTTCAAACAAAAGTAAGCCAAGAAACTAAGGAAAAAGAAATGACGCACACATACTTGCACAATGCAATCCACAATGAGTCTCCTTATAGTTTCACTTCGACTGCTTCTCATAAGAACGACAAACGGTTTTAAAATATCATTCTGGAAGGTAAAATTGGCAAGTTCAGCGCGCTCCAAATACTTCATACCAAGTTGCCGAAGAGAATCTATGGCATACATAGCAACTTTTTCTTCAGGATGGCTCCCAGCAAAAATGAAATGAGTAGCCAGAACAGACCATATTCTTGCCCAAACCTGGAAAGTCATTATAGACAACATATTAGGGAAACGTGAGGCGGTAACCATCAATGAATTAATTCACTGGCACTTACAAAAATATACACCATCTAGTTATCAATATTAAGCTGATTCCTATTGTGCCACAAGAAATGCAGCTCCATAGCTAAATGAACTTCAAAGAATTATTAATACTAATCATCCAATTAGCTATTAGAGGTGGAAACACACCCACTTTTGCTCAAAACTCATAAGGTTCTTTACGCAATCAAATAAATCAACTAATATTCAGAAAAGCAAATGTATACCAAATAGCTTTGCTGGTGGGAGGTAGCAAGGACCATATGGAATAGTCGAAGTGCAAGCAAGGGTGTGGACACCATTGCTATCAAAAGATATAAACTTTCTATTCAAATAAATTAATGCACATTAAGAATGTTCCCGTCCATCATTTTTAGTTTACAACATTATTCCTTTTATTATAATAATTGCTTCCATTTCAAGTGGATTCCAAGCTATTTGTCTCATGTTCCTGTTGTCTCTGCAAAATATATAAAGAAATGTATAGCAGAAGAGTAAAATTGGTCCAATTTTCACTTTCTAGCGTGTTAAAAAAAGATTGAAATGCATTGATGGCCCTACATTCAAGTGAGCTCCACTTTGGCACTAATATAAATATATTGCACTCTTTTTCTGATAAGTAACACAAATATATTACACTCCCAAAACGTGTAAAACAACCAAAGACACGTACAATCGTCATAAAGTTCAAATATATATTCATTTGAAATAAGAAGACAAGAAAATGAATAGATTAGAACTATACATTGATGAGTATAACAAATTGTTGATTTTGTTAGTGTCCCCTAAGTAAATCAAGGGCAAAGAGAATAATTCCACAAGCACAATAAATTACATATTTCTAATACATTTAAGTTCTAATATAATCATCCATTGAGCCGCAATCCCGAACTGAACTAAGCATTATTTGTCATTAGTGATGTGTAGCACTAGGCATAAGAGGTAAAGAGATGGATAACTAAATAGTACAACCAAATCACCTGTCAGGTCAATGTCAAAAATTTACCTAACACTACTAGCACTTAAACGGGTGGAGCTATTACCATTCGTATGCGAGCCATGTTGTAATAACTGATCTCAACAAGTTTTTGCAAGCTGAAAACACGTGCAGGATATTGTCTTAATTCCTCAGCTGAGACTTTACACAAACCACTGAAAAATTCAACCACTGATTCACTGGGCAGTTTAACACTATTCACAAACACTTGCTCAGTAGGTTTTCCAGTCAAGTCTCTAAGAGATTGAAGCAGAGCATCTCTGGAAATTTGGTTAGATCCTTGCATAACTGTTGCTGCCATTGAAGGATTAGTTACTATAAACTCAAGCCGGGAAATGCACTCAAGCACCGCAATCCATGTATCTTGCAAAGCTTCAGCATCTGAATCACATATAGCCAACAGAGTCCGTAGTGCTTCCACATTTTTACTTTTCATATCCCTTGGTACATGTAAAAGATTAAGTCTGCAATGAAAGTGCAAAAGCTGTTTCAATATCTAATCTGGAAAGCATAAATTTTATCCTCCTCCATCACCAAATCCACTCCACCTGACCCTGCCCAGAATCTAGAAGATAAAAAAGATAACTTTGGGAATTAAATACTAACTTGGTCCAAGCAGCCTTGATTATATCGCTTTATTACACTGAAAGAGTGAAATTAACAGATACGGCCAAAGATTACCTAAGAAGAGTCGTCAAAAATGCGTATCGCATGGTGTCCATTCCAAGAACATATGTGATGTGTATTCCGGCTTTAAATCCTTCCATGCAAACACCAACACGTGCTTTATTATCTCCTTCCTCCATAAGAACAGCTAAAGTGGCAAGCAGCGGCCACCCTAGAGCTTCAATCATTGGACGTACAAGTTTGATATTATGTGAAGTATAAAAGACTCCTCTTTTTCCTGCTTGATTTCGGAAAATAGCCTGTGTTTGCTTGATGATAGCCTCGCTTTCGGACTTTGGGTCAATTGAAGATCTGCTTCTAGGCAGTGCAAGATTGAGAATATTTACAAGGCGTCCTCTCTCCTCAGATTCAGGCTTCTGCTTGCTACTTTTCGTGAGGCCAGTAGGATCATCTTTCATCTTTATCTCCTCTTTAACAATTGAATCATAGATCTCCTCCAAAAGTTCCTTTGGAGCACAATCTTCTGCTTCATCAGTGGCATTCATACGTACAAAATCATCCTTTGACATTTTTGGCCAGACCATCGGGTTGTGAGCATCAGTATTCAGCATTATAACTGCATATGCTAGAACATAGGCTGTGTCTGCATTCTTGAATAGACCAGGATTATCTGCACAGTAACTGTCAATAGACATTGTCATGAGTGATAGATATGGATTACCAGAGCAAGTAACTAATCCGTCACGTGTTTCAGAAACACCTTTTGCAAAAACCAAGTGACTAAGTATATGCCAGTTTCAAGTCCTCGTCTAGAATGAACAGCTTTGATCATTGCCACTTATTTTCTCCAATTTTTGGCTAGTCAACATGACATAAATTCAGATACATGTTTGTCCACAAAAATAATTCAAAGCTCTAATCCTTATGCCACAAAGGACAGCCACAACATCAACGTTTGTAGAAAAGTTTTTTCTTTTGATAAATGACAAGCTCTGTTACTTGTTTACTGCACTAGGCAGAACTCTGTAGATCAGTTTATTTGAGGACTCAGACATGATGCAGAAGGAGATCCACTATTTCTCAAGACAAAAAGTATGAGCTGGCGAAGAGATCAATCATGTTGAAAGACTCTTAATTACTTTGTTTTTTTGTTTATGCTCTGCAGTCTTATCTTGTTAGTGGTTACTCATCTTTCAAAAGTATATCACAGAAGGACAATATCTCAAAGATTGAAAAACAACAAATTCCCACTCCTCGACAAACATTTGCATAATGTATTCACAAAAGGACAACATCTTAATGATATTGGGAACTTCAAATAAATGCCTTACCGCTCTGCGAACTTTTCCATAATGCGATCTATCTTCTGAGCTTCCCCTGGAAGCCGAAACCCTTTAAGAAACTCACGAATTGCTAAATCAAATTTCATTCCAGAAAAATTAATTGAGTCAACATAAGCATGCATGACAGCAACAGGAAACTCCTCATGCTGGCCCAAGTAATCACCAATCACAGCCTGAAACTCCAGTATAGTTAGAATTTCTATTCAAGTCAATTAAAAGGCAAAACGGGAACACAAAGGACATAGATGATACTTTACCTTGTCCAAGCTAGGAGTACTTCTGAGAAACTGAGCAACTGAAGTAGGTGAGTTTTCAACCAGCCCATTTGATATTAGATGTTCAATTCCCTTAGTGGGTTTTCGGTTGAACTGCATTATTTCAAAGAAACCAAATACTAATAGTCCAGCCCAAGCACATACCAGTATGAAAAACGCAGCAAAATAGATAGTAAAACAGCAGCCTCAAAAGATGATAATTTTCGGTGAGAATTGGCCAAAAAGACATACTTCAGATATAGCTGCTTCAACAGTAGATTTGTGGGCCTTCAATTTCTCAAAGTTACTAGGCAAATCATCCATGTCTCTCATCTTATCAGGGTCTCCTTTTGAAGTTTCTTCTTCAGAAGACTGATTCCTGTTGTGCAGCCTTTCTGACTCTGTCCAACACTTCTCCCAGTCGACAAGAGATTTTAGCACATTTACAAGACACTGTAAAGGACGAGATCAGAAACAAAAGTGTAAGGGTTAAGTATAATACTGAAATTTCACCGATAACTCAAGAAGAAGGTATTATAAAGAGATGCCTGAAGAGAAGATGCTTTGATTGATGCTATCTGGGATGTAGCAACTGAACTTGGCTCAGTATTTTGTGTCCCTTGTGCAATTTTAGATAAAGTGGTAACCTATAACAGAAACACATGAGGATATTTAGGTCATACAGTTTTTACAAAACAAAGAGATATATATATATATCTATATAGAGAGAGAGAGAGACCATTCGTTCAAACAAATTAGGTGCTTGGAGATCACAATCATAGTTCACATAAAGGTCAACAAGCATCTGAGGATTCTTGCAAACTTTCTCTAGCATCCTGTAAAAACAGTTACGACAAAGACTGTAATGTTGTTGTACTAGTTTGCATGCATGTGGTTATTAACACAAGAACAAGGTAATCCATCTGTCTACTTTGTTTAATAATAGCACGAGACTATTTTCCTGGATGCTAAACAAAAGACATTAATTTGAATAGCTTTAAACAATCGAATGCTGGTGTAGTGCCATCAAATATAACTTTTATAATCATGATTACACCCCGAATGCCATACTTGTACAAAAAGTTAATATTCGAGATTTGTGAAAAAACTAACCTGTGACTGATATCTTATCCAAGATAATGTGTAGACTTTCCGTTCAAACAAGTAAAAGAAAAAGGAAAAAAAAAAGACACATCATATAAGCAGGCTACATTAGGTTTGCAGTATAGAATTAGAAATTTAGAGGTCTCATTCAACCTGTATATTTAGGTTGGGATTTCAAGGTTTTATATTGTTTTTTAACGTTTACATGGTTTATCATTGTTTCGAGTTAGGGCTTAGGTTTTTTCTGTTTTTGATAAGTTGAAATGATTATTAGTAGCAATTAAGCAGTTATAGTCATACTACAGTGTTTAGAGTTGGCACTTAAGTTTTCTTTTTAATAAAATTTGACAAGTCAAAAGTGTAAATTTAGCAATCTTTTTAACTCAGAATATTTGAGGAAGTTCAACTATATTTGTAAAAATGGGTCTGTAAAGAGTTTTTACTTTATGCCTCATGGCTCAGACGAAACGAGACAGCCTTTTGTAGATTCACTTTCCCATGCTGTGTTGATTCACATGGGAAATATAATGCTTTTGGCATTTATCCTTCCTTCTTTGCCATTAAGGATCTTCTCCATTATCTACTGCACCACAAGATATCACTTCCATATTTTCTGCTTATTTGAAGATTTTAGATTTGTGATGTTTCTTAGTAGACATAACACATGGTCACCTTCTTTGCAATTTTAATAAGCTTATTCAATAGCAAAAGATAATAGATTCCCCGATAAAGATGATAATCAGACAATCAGAAATTAATTTGTTACCAAACAATCAGAATTCAGTTTATCCATATAAACATATCAGCTCATCTACACTGGTGCATGCATCCTGTGAGCACAAATATACATCAAACAAAGGTGAAAGGAGTTCTCCACTCGGTCAAAGGCTCCTGTCACGCTCCCTCCAAACTATCCACGTGGTAGCACGCAAGCCAGCAACTACATTTGGCATCTCTACTGGTATGATATCAAGAATGTATTTCTCCAAGGTAAGATTTAAGGAAGAGGTCTATATGGAGCAACTACTAATGCTCTTTTGTTTTTGTTTTTGTTTTTGTTTTTCCTTTCCTTCACTGAGCCGAGGGTCGATTGGAAACAGCCTCTCTGCCCTTTCGGGTAGGAGTAAGGCTCGTCTACATATTACCCTCCCCAGACCCCACTTTGTGGGACTATACTGGGTAGTTGTTGTTGTTGTTGTTTGTCTATATGGAGCAACCATCTAACTTTGTGCCTAAGGAAAGAAAGGTCTAGTATGTGAAGGCAACTGTCACTCCATAACCTGAAAGAGTCCTTACTAGCTTAGGTCGGACATTTCAATTCTGTAATTCAGCAGTTTGGATCAGACCATTTTATATCAACGCTCTACACAAGGTCGGTTTCCATAAGTTGTTGCTTGTGTACATGAGAGTTATTATAGGAGATGACCAAGAAAGTTGAGACACCAAGGCACTTTACTCACTTCCAGATCAAAGACCTTGGAACAACTAAATACGTTTTGGACATATCAGTAAATCTGGTATGCTCATCTCATAAGAGAAATATGCTCTGGACATCATAAAGGAGACCAACATGATTGAGCGTCTGTCAATTGACTCACCTATGGACCCTAATGTCAAGCTCCTTTCGAGACGAGAACCTTTAGTGTACATCCAAGCTGCTATGGGAGATTGGAGGGTAAGTTAAACTATTACATCTCTGAATATATTTTTTCTACTTTAGTGTTGTCAGTCAACACTAAAGTGTTTCCAGACCCCACCTGGTGGGAGTATACTGGGTAGTTGTTGTTGTTGTTGTTAGTCAAGTTTAGCAACATCACTGTGTTGTCCTTCAAATGTATAAAGGTCATAAATCAGGGGCGGACCCACATTGGTTGAAGCGGGTTCAACTGAACCCGCTTCGTAAATAGTTTTTACTATTTTTATGTGAAAATTATTTTTCAAAGAAAAACATCTGTATAAGATTAAAGCGGTTGAACCCACTTAAACAAAGTTGTGCTTTGATCGGATGGTCCAAGAGGGTTCAAACTTAGTGATGGTCGTGGGTTCGAATCCAACCTATAACTGTTTTTGGTTTCTTTCTCTCTTTCTCAAAATGTTGGACAGCTTATCTGACAGTTTTTGTTCTTGCACTTCTTCTCTATCTTTTACTGTTTACTTAGTGTCTTTCCATTTGGAATTTCTATATGAATTTTTCAATTTTGCTTAGCTCTTCTATTGTTCTTTTTGTTAAGTTTTAGTGCAGATTAAATTAAAATTAATAAATAAGTAGACTTTAGTATTTTTAATATCATCAAACAGATGTTTGTTACAGTAAAATTTTCTAAAGTTCAACAAAATGTTAAATTGTAAAGGTAAATGGTTCTATTTATATATATAGTGTTCTTTTTCTTCTTCTTTTTTCTTTTTTTTTTTTGGAAAAGGAGTGTAGCATGAAAACGAAATAAAGAGCTTTGGGCAAATTTTCTTTTAGGATTTGTTACGAACCACAATAAAAAGCACTAGGTAAACATGTTTTTTTGTTAATTAAGTGTCACTTTTGTCGTCGATTATTTTTGAGAACTTCAATATATATGTCTAAACCCGCTTGCATAAAAGTGCAGGTCTGCCACTGTCATAAACAACATGAAAACTGAGAATACTGAGTATCCCGTGCATAGTTTGGTGTAAATCTATCTATTGGAAAAAGTAAAAGGCACAATGAGGTTCACAAATCAAGTATAACAGGTATGTAATTAGAAATTATTCTCCTTTAAACAAAAATCATACCGTGGAACACTCATTTTCGCATTCAGATCTGTGCCATCCAGTGGACGTAGGACAATTAAGGGAAAGAAAATACCAATTTCACCCTGAAAATAAATTTATAATTTGCAAACCTCTCGAAATTTAGAAATATATACCTCAATCTTCAATAGGAAGTGCATAAACAGCGTACCTTGAGACATTTCCTGAATCGCAACAAAAGGACCGAGAAAATTCCTGTAGCATACTGTCAAATTATGTGCACAACTATTAGTAATTTAAACATCGAAGAGTTACGAAAGAAAAAAGACATCAAAAGCGTGCATAGTTTCAGAAAAGCAAAATTGCTAACCTGGAAGATGGTAGGTGATTGTGAAACTGATGCTCTTAGTAAAACATATGAAAGATAAGCCTTGACGGAGTCCATAAACTGAAAGTTTTTCGTGAAAGAATCACTAACTCCCTCCAAAAGACCCTGGGAATTAGATTATGCAAAAATATTTAGTGGAAGACGAGGATTCCTGTCAATTGCATCTAAGAGGCAAGGGTATGATGTTAAGATTTACACTGGAACGGATCCCGGTGATGAAGAAATAGACAACAAGACGGAACAGAAGATGCCAACATTTATACAAGAAAAATGCTTTAAAAAGATATCCAGTAAAACGTACTTAGGGCTAGAAAAGCATTTTGAAGGTCGCCAATAACATCGGATCCAAATTAAACCAATTCGACAGCCTTTCCAGTGATACTTGATTTTAAAATGGAAAAAGTATTTGCGAATTTACAGCAAATCCTAGTTATATTTTCTGAAACTTTTTCGGATAAGTCAACCACCAACTCCTAGTTTCCTACGTAGATCAAAGAACTGAATATATGAGAATGTTTTTCTTTTTTCCTTGTTATATTTTGGACTACGAACTAACATATCCCAGCTTCAAACAAGATAGTAATTGTGTTAAACCGCTTTCACTTTACAACTTCAAGCCTTCACTTCTCATGTTGTGCAGTTTGGAGTTCATCGCCTTACTGCTCTGGTTCGCTTCAGAATGGACAACTGCAGCTTTTCTGATTTTCTTTTAGGGACTTGGATTTGCTAGCCTTGAATTGGTTATGGAAAATGGAAAGTCCAATCTGTCACTCTAGCTTTGGTTTTGTGTAGCTAATAATAGAAAGTAGAAACACAAAAGAGAGACTGAATGAACTTTAACATTCCAACAACCGGTCGCGTTAAATAATTAATATTTTTTAATGTTTCTAGTGTTAGTGGTGACATAACCACAGTAAGTTGACTAGTTATTTCTGGTCTATCTCTAGTGAGCTTTAGATTGCAACCGCTGTTTTTACAAGTTTTTAGGCAATGTCTTTTCTGACGATTTCAAAAAATGAGTTTGCAAACTCATTTGTTAGATAATTATTTAGATAATTATTTACGCTATTTCTGCTGGACTTACTAATGCTCTTTTGTTTTTGTTTTTGTTTTTCCTTTCCTTCATTGAGCCGAGGGTCGATTGGAAACTGCCTCTCTGCCCTTTCGGGTAGGGGTAAGGCTCGTCTACATATTACCCTCCCCAGACCCCGCTTTGTGGGACTATACTAGGTAGTTGTTGTTGTTGTTGTAGTTTGCAAACTCATTTTTTCATATTTTCAGAACAAAATTGTTAGTTAACTTTAAACCTTGTATACCCAACATGAAATGTGATCGAAGATCATGATATATCCATCGAGATTGAAATGAGCTATAGGGGAGTGTTAAATAGTTAGTAATGTATAGTGTCTCACATTGAGAATTATTATGTGATCACCGTATATAAATAGGGCATTACACAACACTTTAGACATAATTAATAAAACTTTTCTGTGTTATACTTCTCACATGGTATCAGAGCACCCTTGAGAAACTCCGGAAAGGTCGGACAGTCGTTGTGCATCAACTTTCGGCGACTTTTTCCCGATCTGATCATGTCACTTCCTTTTTAGTGAGTGTCGTGCTAAAACCAATACCGCCAACATGCTCGGAAGGCTGCGGCAACCAAACACCAAGAAACCATTCCGACAGAAGAGTTGTCACGCGCCAAAACCTCTGGCGCCAGCAACGCGTCTGTCACACGCGTTGGCACGTGAACCCTTTTCCAGCCAGTTTTCGGCGGAACTCCTTTGGGACAATTGGCTCAAGAGGTGATTCCGAGCATACCAGCCCAAGTTACACCAAATTCCGACAACTTTTTGTATTTGTCGCGACTATTTGCAGATTTTGATGATGATTCAGTTTCCGGAGAGAGAGTGTTTTTCTTCACTGTTCCTATGAGCTCTTTATTGTCTTCATTGTCTGTGCTATATGGTCCAACAATATCTTTTGGGACTTGATGTTTTTGGTTCTAAAAGCATAGGTTCTAGAAATTCAAGTTTGAAAATTACTTCGGAATCCTTAATGGGAAGTTCAAACCACTTAGACTGGGATTCTACTGTTGAGTTGGTGCAAGGGTCAAGGTGTTCAAGATCACCTAGCCAAGAAGACTAGTGATGGAGATGAAAGGGCCAAAGCACTCCGGGAGAAATTTGATGCTCAATTATGTAGTTTGTTGTCGCAATCGATTAATTCCAAGATAATGCCTTTGTTTCGTCCATTCCAGACATGTTATTCAGTTTTGGGAGAAGGCTAGTACTTTATACACTAATGACATCTCGTTTTTATGATGTGATATTTCGAATGACAAACTTAAAGAAACAGGAATTGGATATGTTACCTACTAGGGACAGGTGCAGGTAGTTATGGAGGAATTTGAGAAGTTGATATCAATCACTGCTAGTACTGAAAAACAACAAAAGCAACCACAAAAATGTTTTCTAGTTCTTACACTTGTTGGACTGCCTAATGCCTTGACTCGGTGAGAGACCAAATTTTGGCTAGTCTTTCGGTCCCTACAGTTGATGAACTATTCTCTCAATTGTTTCGTCTTGATGTGCCACCCAGTCACACAATGGTTTCACCACCAACCATTGATTCCTCTATTCTCGCATCTCAGACAATGGAAAATCGAACATCTCAAGCTATGGAGAATCTACGAGGAGGACGTTGTTTTGGGAGATCTCGACCCAAGTGTTCTTATTGTAATAAACTTGAACACACTCGTGAAGAGTGCTATTCTTTACATGGTCAACCACCTAGAAATACTGATGTTGCTCAGACCGAAACTATAGGTAATCAGTAATTTTTTTTATCTGAAGAAATATTTTCTTTATATGAGTTCCTTCAGTATTGACCTAGTAAACAGACAACTCCACAAGTAGCCTCGGTTGCTTAAAGTGATACTCCTGTTGTTGATAATATTTTTTCTTGTGTTTCTCAGTCTAGTACTCTTGGACCGTAGGTCATGGACTCAAGAGCCTCTGGTCATATATAGGGTAATAAATCACTTTTGTCAAATATTATGTATTCACAATCTCCTTCTACATCCCCAGCCACAAGGCCATCACTATTGACTTATCATTGTCATCTACGTCCAGCATCAGGCTTAGATGATTCACGTCCTGCACCTACTGCGGACTTGTCTTATCCTAGTCCACCAATTACACTCCGAAAAGGTGTACGATCCACATTTAATCCTAATCCCCATTATGTCGGTTTAAGTTACCATCGCCTGTCATCACCTTATTATACTTTTGTATCATCTTTGTTCATTGTTTCCATGCCTAAGTCTACTAGTGAGGCAATATCTCATCCAGGATGGCAACAGGCTATGGTTGACAAGATGTCTGCTTTACATGCAAGTGCAATTGGGAGCTTGTTCCTCTTTCTTCAGGTAAGTCTACTATTGGTTGTCGTGGGGTTTATGCAGTCAAAGTCGGCCCGGATGGCCAAGTTGATCGGCTTAAGGCTCATCTTGTTGCAAAAGGATACATCCAGATATTTGGGTTTGATTATAGAGACACTTTCTCTCCCGTGGCTAAGATGGCATTTGTTTGCCTCTTTTTGTCTATGGATGTTGTTCGGTTTAAGTTAGACATTAAGAATGTTCTTCTCCACGGTGGTCTTGAAGAAAAAGTTTGTATGGAGCAATTGTCTGGTTTTGTTGTTCAGGGAAAGTCTAGTGGTCTTGTATGTCGATTTTGCATGTCACCTCTATGGTTTGACACAATCTCCTCGAGCTTGGTTTGGTAAGTTCAACCAATGTTATCAAAGGTGTGCTTAAGCCCTAAAGCGAGGCTCAAAACAGGTTGAGCGTTTCGCCTCGCTCAACGGGCGCTTTAGTGTTATCATCAAGGCTCTAAGGCATATTTTTCCGAGCCAATAAGTGTAATCCTAAAAAGTCAACACTAGCCAATTGATATTTCACTTAATCGTAATTGTTTTCAATTTCTTTGTCCATATATTTGATATTCATATTTATAGATATTAGTCTACGACTACATATACATATTTGTAGTTTTTTTTTCAATTGTGGCTTTCTTCATTAAAGCCTACGCTTTGTTTGGCGCTTTGCACTTAAAGCCCCGATAGGACTCAGAGCTTCTATTGCGCTTTTCACCTTTAATAACACTGACTTCAGGACATTTATTCAGGAGTTCGGCATAACTTATAGTGAAGCTAATCACTTTGTGTTTTATCGGCATTCTGCTCCTAATTTATGTATTTACCTGCTGGTTTATGTTGATGATATTGTTATTACTGGCAATGATCAGGATGGTATTACCAAATCTAAAGCAGCATCTCTTTCAGCACTTTCAAACTAAGGATTTGGGCAGATTGAAGTATTTTCTAGGTATTGTAGTCGCTCAGTCTAGCTCGGATACTATTATTTCACAGAGGAAGTATGCCTTAGATATTCTTGAGAAGACAGGAACGATAGGATGCAGACATGTTGACACTCCTATGGATCCGAATGTTAAGCTTCTGCCAACACAGGGGAAGCCTTTTAGCGATCCTGCGAGATATAGGAGGTTGGTTGGCAAATTGAATTACTTCACAGTGACTACACCTGATATTTCTTTTCATGTAAGTGTTTAGGCAGTTTATGGATTCTGCATGCGATAGTCACTGGGATGCAGTTGCTCGCATTCTTTGGTATATAAAGTCAGCTCCAGGCAAAGGATTACTATTCGAGGATCGAGGCCACTAGCAGATTATTGGGTACACAAATGCTGATTGGGCAGGATCATCTTCTGATAGACGTTCTACGTCTGGATATTATGTTCCAGTAGGAGGTAATTTGGTCTCTTGGAAGAGCAAGAAACAGAATGTAGTTGCTCGATCTAGCGCCGAAGCAAAATATCGAGTCATGGCTATGGCAACGTGTGAGCTAGTTTGGGTCAAGGAGTTGCTCAAGGAGTTGAAGTTCGGAGGAATCAGCAAGATGGAACCGGTTTGTGATAATCAAGTTGCTCTTCATATTGCGTCAAATCCGGTGTTCCATGAGACGACTAAATATATTGAGATCAACTGTCAATTTGTCAGACAAAAAGATACTCTCAGGAGATACTGTTACAAAGTTTCTAAAATCAAATGATCAGCTTGCAGATATTTTCACTAGGTCTCTTACTAGTTCTCATATTAGTTACATCTGTAACAAACTTAGTACATATGATTTATATGCATCAGCTTTAGGGAGAGTGTTAAATAGTTAGTAATATATAGTATCCCACATCGAGAAGTAGATACCTAGTATTATGTAATCACTCCATATAAATAGGGTATAGTATAACACTTTAGACATAATTAATAAAACTTTTCCGTGTTATACTCCTTGCTACTTTCTTGAAAACGATCATCAGTTTTTTAGTTTTGAATCGCTGATAAGTTCAACATCTACAGTAATTAAGGGCATTTTAGTAAACTTAGTAGTTATTGTAGAGTGCAACACAGTCAAACCAAGCAAGAAAAACGTTATTAACAACTATAAACAATACAACCTATCCAAACATAATTTGAAACACCACAATAAAACAACAACTACCCAGTATAGTCCCACAAAGTGGGGTCTGGGAAACACCACAATAAAATACAATATAAAGCAATAAATTAGGAAACGATAGGAAACAACAATCGAACAGGCCGTAAAAGAATGCTTACCTGAAGTAGCTCCAAGGACAAAATGCGTGTCTTAACAGTAACTTCATCATTGTCTTCCTTTATGCCCATCTGCAAACTCGCTTCTATTAAAACAAAGTCCATAGATTTCCTAATTACCTTGCATGAATGACAAGTCATGCAAACCTTGCAAAGGGTTCGGAAAAGAAGTAAGGCATCATGCTGTCCAGGACTCATGCTTTCAAGCTCAATTCCTCTGGTTAAAGTTATAAATTGTCACACAATTTGTAAAATGTAGTTAAACATCACCGCAAAACATGTTTGCTTTACAAGAATCATGTCCTCAACCCTGAATACATACCTTGTGACTTTTTCACCATCTTCAAGGTGCACGGCTTTCTCAAGAGCAGCCTCTAAACCCTATATTCCAATGAGAAATTATAATAGGTACTTATCATAAGCTTTTACATGACAGTGCCATAATGGTGTTAGTAAGAATGAAGTTTCAGATAGTATGCAAAACACCTTAATATCAGCACCACCAACGAATTTTTGAAGTTCCTCAACTGATGCAACAGATGTATCTTTAGCCTGAATAATGATAGCTGCATCTTCCCCTTGTGTTATTTCTTCCTTTTCCGGATCATTACATGACACTTCCTCAACCTTTACGTTTGACCCATTAGTATCAGTAGTTTCTAGGCGAGCAACAGATCCAGATGAACTAGAAACCTGAATTGCAAGAAGTTATTAAGGGTCTATATAGTAAATTCATGGTTCCCCATCCCCCCACCCCCCACCCCCCCAAAAAAAGCATCTCAAAGAAGAAACAAAAAAACCGTTCAGTTCACGATTCATTCACATACCAGATCATTTTCCATCCGTCTGACTACAATACTAAGCATCTGAGTTAGCATGGCTTTTGATGTTGCTTGGTTTATTGGACTTTTGCTAAACAGCCAAAGCAGAGACCTTATTAGCTTCAATTGAAATTAAAGCTTAATCACCTTCAGATAAAGTATTAAGCCAATACCTGTTAAGAGCAATATTGTAACACACCCTAATAACTCCGAGCAACGATTCCCCGTGTACTGCATTTTTTGACAAAGCATACATAGAAAAAATGTGTAAGGTCTCCTGCCTGCCAATTACAGAGAGATCCTACTCCCTTCAATTTTTAGTGCATAAAAGCAATAAATGATCAATGTTCTAGGCAATTGCTTTACGAAGGGGGACACACTAAGGTATCCCAAAATGTAGTTCTCTCTCAGTTACATTGGAAAAATGTTGCTAAATGCCCGCTTGAGGACACTTAAGAAACCATGCATAGTGCAGGTTGAGAGCTATGTCTCGCTCGCTTAGACAAAACATATTGCAGGTTGAGTGCTATGTCTTGCTCGCTTAGGCAGAACTTTAGTACAAGCACCAAGGCACTTACATGTGTAACTCAATGCTCACAGACTATCTTTCAGAGGGGAAAAGAAAACCGGAAAAGGATCAAAACTGTCCTCGTATTATCTGATATAGAACAATTATACCCTCCATTAAAAGTTGATATCAAAACTACCCCTGCCGTGACCAATTTGGCTCACTTATACCCTTTTCGACTAGCAGACTTAGTTTTTGTAATTTTAAATTTCAAAAAATGCCACATGTCCCAATTAATAACCTGTCCCTTCTCTTTTTTAAGAGATCCCCTTCCCTCCCTAGTGGTTACACCCAAACCCTAGCCCCTATTTAAATTTTACCTTTTTTTTCTCTTCTTCTTCCTCACATAGTTCAGCATCTTTGAACCAAATTGTTTTTTTTTTTTATTTCTTTTTTCTTCTCTTTAATTCTCTTTTCTTTCTTTTCCTCTCTCTTCAATCTCCATCTATGGGAAATGATTGAGCATTTTCTTTGAAATTTTTTTTCCAGTCGGATCTCAACCTTGGAAGTAGTGAAGCTCATCGATTGGAAGTATAATAGTATTTCAATGGTTTCTACTAAAGACCAATGATCTCAATTGGTAGTGAATTATGGTGGTTGATTTTTTGGAGGAGAGGGAGCTTTTGGGTGGCGGAACAATGAAGAAAGGGTGACAGTGGAGAGGCGGTATTGGAGGAGATAGGGCAGTGTTCCGACAATAATGAGGGGTGAAAAAGATGGAACGTCTATGGCTAAAGTTGAAGAAGTTGCAGAAGATAAAGATAAGGGTAAAAATCTAGAGAGAGAGAGAGAGAGAGAGTGCTAAAGGAGAAGCGGGCAATGGTGATTTGGGATTAAAGGAAGTATTTTAGAAGAAAATTAGGTAGGGAGAGAGGAGTAGTAAAGAAAAGGGTGGTGGAGCAATGGCGCTATAGTGGTTGAGTGGTGGTGTTGATGGAGTGTGCCACTGATGGAGGTTGAAAAGAAATGAAAAAGAAAGAGCAAGAGCAAGAAAATAAAAGAGAAGGAAAAAAATAAAAAAGTAAAACAAAATAAGGGGCATGTGGACACATGTAAAAATGAGGGAGGGGAGAGGGCTCTAGTTAGAAGAGGGGTAGTTTGGACGAGCGGCATTTTTATTAGAGTAAAAAAAAATTAAATATTAAAAATATCCAAAAATTAAGTACGTGAGTCAAAAAGGGTATAAGCAAGCCAAATTGGTCACGGCAGGGTAGTTCTGATACCAACGTTTAATGGAGGATATATGTTCTAACCAAATAATACAAGGACAGTTTTGAACCTTCTGAGAAAACTAATCACCACTCTGAACTTAAAACAGCATTTTCACATTTGAATGAGAAACATACAATGGCTGAATTTGAGTTTTACTTCATATGTTCAATCGTAGTTTTCTTCAATTCTTTAGTCTATAATATTGTTGATAGTGTACATTGATATGTTTTTGTTGCATTACTTGGTACTTAATTTTTTGGCATGCACTTTATGTTCAGTGAAGCGTTCATTTCAGTCGCGCTTTGTGCTGAAAGTCCAAGCAGGTCCCTTAGGCTTTTCTGAGTTATTTGCATATTGCATTGAACAAACCATGTATGCTACAAAAATTTTATCAGTAAATGGATTATCTGAGTAAAAGTTAGTAATACGCTTTAAAATTATGCTGCCTTATTCCCAGATAACAATCCCAGTTTGGTCTAGCACGGAGGATAAGAAAACAGCTGAAATCTTTAGTTTAGTATTTGCTAGAAGAAGATTTGAGGCTTTCTGTTTAACACCTTTGGAATTAGAGAAAAAACAGCCAACCAGTGGTTTGACTAATCTTTGATACATAAGATCCCATTTTCGAAATCGCTTCAGAACGTAAATACCAATAGGAAAAAAAAGAATGCCATGTAATATGAGATCTCATAATTAGAAAATTTTACTAGAAAGCAAACATCAAACTAAAAAAAGTGCAAAAGTGCAACCCAGTATAATCCCACTTAGTGGGGTCTGGGGAGGGTAGTATGTACGCAGACCTTACCTCTACCCTGGGGTAGAGAGACTGTTTCCAAATAGACCTCCGGCATCCTTCCCTCCAAGAACTACCCACCTTTGCTCTTGGGGAGACTCGAACTCACAACCTCTCGGTTGGAAGTGGGGGTTGCTTACCATCAGAGCAAGCCCCTCTTGTCTAGTAACTTCATCAAACTAACTTCATTTTAATTATCTAGAGAAGCTCGCTAGAGATTGTTTTGTCATGTCCTATGTATACCTCCAAATGCACTGATTGATAGGTGCAAGAACATGATGATTGATACATGGAAGGAAGTCGTCTTAAAGACCTAAAATCTTTGGAATCGATGCAGGCTTAACAAAAATTAAAACATAATGGAAGTAAAGTTTTATTATAAGCATTGCCAACTAGTTGGGATTAAGGCATGGTCATGTCGGCACACTTACATTAGGCCCAATATTTGCCCAGAGTCTTTTTAGTTTGCTTAGAAGTTTGTATCTTTGTAAAAAGACATAGAAACTCTAAATTATTGAATATTGAAAGAAGTCCACATGGAATGAATAGTTAGTGAGGATTCATACAACAAACTCCAACTAGGTTGGAGTTTAGGTATAGTTGTTATTTTGTTGTTGGAAACAAAAAAGGACTACAAGTTACAACTTTTTATTATAAAAAATCGAAGCCAAGGACAAACTAGATGACTCATCGAGATGGTAATATTGGTAGATAAAAGGAGATAATGGAGTGTAATATAATACTACTCCATCTCATCTTTTTGTGAATAGTGGTAGATAAAAGGAGATAATGGAGTAATATAATACTACTCCATCTCATCTTTTTGTGAGAAGAATACTACTCAATCTCCTCTTATATGACAACTCTATCTCAGTTTATATGGATTTTGATTTGACATGGAGTTTAACAAATTAATTTAACTAATATATTTTGTTAATAGTAGTAGAAGAAAGTTTTAAACTAATAATTGATATAGCGATGTAACATAAAAGTTCAGATTTTAACTACAAAAAGACATTCGACTTATCAAAGGTCATGAAAATGAATGGTGTCAAAATTATGGGACATTGCAAAATTTAAAGATAGATGGGACAAACGAAGTAGCAATTTATGCAGAGTTGGATTCCTACTGATATAAAACTCTCACATTTAGGAAACCAGTCAAGGAAATTGGGGACGAACTTAAGATTGATGGGGGTCAAGTAAGTTGGGACTAGACTGGAGAGTAATTAAGAAAAAAGAAAGAGAAGAAAGGAATCTCTCTTTCAAAAGTTGCATACCTCTAAACTTGGTGGACGCTACAGCAGTAAGAAGTACCTTCAAAACCTGAAGAGTTGTACTGCATAGAATTCATCAAAAAGTTTATCACTCCATATACATTGAATAAATATATCAAATAAAAGAGGCATATATCTAACAGGTGGATAAAGTTTCCTCATAACTTAACATAAAGGAAATATACTCTAGAAAAAATCTAAATAGAAGAGATTTCTACCTATCAGGTGATAAATTATCCACACAACCGCAGACCCTGTTCAGGATGTCTGTAAATAGTGTCACATTTTTCCCACCATCCAAACCAAGATCACCCTCTAAATGATCGTATGCGATGAGTTTCTGCAGATATCAACAGAGATTTATTCCATGAAATTTAGATAAACTTTATGAGGATCTTTGAGCACCCACAACAATGTTCTTAAATCTTCAACGTAAGAAAATACAAAGACGTCTGTTGTTTCAATACGCAATGACTGGAATATACAATTAAGTTATTCATGTTCAATCAGGCATTTATATGACAGGAACTAGAAAGACCGGTACAAATGACTCAACCATGAGGAGGGAAACAAATAAAGAGCAAAATGAGGTACATGACAGATGTTTAAATCAAATTAAATAGCTGCAGTTCAATAGTAATCAGTCCCCTCCCCCTCTTTAAGCTCCAGTACATCCACCCAAGTTTGTAACCTGGATGATGGAAAGAAATTTCAATAAAATGAAAAAACTAAAGATGCCTAGCCTAAATAATAACGAAAAATAAATTTCCAAGTGCCAGGGCCCAAAGGAGCACTAAACGATAGCATCAAGGACCTACATGAAGACAATCCAAAGCAAGCTCCATGATTTTTCCATTCTTTGTCTCAAAAGCAAGCCGTAGTGGATTTAACACGAGTTCTGCCTGTGCTTCGATTAAAGTATTGCCAGCCTGAGCTAAAGCTGTCACTATCGTACCACTTTCGCTTGCTGGCCTACTGACCTGTTCTGCACCCTCACCACTAGGTGAAGCAGTAGTTGAGTTAACTGACACTGATTCATTTTTCGGAGCTTCTGTATCAGTAGCAGAACTGCAAGACATGTGATTCCACGAGCATTAATTTACAAGGCATACCGAGTTAGAAAAGTTGAAGAAAAGAATAATAGAACTAGAGGCTAACAGTATCCAAAATGAAATACTTCACTGTGACCTCATTTCTACCCAAAAAAATCATGTAGCATTCTGAACAGTAGATTACTCATTGCTCACAGACTAGCCAATCAAATCTGATAAGCTAAGGTAATTTTTCAATGGCATGACATTGAAAACAATATATGAGCTGAGTTAATAATAGAAGGAAACTGAAGAACTTGCAGTCGACAGTTGGAAGATAAAGTATATAAGAGGAAACAATGTGATATCACTCACCTCTGGTCTACAGCTGACGATGCTGCATCATCCTCAGTGGGTAAACTTTGCTTATTAAATGCTTTTGAATTGTCTGTAAAGCATATGAAGTTGCAATACGCATTAAAATCAGAAGAATTACTTCATTTTAACAAGGGCCAGAGGCAGAAAAGTGTTCCAAAACAAGCAGTTCAACAATAAATTTAGCATAAAGACATGCAAATGACCAGATACAGACAAGCACATGAATATAGAAGACAAATGCAACAAAATCTACATAATTCAACAATGCTGATTTTTATTAGGCCAAACACAGACTGTAAAGCAGCTGCAATGTTTTTCCATTTAGACACCGAAAAACTAGGGTTGTTTCCCATTAGACGCCTAACATATGTCCAAAATGTCCCTATTTACTCTTCACTCTAACTAGTGAAAATATAAAAAAAAAAAAAACATGAGTTTCACTCCGACGTGGCAAAATAGTGTATGAAACAAAGCCATGTAGCTTTTAAATCTAACAAATCCCAAAAAAAGGCTAAACAAATGGGGTCCTCCATAGTCGCCCGTTTGCCAGGACAAGAAGGAACTCAGTGAAATTCCCAAGTTATTATGAAACACACATTTCATGTTGAGAGTGTCGATACTTTCATGGCAATGGATAGCTCATCCAAACCCAAAAGTCCCCTATTACTGCCAGCATCGTACAATGAAGAAATGGACACAGGGGGTACAATATAGTAATAGATGTGGAAGAAGCCAAGAATCAAATGTTGTTGTAATTGCCAATGAATACTAACAGCAGCCTTGTGTCTGATGTTCATTCGCCATCTCGGCAAAAAAAGATTATTTTTTGAGAAGGTAAGTAGATTTTGTATTGAAAATGCAACAACTGAGCACCAAGTTGGTGCTAAGACAGTACAAGAGACAGTTAACCTTCTGTAAGATTGCAAAAAAGAAGGATATCTGCACACAAAAAGAAGGTCCTAATCTTGTAAAGAGTCTATGAAATCTAACATACTATTTTCATCCTTTACATCCTAAAAATTACACCAACAAGCCAAAAGCCATAAACAGTTGTATTTAAGTAGCTGTACACTAACTTTATTCCCTTCAAAGCATCTCACATTTCTATCCTTCCATATACTCCAGCATATATACGCAGGGATTGTGTTCCAAATCTTCTTTAATGTTTTACTAATGCCCCTGGCATTCCAGCAGCTTACTAAATCTTTGACTGTATAAGGTAGAGCAGTTGTAATCTTGAAAAGATGAAAGAATAATATCCAAATCTGACCAGCCACTGAGCAAAGAAAAAATACATGGCTGCCACTTTTCATTTTTATATTACAAATGAAACACCTGTTGCATAACAACACTCCTCTTCTCCATAGATTGTTACGAGTAAAGCATGCATCATGAGCCACCAACCACATGAAACATTTAACTTCATATGGGGCTTTAGTATTTAGATTTCTAGAGTTGCTTACATGGCCAATTGCTAGAGCTAACTCCCCACTATTGAGGGTCTTGTAGCATGCTTCTACGTAAATTTGCCATTCTGTTGTCCATTCCATACCAAACAACCCTCCACTTGATCATTGAGGGATACCATCTCTAAATCTTTCAATAGGAGAGCAATTCTGGAGATTTGCCATTCAAAACTATCTCTTCTAAATGAAATGGACCAAGTGTTACCACTCCAGCACTGAGAGACAAGATTACCCAAGTCATGTCAACTCAACATGTATCATGAAAAAGCAATAACCATTCTTCTTTCATTGTTATTGTACGTCTGCATCCTGGTGGCCAAGTTCAATTCCTAAAGGTCCGGGTTGGTCTACAACAGTACGGCTTATGCAAGAGCTTTGAGAAGGCTGATGAAGGCACTAAATTACTAAATAATCTTATTAGGTCAATCTTGTCGTGGAGATCTATGAAAAAGGACAGCCCGATGCACGAAGTATCCCGCGTTCACACAGGGTTGTGGAGCTCTATGATCCAAGATATAAAAAATAAAAAAAAAGCAGGAGTACATGATGATGAGTATATTATTAAGGCCAAATACATAGACATACACTTAAACGTGTCCAAAATTTTCATTTAGCCACCCAAACTAAGCTTGTGACCTAGTGAACACCCAATTTATGCTTGAAAACTGATAAGAGAATATAATATGTATAGCTCACTTGCCACTAACGTGGCAAGAAAGAAATATACTTTTCCAAAGGAAAAAGAAAAAAATTATTTTGAGCCAAAAAAGAAGAAAAAAATGATCTTTTTCAACTCCCATACTAGATTATTCTCATCTTCCCCAAAACAACATATTCTCGTCTTTTTCACCATTGAAACGAGATCCACCACCAAACTAACAAAAAAACACTCACCAATTGAGATAGTGCCTATACCCAGCCTTTAAAGTCTTCAAAATATATCAATCTATGAACTTTCAGTTTTCAGTCTCTAAGATATACCACCACCATGTAAGGTAAAGAAACACCCGAAGTCTGACCAAATGATAAAGAAGAAGATTTGTGATCAGGTCTTAGGGTTTTGTACAATCCGTGTCAAGATTGAGAAGTAAAGCTAATTAGTTCTGATGGAGTTGAAGTTGCAGACCATGTTCAGAGTAATTTCTCCTCTTCTTCGAGACTGATCTCGATCCGGACAGAACTGAACTCCAAATCTAAAAATCGAGTAATCTAAGCAATACCAAAAACCAAAATAATTGCAGGAATATAAATCATTAGCAAGAAAACCAGTGGAAATCATAATTGCAAATCCACCCAGTGAAATCATGTAGTGGAGAGGGAGAAGTTTTTGTTTCTTTTACTGCAGGATTTTTTTCATTAATGCAAAAGCCCCAAAAAAGAACAAGACAATCATAGGAAGGAAGATGTGTGTTTTGGGCGAGTTCTGATCATCATGAAGAACAAAATGGAAGATGGGTTTTATTTTGTTGAGAGAGATGAGACAACAACAACAACAACCCAGTAAAATCTCACTAGCGGGGTCTAGGGAGGGTAGTGTGTGCGCAGACCTTACCCCTATCCCGAAGGAGTAGAGAGGCTGTTTCTGGAAGACCCCTTGACTCAAGCTCATCCGAAGGAGTTGAGAGAGAAGAGAGATGAGGAAAATTAGATGAGGAAAAAGAAAATACATGTCAGCTTATTTTTTCCACGTTCATGCACTCAATAAATGCGATATCCACACTATGTGCTATGTAGGCACACATCATGCATAGATCAGGTGTTCAATAGCCACAAGCTTAATTTAGATGGCTATATGAAAAATTCATAGAAGTTTAAGTGTAAGTGTATGTATTCAGCTTATGTTTGAACTAGAAAGGAGATATATGCTAAAAGAATATCACATCTATGCACATATACACTCCCATAGGGGTGTGCATTTGAATCGGTTTATCGATAAATCGAATTAATTATTTATTATCGAAATCGAAAAATCGAAATCTTATTGAAATGATAACGATAAGCATATGTACAAATCGATAATCGATAAGTAATTCGATAAGGGTCAAAATCGAATCGATAAATCGAATGCACACCCCTAGACTGTAGACACTTGTAAAATAAATAATTGCCTATTTGTATATATTAATATAACATACAGAATGTATATATATTCCGCTACTATTTTGAAAGCGGTTATACAATATCATTTTCCCTAATCTATACCCTTTTCTTTACCCCACGTCCCTTAACATATCATTTCCTCTACCACATTTAAGGAATGGTCATATTTAATGATCAAACGAATGAAGTTCAAATTAATGGAAAACAAAATTAGCCGTGATGATGTATTTTGTTTTGTTTTGTTTTCTTATACCGTTGGAGTGTTGGTGGCATACATTTTATCTCTTACTTTAGTTTTGTTGCATGTGCTTGTTGATACAATTTTTATGTTATAAATGGTGTTCATCTTATTTTAGCTTCTTTTTGACCATATTAGTTAGGCGCGTTTATAGCGATATACTTTTCATGGAATTCCCGCAAATTTTCTTATTGGTGTAATTGATAACCGAATCGATAAGCACCCCGATAAATCGAAATCGAAAAAATCGAAATCTTATTGAAAATAAGCATATGTACAAATCGATAATCGATAAGAGTCAACATTGAATCGATAAATCGAATGCATACCCTTACACTCCCAAAATACCTCATTATTGTAAACCCACAAAGAAAAAAAAGAAAAAAAAAAAGGAAGGCTACTTTCTACAAGCCAAGTCTACAGGCCAGCCAAAGGAGATGTTAGAATAGGCGGTTATGTAATAGAGTTCGTATCAATCAAATTGGTTGAGAAAAGTTTGAGCAAGATATTAACCACAGCAAGGCTTAAGGGGTGAATTCAGGATTTCAGTTCCAATTTGAGGAACCAGGCGGATTTACACCTCATTCATCTTCGTTATGCATATGACTCTTTAATTTTTGGGAATCTAATAGGGCACAACTCCTTATCTCAGAGTTTCTAATATTCTTGTTTCTTTAAGCAGTGTCTGAGATCCATATAAACTTTTGCAGAGAGGATTCTTTACCCCATGAATGATATCCCCAATCTACAGGAAGGCACTGGAAAATTGGGTTGCAACATTGGCTCTTTCCCAGTTAAATATTGTGGCATTCCTGTGGGTGTGAAGGCAAAAGCCACAGCAATTTGGGATGATATATTGAAAAAGTGTGAAAAAAAGTTGTCATGTCCGAAGAGAAAGTGCTTTTTTTCCATTGGAAGCAGGTCGTGTTGATCAACAGTTGCCACCACTTCCGTTCACAACGATGTTACGACTGTCAAGGTTCTGTTTCCAACTGAATCTCAAGGAGACGGAACTAAACATACAAAGAGAGCAACTCAAACTAAGTCCTGGGAGAAAATAAAAGATTAATGAGATAAGGTCTATAGACGGTAAGGCAGAACTCAGAAGGCTTGAAACGAAGAGCGCTCTTTTCATTCCTCGAATAGCATCCCTCATGGAGTGCTCACGCTTAGAGGTAACAAGTTCAAATCCTCTAGATCTAACTGTATCCCAATCATTGTTGATCTTCGAGTTGAGTATTTCGTCGAACTGGAAAAAAAAAAAGCTTCTCCAAGTGTTTGGATAGTGGTAGCACTTGCAAGCCCACCATCAAGGAACAAAAATATTTGTAAACATGTTGATTGAATTTGGCAATTTTTTAGTTCCAAGAAAAAAAAAATTGCAATGTGATTGGTTGTAAGATTTCCTATCCCAGATAGATGATGATGAGTACTCTTAATAAAAGGCACTTAAGGAGTCATTTCATAAATAGTTTCTATTGCTCATCAAAAATAGAGACCTTGGGTACTGCAGGCGCATTAGGGTAGAGGAGGTCTTAGGGGCGTTGCGTAGGATGAGTAGGGGTCGAGCGACCGGGCCTGACGAGATCCCGGTGGAATTCTGGAAGTGCATGGGTAAAGCTGGAGGGGAGTGGCTCACTAGGCTATTCAATGCGATTTTCAGGACTAAAAAGATGCCGGATGAGTGGAGGTGGAGTACAGTGGTGCCCCTGTACAAGAACAAAGGGGACATCCAGTGTTGCAACAATTACAGGGGCATCAAATTAATAAGCCACACAATGAAGGTTTGGGAGAGGGTGATTGAGGCGCGTGTGAGGGAGGCGACAACTATATCTGGGAACCAGTTCGGTTTCATGCCGGGACGCTCCACCACAGAGGCGATTCACTTAGTCAGGCGGATCGCGGAACAATTCAGGGATAAGAAGAAGGACCTTCATATGGTGCTTATCGACTTGGAGAAGGCGTATGACAAGGTCCCGAGGGAGGTGCTATGGAGGTGCTTGGAGGCGAAGAGTGTGCCAGAAGCCTATACAGAGTAATCAAGGACATGTACAATGGAGCTAAGTCTAGGGTTAGGACGGTGGGGGGCGTGTCAGACCATTTTCCTGTGGTAATGGGGCTTCATCAAGGATCGGCGCTGAGCCCCCTGTTATTCGCCTTAGTAATGGATGCTCTGACCCGACATATCCAAGGGGATGTGCCTTGGTGTATGCTCTTTGCTGATGATATAATATTGATAGACGAGACGAGGGCCGGTGTTGGTGAAAGGTTAGAGATATGGAGACAGACCCTTGAGTCTAAGGGTTTCAAGATTAGCAGATCTAAGACAGAATATCTGGAGTGCAAGTTTGGCGAGGAGCCGAGTGGGGTAAGCGGGGAAGTGATGCTTGGTTCTCAGGCCATCGCCAGGAGGGACAGTGTGAGATATCTTGGGTCTGTGATCCAGGGGGACGGAGAGATTGACGGGGACGTCACCCATCGGATAGGAGCGGGGTGGTCAAAGTGGAGGCTTGCTTCAGGGGTCCTGTGTGACAAGAAAATCCCGCACAAACTAAAGGGGAAATTCTACAGAGCCGTGGTTAGACCTGCAATGTTGTATGGGGCGGAGTGCTGGCCCGTGAAGAACTCGCATGTTCAGAGAATGAAGGTTGCGGAGATGAGGATGCTTAGGTGGATGTGTGGGCACACCAGGCTGGATAAGGTCAAGAATGAAGTTATTCGACAGAAGGTAGGGGTGGCCCCGGTGGACGAAAAGATGCGGGAAGCGAGGCTGAGGTGGTTCGGGCATGTTCGGAGGAGGGGCTCCAATGCCCCGGTGAGGAGCTGCGAGCGGTTGGAGATTGTTGGTGGGCGGTGAGGGAGAGGGAGGCCTAAGAAGCATTGGGGAGAGGTGATTAGGCAGGACATGGCCAGAATGCAGGTTACCGAGGGCATGACTCTGGATAGGGGAGTCTGGAGGTCTAGAATCAAGGTTGTAGGTTAGGGGCTCATAGGTGATTAGTGTTTTAGTATGGTACTTCCTGCTTGATATTACTACATGCGACTGTATTTATGTTGCTTATGTTTTCATAACTATTTACGTTACTTTCGTGGGAGTACCTATGCTTTATTATTTGATTTTGTTGCTTGTGTTTCTAATTTTATCTCTGTTTCTTAATGCAGCTTTCCCATTTTTACTCTACTCGCCGAGGGTCGATTGGAAGCAGCCTCTCCGCCTTTCGGGCAGGGGTAAGGCTCGTCTACATATTACCCTCCCCAGACCCCACCTGGTGGGAGTATACTGGGTAGTTGTTGTTGTTGTTTGCTCATCAAACTCATAATCATGTTACCTTCTGCTTTTTTAATACTCAACTCTCAAACCTTAGGTTATTGACTCAAGAACTTCTAATCATATCAACGATAACAAATCTCTTTGTCCTATTAACTTTTATTCTCAATAATCAATATCTTTCGACAATCATATCTGCCAATAGATCGCGATATAACATAACAATAGTAGATGGAGCTCAAATCTTTCAGAATCATCCCCAAGTTGTTCAATTTTCAAAATTCAGGAGATATTGCTTCATGGAGGGGAATCCTAATTTATCCGATCTTCAGAACATAGTGTCTGTTTTATCAAACTTCTCTATCATAAATTAAGCGTTCTATCAACCTGGTTAACATGCTCATTCCACTTCTCACAAAATCCAATGGTATATTTCTTCAGTTCATTATGATGTTTGGAATCTTAATCAAGTTAATTCCATTTTAGATTCCACTATGTTGTTAGTTTCACTAATTATTTTATTCCAGGTGCAATTGGATTTTCGTTAATGAAAATTTATTCCCTACTTTCCTAAAATTTTATGCACTAGTACAACCGAGTTTATATCAAAACTTTGTAATACTAATGTGATAAATGACCAAAACTGCATGCTTTTTAGTGTATTTTCATCTCATTCATCGTGGGAGTTGCGAGAGATTACATGGCTTTTGAATTGAAATATGTTTGGATGATAAGTGATCAAAAGATGACAATTTGTTGCAAAAAGGTGGAGATGGAAAGAACTGGGAGCTCGTCCAACCTCGTGCAGAGCACGAAAATAGACTCGCAAAAGGAGACAATTAAGTGCAAAAAACAGTAAAGTGAACAGAAAGCGTGGATCGCTTCACGGAATGAAAAAAAAAAACTCAATGACTGGGATCTTGTCTGCGAGCACGCAACGCGCGAACGTAGATACAGATTTTAGCATTCCTATCCGAGAAAGGAATGATTAGTTTCGCCACATACAAACCTTAATTAATATAATACATCCTTAAACATCCTTTTGAAGGGGAGAGACACTACTTTGGAGTCACACAAGACTTTGGATAGGCAAGAACATGCTTGTCGCAAGGAAAAGGATTCAATTCGTGTTTCCTTTCTTATTTCTTCCTATTTCCCAATTTTATGAGCCTTTTATTTTTACAAACTAGCATAAATACCTAAACTTCTAATCTAGAGTTGTGATTGAACCTCTTGGAGGATGAATTTTTTATACGTTTAATATAATTGAGCCTTTTTATTTCTCTACTTGTCAACTACGTACTTATTTCAATTGATTAAATGGCCATCAATTGTACATATTCATTATATGTTACTCAAAAAAGAATATGTATTCAGGTGGTTGTCGAACAACGTCACTCCTAAGGTATATGAGAGATCAATACAGAGTGTTTAAAAGTGGGATTAGAGATAACGAAACTTTGACGTGGTCATAGTGAACAGTGAGAAAGTGTGAGTTAGTGTAATTCCAAAGAATATGACTAGTAAATTATTGTAGTTGCTCGAGAAAGAATTACGATATACTAAGTGCTCGAGACCGGTAGAGAATAATTAAGCGAAATTGTAAGAAACATAGCGGAAAGGATTTTGAAAGATGGAAAAATCATAATTCTAGGTCTTTTCCTATCGTATCCACAACCCTTAGCATCTGTGAGAAAGCACGGGAGAAAAATATATAATTGATATTAAACATAATACAATGAGCCCTATATATAATACACATAACCTAGCCTACTCCTAACACAGTTTAGACTAGACTTCTAATACAGTTAGACTTCTAACACTCCCCCTCAAGCTGGTGCATATAAATCATATGTACCGAGCTTGTTACATATGTAGTTAATACGAGGACCAGTGAGAGACTTGGTGAAAATGTCTGCAAGCTGATCATTTGACTTTACAAACTTTGTAGCAATATCTCCCGAGAGTATCTTTTCTCTGATAAAGTGACAGTCAATCTCAATGTGCTTAGTTCTCTCATGGAACACTGGATTTGACGCAATATGAAGAGCTGCTTGATTATCACACACAAGTCCCATCTGACTAACATCACCAAATTTCAGTTCTTTGAGCAACTGTTTGACCCAAACAAGCTCACATGTCGCCATAGCCATTGCTCGATATTCTGCTTCTGCACTAGACCGAGCAACCACATTCTGTTTCTTGCTTTTCCAAGATACCAAATTTCCTCCTACTAAGACACAATATCCAGAAGTAGAACGTCTGTCAGAAGGTGATCCTGCCCAATCAGCATCGGAGTATCCAATAATCTGCTCATGGCCTCGATCCTCAAACAATAAACCTTTACCTGGAGTTGATTTTATATACCGAAGAATGCGAACAACTGCATCCCAATGACTATCACATGGCGAACCCATAAACTGGCTCACAACACTCACAGGAAAGGAAATGTCAGGTCTTGTCACTGTAAGATAATTTAGTTTACCAACTAACCGCCTATATCTTTCAGGATCGTTAAGAGGCTCCCCCTGTCCTGGAAGAAGTTTAGAATTCGGATCCATTGGAGTGTCAACAGGTTTACAACCTGTCATTCCTGTCTCCTCAAGAATATCTAAGGCATACTTCCGTTGTGAGATCACAATACCAGAGCTAGACTGTGCGACCTCAATACCCAGAAAATACTTTAGTGTGCCCAGATCCTTAGTCTGAAAGTGTTGAAAGAGATGTTGCTTCAATTTAGTAATACCATCCTGGTCATTGCCGGTAATAACGATGTCGTCAACATAGACCACTAGATAAATACAGAGACGTGAATCAGAATGCCGATAGAATACAGAGTGATCAGCTTCACTCCGAGTCATGCCAAAGTCCTGGATAACAGTGCTAAACTTACCAAACCAGGCTCGAGGAGACTGCTTTAGACCATAAAGTGACCGACGCAAGCGACATACAAGGCCACGAGACTCCCCCTGAGCAACAAACCCAGGTGGTTGCTCCATATAAACTTCATCCTCAAGGTCACCGTGTAAAAATGCATTTTTAATGTCCAGCTGATACAGGGGCCAATGGCGAACAGCAGCCATAGAGAGAAAAAGGCGGACTGAAGCTATCTTAGCCACTGGAGAGAAGGTATCGCTGTAATCAAGCCCAAATATCTGAGTATACCCCTTGGCCACAAGACGAGCCTTAAGACGATCAACCTTACCATCTGGACCAACCTTGACTGCATACACCCAACGACAACCAACAGTAGATTTATCCGAAGGAAGAGGGACGAGCTCCCAAGTACCACTCGCATGTAAAGCAGACATCTCGTCAGTCATAGCCTGTCGCCACCCTGGATGAGACAATGCTTCACCTGTAGACTTAGGGAGGGCAACAGAGGACAAAGAAGATAGAAAAGCATAATAGGGTGATGACAAACGATGATAACTTAAACCAATATAATGGGGATTAGGATTAAGGGTGGTCCGTATACCTTTCCGAAGTGCAATCGGAAGAGACAAGTCCGCAGTAGGAGCAGGGTCAGGTGCAGGAAGTGAATCAGCCGGGCCGGATGCTGGGCGAGGACGACGATGATATGTCAAGAGTGGAGTGTCTTGTGCATGGAGTCTAGGAGGAGCCACAGTAGGTGGTCCAACGTTCGGAATGGGTAAGACTTCTGTAGCGGAAGGTGAAGGAGGAGATATAGACTCCCTAAAGGCTGGTATAGGTAAAACTTCAGATATAGCCAGATGGTCAGAATGGTCAGAAGAGGTAAAGAAAGGCTTAGACTCAAAAAATGTGACATCGGCTGACATAAGGTACCTACGAATATCAGGTGAATAACAACGATAGCCCTTCTGAACACGAGAATAACCAAGGAAGACACACTTGAGAGCACGAGGAGCTAACTTATCTTTCCCAGGAGCTAAGTTATGAACGAAACAAGTGCTCCCAAACACACGAGGGGGGACAGAGTATAAGGGTGACTGAGGAAACAATACCTCATGCGGAATCTGATTTTGGATGGGAGATGAAGGCATCCGATTAACCAAATAACAAGATGTGAGAACTGCATCGCCCCAAAAACGCAGCGGAACATGAGATGCAATGAGAAGTGTGCGAGCAGTCTCAATAATGTGCCTATTCTTTCTTTCTGCAATCCCATTTTGCTGAGGGGTATAAGGACAAGAGGTCTGATGAATAATTCCATGAGAGGACATAAATTGCTGAAATTGAGAGGACAAATATTCTAAGGCATTATCACTGCGAAGGGTGCGAATAGAAACACCAAATTGATTTTTAATTTCAGCACAAAAATTTTGGAATATAGAAAACAACTCAGAACGATCTTTCATTAAGAAAATCCAAGTACATCTTGAATGATCATCAATGAAACTAACAAAATAACGAAATCCTAAGGTTGAACATACTCTACTAGGACCCCATATATCCGAATGAACTAAAGAAAAAACAGACTCTGCACGACTCTCAATACTACGAGGAAAGGAGGCGCGGGTATGTTTCCCGAGCTGACATGACTCACACTCTAATGTGGATAAACTGGACAAACGAGGCACCATCTTCTGAAGTTTGGACAAGCTAGGATGTCCTAAACGACTGTGAAGTAGGTCTGGAGGATCTGCAGCTAGACAGGCCTTAGAGGATGTTAGGGAGTTAAGGTAGTAGAGTCCGTCTGATTCAAGTCCTGTTCCAATCGTCTGTCCCGTACTGCGGTCCTGCATAATAAAAGAGTCATCAATAAAGTATATTCCACAATGGAGGGCACGAGTCAAACGACTCACAGATGCAAGATTAAAAGGACAGCCAGGGACATAAAGGACGGAATCTAGAGTGACAGAGGGTAGAGGAGTTGCTTGTCCAACTCCTTTTGCTTTAGTTTGAGACCCATTAGCTAAGGTAACGTTGGGAAGAAACTGTGAATACGTAATATCTGACAAAAGGGATTTATTACCAGAGATATGATCAGAAGCAGCTGAGTCCACCACCCATTGTTCAAGAGGACTAGACTGGGAAACACAAGCAAAAGAATTACCAGCAACAGAAGTATCAGGCTGAGCAACAGTGGCTACTTGTGGAGACGTCTGCTTACTTGCTCGATATTTAAGGAACTCATTATACTCCCTTTCAGATACAGAAAATCCCTGGTTACCTGTAGGCTCGGTCTGAGCAACATAAGCATTTTTTGTTGGTCGACCATGTAAAGAATGGCACACATCACGAGTGTGACCAAGTTTATAACAATAAGAACACTTGGGTCTAGATCTTCCAAAACGACCTCCTCCTCGTCTATACTCCATAGTAAGAGAAGCCCGATTGTCCACGGATTGGGAGACGAGGATAGATGAATCAAGTGTCTGTGATGAGCTCACTGGGTGACTTGGTGCTGCAGCAAGGCGAAGTAAGCGAGAAAATAATTCATCAACTGTGGGGACAGTCGGACTAGCCAAAATCTGATCGCGTACTGAGTCAAGATCATTAGGAAGCCCAGCAAGAGTAAGAACTAGAAACAGCTTTTGTCGTTGCTCTTGCTGCTTTGCAACGCTAGCAGAAACTGGCATCAACGTCTCAAATTCCTCCATAACTGCCTGCACTTGACCCAAGTAAGTAGACATATCCAATTCCTGTTTCTTCAAATTTGTCATCCGCGATATCACGTCATAGAAACGAGATATGTCATTAGTGTATAAAGTACGAGCCTTTTCCCAAACCAAATAACATTTTTGGAATGGACGAAACAAGGGCATCAACTTGGAATCAATAGATCGCCACAAAATACTGCATAACTGAGCATCAATCTTCTCCCAATGTGCTTTGGCTTTTGCATCTCCGTCACCAGACTCTTTGGTTAGATGATCCTGAACACCTTGGCCTTTACACCACAACTCGACAGACGAAGCCCAAGCTAGGTAGTTTGAACCTCCCATTAAAGGTTCTGAGGTAATCATAATACCGGAACTGCCAGAACCCTGGTTTTTAGGCCCGAAAGCATCTAGTCCCAAAGACATCGTTGGATTAGCAACTGAAAACTCGCTGAAACTGAACAGAGGACTGAAAACTGGTGCTACCGGAAAACAGGAACACTGTAGCTGCCGGAAAGGCACTGTAGCTGCCGGAAAAATTCAAAGTTGTCGGAATTGAAAAGTAAAAATATGGATAGGCTCGGAATTCAAGTAGGAGCAAACTGTCCTGAAGAAATATTGGCCGGAAAGTACTGTAGCTGCCGGAAAAATCACTGTAGGTCGCCGGAAAAAATCAAAGTTGTCGGAATCGAACAAAAAGTGGATGGGTAGGGTCGGAATTATATTCCGACTAAACTGTCCTTCTGGAGCGATCGGAAAAAGTGGCCGGAAAGGCTCTCACGCGCCGGCGCGTGGGCTTCACGCGCCGAGGTTCTGCCGGCGCGTGGGGGCGCGTGAGCAGTGCTTTGCCGGTGATTTTTTCTGGGGTTGGTCGGAATTCTCTCCCGAACCTCGTGGTGGTCTCGGATTTTGCACAACACCAACAGAAAAGGTAGTTTAGTTCGGACAGCCTCTTAAGTCGCCGGAAAATTGCACGGCGACGAGGTCTTTCTTCCCGGAATTAGCTGGAATGACGCACAGCTATAATATTCTCACCAAAGCTCTGATACCATGTGAGAAAGCACGGGAGAAAAATATATAATTGATATTAAACATAATACAATGAGCCCTATATATAATACACATAACCTAGCCTACTCCTAACACAGTTTAGACTAGACTTCTAATACAGTTAGACTTCTAACAGCATCTTTAGTAGATAATTTTACTGATTCTAATATTTGTTAGTTAATTAGTTAAAAACAAAAATCTTAGTTTTTTAACTTAGAACTTGATCAAGCTTGTCTTCTTAGTGGTACTGAACAGTTATAGCTAAGCCTCAGTTCTCTGTGAGATTCGACTCTGGACTCTTAGATCGGATTATAATTTGCACAAACCGCTTATCTTTTTTAGTACTAGAGTTTGGCGTAATCATAATGTATAAGAATATTTCTGTTCAACTTCCTCAATTTACGAACTCTCATGGCATGATCCATCAGAAATCTTTTCCGTACACCTCATAACTAAGGTGGTAGAGAGGAAACATAGATTCACATGGCTTCCTCAACCATCCAACATAAGGTTCTACAAACCATTTTATTTATGCATCTACTTCTATATTTCATTTCTCCTTTTTTGGGAAACATATGCTTTTAAAACGTAATCCCTAAAAAAGATAAAATAACTCCTTGTGCTATCTAAAACTTCTACTACATCGATACCACACCACTCTTTATCGATGCAAGCACCTAATCAGATCCAACCCTGAACTACGTCCAACAGGTGCTATGGAATGTCCCTTCCATGTAGTCGTTCATTGTTGTTCATTCACAATGGTTTAAAAGCAAAAAGAGCAAAAAGCAACAAGGCCTATTGGGTTCAAGCGAATATGGAAAAGGTTAAGTGCATACTTGTTTAAAGTGAAACATAAGTTTAACAATAATACAAGAATCACCACACAAGCGATAGGCATTTGGATTTTGCAAATAATATTTCAATTTTGCTAAATATTTAATCTTCAACTAGAAATAGAGAATTCGAAGTTGAAAAACCTAGGTTGATGAGTAATGGTTTTCACTCACACAACTTCACTTATCTTCAAGTGAAAATTCATGCTTGAACACCATTTCAACTTCAAAATACTCTTTTAACTTAGCTTGTAATATTCGTTTTATCAACTTCAATCAAATATTGTCAAAATGGAGCATTAGTACTTATAACGTCTAATTGCAACTAAGTTAACTTACCTCAGGTCAAGAGTACAATAATGATAATATTAATCCACTAAGTCAAATTAAACATCATAGAAATGTAATTACAATTACGCCACATAAGGTTAAATTCCATTTTCCATCTAATCATCACTCATAAGTGCAGCAAAAGAGAAAAAAGCGTGAACCTACCTCCAAATTCGAATGCAATAGGTTGACAAAATCATACATGAATAAAAACAAGTAAAAGACAAGGAAGATATAATACCAATATAGGATTGAATAGCTGTTTGGAGAGCAGAAAACTTTTTATTGGAACACTCCTTGAGCATTGATTCCAATGCTCGAGTTATGAAACCTCCCGCAGCTCCACCAGCCATTTTCTCTTTTTTTTATTGGTTTTCGCCTGACCTGCGGAGATCTATAATCAACGGGATCGATTTGAAAGCATCAATGCGATCCTGTGGCACTCGATCTGGATATCTACGATGAAAGTGTTTCTTTTTTCTTTAACCTTAGGACAGCAAAAAAGGAGTTGTTGAGATCTCGTCGGGAAACCCAGAGATCTGAAAATGGAAGAAATACTGGGAAGGGGTTCAGGGTGCAGACCGTTCCACCACCTCCGGCTCCGGATCTGTTTTAAATGACAAAAAAGGTGAAAACAAAATTAATAATAATTAATGACAAAAAGGTGAAAACAAATACTACCGTGTTTTTTACTCTTTTTATCTTTATTTACAGGCCTGGCCGTCACTCGATTGACCAATTTGGGTCCAGCTCGGATGTGGCAAAATTATTTGATTTTTAAGGCGCAAATGTGGCTGTTTGATTTTTAATATTTGAATATATAAAAAAAGAACTATTTAAAAATTAATAAATATAAAATTTAAATAAAATACTAATTAATCTAATATTATATGAATAAAATATATAGTTTTTAAAACGGAAAAGGGTCAGAAGAACTGCCCCTAACGTATTGACGCCGGTTTAAAAATGCCATCCGTTGACCTATTTTGAAAAAAATGCCCGTACCGTTAAAATTCTCGCATATTTGTACCCCTAAATCTAACAAGTCAGTTTAAAAAATGCCCTCTGTTAACCTATTTTGAGTCAGTTGTTAGACTTAGGAGCACAAATATGCCAAATTTTTAACGGTAGGGACATTTTTTCAAATAGGTTAACGGAGGGCATTTTTAAACTGAAGTCAATACGTTAGGGGCAGTTCGGACCCTTTTCCCATTTTAAAAATATGATAGTTGTTAGTTGTGATGGCTAACGGATGAATGATGATTAAAGGCAGCGGTTGGTGGTAGTTTTGGTTGATGATAGTAGTTCATGCTAATAGCTAGTAGTGATTGATAGCAGTGGCGATTATGATTAAGGATGGTGGTGGTGAGTGGTGGTAGTTAGTAATGGCGGGTGGTAGTAGTAATTTTAATTGATGAAGGTTATGGGCAGGTGGTGGTAGGTTATAATGATGAGCAGTACCGGATGTGGTTATTGATGGTGATGGGGTGGTTAGTTGTGGTAGTTGAGGTGGATGAGGGTGAGAATAATGCCGCTCGGAATGGTGGGGATGGTAGGTTGTAATGATGGACAGTATCGGTTGTGGCTGTTGATGGTGATGGGGTGGTTAGTTGTGGTAGTTGAGGTAGATGAGTATTGATCGTGGGTGAGAATGATGGCAGTCGGAGTGGGTGATGGTCGATAATGGTGGCGACTATGGCTGAGTATGATTGTGGTGTGGGGGTGGTAGTGGTGGCATGGTGATGGTTGATAATGGTAGGTGGTGGTTGCAGTTAAAAATGATTATGTGATAACATCTTAAAAAAATTAAGTTTTTGTTCTTAAAACACAGACCTGCTCAGACTCATTGCGATGACTCAAAAGGTTATCACTTGTTTTAAGAGTAAATACTGCATTCCAAGGCCTTAAAAATTTCTTTTAGCATCACATCGATTTGTGTGCGTGGTCCGGACACGTAGCAAGAAAGCTATTATGTAAAAATCTGTGAAAAATGATAAATTTTGATTATAAAATGAATTAAGTTGATTTCGGTCAAAATTTTGGGTAAAAGGACCCATACCCGTGATTTGACAGTCCCGGATGATGATCCGTAGAAAAATATGGGACTTGGGCGTATGCCCAGAATCGAATTCCAAAGTCCTAATCCCAAGCATTAAATTTTTAAAGAAAATTATTTTCTGAAATTATTTATGATGTTTGGAAATGTATTTTGATTAAAACATGATAGTATCGGGCCCGTATTTGGTTCCGGCACCCGACACAGGTCTTATATGTAATTTAATATAAGTCTGTGAAGTTTGGTAGGAAACGGACTTGAAATGACGTGAATCAGATCATTTTTGAGAAAATTTGAAAGTTTGAAATTCTTAAGAAAATTTCATGATTTAGATGCTAAATTCATAGTTTGTTGATGTCATTTTAGTGATTTGAATGCACGAGCGAGTCCATATAATATTTTTAGGTTGGTGTGCATGTTTGGTTTGGAACCCCGAGGGCTCGGGTTAGTTTTGGACAAGCCACGGGATGGATTTTGGACTTGAAAATATTGCAGGTTTCAGCTGAGATGCATAGGTCTGTAGGCTTCGCAAATGCGAGACCTCCAGCGCAAATGCAAATAAAGACCTTGGCAGGCCTGGTCGCCAATGCGGCCACTTGGCTCGCAAATGTGAAAGGCCTCAGTCGTAAATGCGATGCCTTCTTCGCAAATGCGAATGTCTCATTTAATGCCATCTATCGCAAATGCGAGCCCTTTTTTCGCAATTCCCAACATAGAAAAATTGCTAACCCCTCTTCGCATTTTTTATACCTACAACTTGCAATTTTTATACTTAGCCGAAAATCAATGATTTTTCATGCTCTTTCAAAATCAAAACTCCCTGGGGCGATTTTTCAAGAAAAAATCTTCTTTCAAATTGATTGTAACTCAATTTTAACTCGTTTCCTTCAATCATTAACATCTAACATGATTTCAACTCAAAATCAATGATTTTCATGGGGAAATTGGTGTTTTGGGTATAACTTAGGTTTTTCAAAAATTGGGGATTTGGACCTCGATTTGAGGTCCAATTTCAAAAGAAATTATATATTTGGGTTCGTGGGGGAATGTGTAATCGGGTTTTGATTCGAACCTCGAGTTTTGACCATGTGAGCCCGGATGTAATTTTTGGCTTTCTAGGCAAAAACTTTAGAAAACCCATTTTCATGCCTTCAAATTGATCCATTTAGCATTTATTGATGTGATTAAATAACTTGTGACTAGATACGAGCGAATTGGTGGTAGAATCAAGGGGTAAACTATAATTGAAAAGTGAATTGTGTTTGTGGTATCGAGGTAAGTGTTTGGTCTAACCTTAGCTTGAGAGATTATGAGTCGAGTCCTATTTTCTATGTTGTAATTATTGAGTACGATGTATAAGCACGGTGACGAGTATCTATACGTTGGTGTCTAGCATGCTCGTGAGTCTTATATTGTGATTTTCATGACTTCGTTGTATTATTCATACCTTGGTTACACATGTTGGTGTCTAACAGTGTGTCTTTTATTTTCAGACCTTGTATTTAGCAGTCTTAGATTGTTTGTGGTACTATGACACCAGTTCTGGGTGATTAACGCTTAAACTGTTATAATAGATACATGTTCAGATATTTTATTGCTTTCTTTCGCTTACTTTAAATTTTTGTTATTTACACGCTATTGCTTTATAATTGTTAAAAAGAAATAAACGTATAATGAAGTAATTAGTTCAAAGGATTGGCTTGCCTAGCTCACATTAGTAAATACCATCACAGCTCTCGAGGGTGGAAAATCCGGATCGTGACACTCATTAAGTAGTTGTGAAGTAAAAAAATAAACAGACTTAATGATTAAGATCCGAATAATTAAAATTTAGACTTTAAAAACACACACACTTAATGTATAAAATTTGAATAATTAAGACTCAGACCTCCATTAAGTGCAAACGAGACATTAGAGAGTCATCAAAATTTAAATTTACAAGAGAAAATGAAAACTAGCTACTTTAACCATTATTATTAGGGTTTAGTCAATATTTATAAAGCTATTAGTATTTAGCCACTTCTTTCACACATATTTTTTTTTAACAAAAATAGCCCCAACCGAAACATAGAATAACTCTAGTAATCGGTGCTGAATTTCAAAAATTAGACAAATGGAACTTTAGTAGACTATACTTGAGTTCAAAAATCCCTACATGTTAAATTGCATCATATATAATGGAGCTCAAGCCTCTTAACAGGTGAAAAAATATACTAGAGTTTTGACTTTAAAACTGAAGTTGACTTTCTTCATAATGTTAAATGTGTGACAGATGGTCTTTCTTGCATTGATTGAACAACAGGAAAGTTTTTCGACGAACGAATACAATGTACAGTAGCCAGATTTTCAAGTAAAGCATGAAGAAAAGTCCAGCATTGACGAAGGAAATCATTGTGTGTTGCTTGTGATAGTGATAACTCCTTGCTTATTTTTCTTTCATTGCAAAGATATCAATGTGTTCTCCGATTTGCTTTTTGAACTTTAGTACATTTTTGAACATATGAGAATCTATGGTAGTGTGACATACACACACTCAATCAAACTTTTTTGGTACGAAAAATGCACCTGAAGTAGGAGCACTCAATTAATGGTGTATTTTGTCCCGGGCCCGGGGCTAAACGGGACTCGCCGGCCGGGGTTTGCGATCCCGGGCTTCGTGGGCCTAGGCTCTGGCGGTCCCGATCTTCATGGGCTCAATGGGTGAGACCAGCCTGTGACGGGCCTAAGCCCATGTGGTCCTAGGCTTAGCGGACCGGGCTTGGCGGGCTTTTTTTAATAATTTTTTAGTATAGCATAGAATATATTTATATAGTATACTAGTTATTAGTATATATAATATATATTTCATTGTATATTGTATTATAGTAATTAGTATATTGTATGTTATGTATATATATATTCCCTTATATGAATCCCTTATATATTTTCTTGTATGTTATGTATATATATTCTCTTATATAGTATATATATTATATCTTATGTATATATATTAACTTATATAGTTATATATTTTATTGTAGTATATATATTGTATAATGTATATATATTCTCTTATATATATATTGTATCTTATGTATATATGTCATTACTTATATATTTTCTTGTAGTGTATGTATATATATATATATATATATATATATATATATATATATATTTTCTTGTAGTGTATGTATATATATATATATATATATATATATATTGTAGCTTATAAATAATTCGAAGTAAAGACAAAGAAATATTGAGAAAAAAGATATTCAAGGGTATGTCTTATAATTTTTATACCCAAAATGACATATCTTTCTTAATCTTCCTTCCCCCAATGGAATGAGCACAACAAAGTACTAATACCACCATTAAAAGAAAAAGAACTAAAAGAAGATGTGTCAAAGTACATGTTACATCATAATCTACATTGTATCTCTAACAAATCTCATAAATCCGTCAAGGTTGGGAGGAGATTGTGTTGGTGGTGGTGGAAAAGAAGCTTGTTCATTACCACTTCCGGGTGAAGCCGAATCCTCCGCAAGTTTTACTATCATTTCTTCATAAGCTTCATCTATCGCCGGTTGTGATTCTGCAATTCCAAAGTTTCTTCTTTCCGCACGCTAAAAAGTACCTTAAGCTATCCCTCATCGCCGCTCTATGATCACCAATTTCCAGTCTTGCTTGACTGAAAGCGCTCTCTGATGCAACAGTTGAAGCTTGAATTGATAAAATACCCCGAGCCATCCTCGCAAGAACCGGAAGATATTTTTCCCTTGACTTCCACCATTCCAAAAGATCGAAAGAGCCGTCTGGATTCTCCTTTTCAAGTCCCTGAGACAAGTAAACTTGAAGCTCATTTAGATGTGAAGTTTCATCATAATTATCACCTTGAGAACCCCGGAACTCCGTCCAAGATTTAAGAGTTGTTAAGCCCGCATCTCTTTTAGACGATTGTGAGCTAGACGAAGTAGAGGTTTGAATATTTTGCCTAGCATGCTCTAAGGCAAGTTGATAAGCATTATCAACTGTTTGAGCATTAATTTTAATTGATGTTTTTGTATCTGCAAGTGTAGCAACTTCCTCGTTTGAAAGATCTAAAGTCTTATAAATATTTGAATACCAAAAATGAAGACCTCCCAATTTCATTGTATGATTTAACATTGCAGCAACACCAAAAACAGGAGGGATAGGGAAAAAATATTTTAAAAATTTTTGTTTCATTTCATTTATAGCAAGTTCATAAATATCCTCACCCTCGCCAAATTCAACAAACAAATCAGCTAGTGCGGCAATATAAACTAAACATTTTGAAATAGTAGGATAAATTGCCCAGAAAATGCATTTGTAGCAACTTGAAAATGTTCTAAAAAATCTAAAAGAATTTTAATATTCGTCCAATCTTGGGTAGTAAGCATTTCATCATCATCCTCACCACCTACCCGAGAATTAAACGCTGCATTAATTGGGTTTCTGTATTCATATGCTACTACTAAACTTTCGTACATTCAATTCCATCTAGTCAGGCAAGGTGTAGGAACCTTTCTTTCTCTAAGGACATATTCATCACATTTTTTAAAATACTCTCTAAGTCTAGTTCTACGGTTTGAATAAAAAAGTCAATTAAGAGCCATTCGAACTTTTCGATTTCTATGTTTAAAATCCGCATACCATCACCGACAATTAAATGATAAATATGACAAATAAATCTAATATGGAAAATATTAGTAAATGCAGGATTTAGTGTTTTTGTAAGCATGCCTATAACACTAGTGTTACTAGAAGCATTATCCATAGAAATTGCCATTATTTTATCGCTAAAGCAAAAATATCTACAGATATCTGAAACAGTGTTAGCTATGAACTTACCTGTGTGACGTGAATTAATTATTCTATACGCAATTCTACGTTTTTGCATTGTCCAGTCCTCATCTATCCAATGACTTGTAACAGTTAGATAATCACAATCATTACCACTTCTACCAATATCAGTAGTAATAGTAATCCGATTAGATATATGAGTAAATAAATAGCGCAAATAATGTTCATATTCATATTTAAATTTATAAATATCGGCCTTAACTGTTTTGCGAGGCCAACCTTTATAAGTAAGATTAAAAACTCTTCTAATATAATGAACCCAACTAGGATTAGAAGCAAAAGTATAAGGTAAGCACATAACAGTAATCATCTTTGCTAATTCTTCACGATGATCATAATATAAAATACCTCTGGTGACAGTGTTAATTCCTGGTTGAACTAGATTTGAAACTGTACTAGGGTTAACCGCAGAATCTACACTTGTCCCCTCTAGCTGCGCTTGCATTTGAAAAGTCTAGCCTTATCTCTAAGGTGTGTTTTTATGTGCCTAGTCAAACTATCCGTACCGCTACGGTCTCCAGTAAATTTATGAATCAGTAATTTTCCACAAGTTTTACACTTAGCCTCATTTAGTTCTCTTACTTGAGTAAAAAAATTCCAAACTAATGATGTTTCTTGACGTTTAGCAGGTTGTCTATTAAAAGTTGGAGTTTCTACAGGTGGATCGGGCGGTGCATTACTTGAGTTATGAACGGGACTAGTAGGCGTATCATCTAAATTTGGTGCTTGGGTTTCATCATCATCTTCATTTTCCTCTAAGATAGGTTCATTATGATAAAGAACTTTCATAATTTCATCATCTAATCTATCACCTACTGCAACATCATGTAGAAATTCACTATCGATAAATTGAAAACAAGGGTGATCACTATCAATCATTACGGGAGGAGGAGGACGTCTAGGTTGGCGACTATTTTCAACTTGCTTATCTTTTGTAGGTCGGGGAGCCGGGGGAAGGGAGTATTATGGCCACTACTTTCACCGGTTTTACCTTTTCCTTTACCAAATATTTTTTTCAAAGAAAATGCCATATTAATTATAATTATGCAAACTCAACCACACAAAAATATATTATTAAAACGTAAGAGTTGAAACGAGTTTACTGAATTGCCAAACAACTTCTTGAAAATTGAAAATCGTTGAACACTTAAAAACTTCAATTCAACAACGTCACAATTTTTCACGAATTTTCAACAATAAATTAAGTAATTGTAGTAGAAAGATTGAGAGAGAGTGAGAGATATTGATGAATTGGTGAATTAAAATGAAAGAATGAGGGGGTATTAATAGTTGAGAAATGGAAAAAAGTATAATTATATAAAGTTTGAGGTTAAATTAAAGTTTGGGGGCCAAACGACCATTTTGTAAACTTCCAAACGACCATATTTTAAGCCCAAACGACTATATTTTAAATATTTTCGTAGCTGATTTTTAAAATAATTTTTTTTAAAAAAAATAGCCGTTGGGCCCGTTTAGGCCCGCCAGGACCGGCTCAAGGTCCCGGGCCTAGCGGTCACGGGCTCACGGGCTAATGGTCTTGGACCGGCCCGTCACGGGCCTAATGGTAACACCAGGCCCAGAACCACCAGGACCACCAGGACCGGCCCGTCAGGACCGCGGGCCCGGTCCGTGTCTGGTTCAAGCCCGGGCCATAATGCACTCTTACACTCAATTGTTGAACTACAATTGTATTGGGTGAAATTCAGCCCCACCATGTGGTACATTACAATGAAGACATATGGAGGATGAAGTTCTGAAGTTAGGATAAGGATGTAAGATATATGGATTTATATCTAGATATATGGACTTATATCTACATACATATGAACAATATATGGATAAATTATATGTTATGTGCTATCTTTTGGTTTGGCCTAATTTTGTGGTCTTATGGACATTATGTTAAGGGGGCCAATGTATTGTCATATAAAGTGTAGGACTAATGTATAGATACCCAAAATGGTAACCTTAGTTAATGATGGGCTAACTAAGGTTACATATATGTAACCATGGTTACATGCTTGTAACTCTTGAGTTATGTAACTCTTGTGACTCTTGGGTTATGTAACTCATGAAGTTATAAAGTGGGGGTTATGGTTCCCACATTAGTACAAGACAAGACTCTTCTTCCCCCCATTGAATCAAGAGCCAAAATACTCCATTGTTGTCTGGCAAATAGTGTGGAAAACCATATACCTATTTGATCATTGTCACAACATTATTATTGTGAATAATTCACATATTGTTTAAGGTTTGTTTCTTGCATACTTGTGGATACATATACAACTTCAAGACATTCTTGAAGGAAGGCTAAGGAGCAAACTTCATAGAGACATAAGGACAATCATCAAAAGGAGGTTCAACAATTTCCACATATGGATTCAGGTTAGCTTCCGCTCATGTAGTTTAATTCCGGATTATTCAATATGAAGGTTGTTATATTTAGTTGGAATCATAATCATAACAATTGGTATCAGAGCCACCCTTCATTTTTGGATAATTTGGATGTTCATAAGATTCATGTTATGTTAGGATTCATGTTTAAGTTTAATTAGAATTTTGTTTATGAAATTCTACCATGAAATAGCATGATCTTATGAATGTTATGTTTTGATGTAATTTGATGTTTTAATATCATGTTAAAACATTGTAAATAGCATGATTTTAGTTGGTTAACAACATGTTTTTTATGTTTAAGATTCATGTTGAAAATCATGTGTTATTCAGAAAAAAAATTTTTGGTCACTGCCTCAATACAATCGATTGTTTCCTTATACAATCGATTGTCTTTGACGTTTAAATTCTGGCAGTTTTTTTGGAACACCAGAATAATCGATTGTATATTCTATACAATCGATTGTTCTGGTCCAGTGAGTTGAAACGTTTTTTAATTATACCATACAATCGATTGTAATGGTCCAGAAACTTAAATTTTTTTATCAAAACCAAAATAATCGATTGTCTGGTTTTGACAATCGATTATATTGGTCCAGTAACTTATAAAATTTTCTTAAAACCAGCATAATCGATTATATGGTTTTGACAATCGATTATGTTGGTCCAGAAACTTAAAATTTTTTTCTCAAAACCAAAATAATCGATTGTCTGGTTTTGACAATCGATTATATTGGTCCAGTAACTGAAAAAAAAAATTTAAGCCAAAGATAATCGATTGTCTATTGCTTACAACCGATTGTTTTTGTCCAGTAAGGTTAAAAACGTTTCAACTCTCTTAAGTTTCAGTGAATGTTAATTGTCTTTAAAGTCCATCAATCCTAATATTATATGGAATTGTCCTATAAAGTAAACAACAATTAATATTCAAGTGTTACATATCAGCATATATAACATATTAAGTTGAGATTCATAATAAGGCTTAAGGAAGTAAAGTTTATAGCATCTAATATTTTAATTATTCAATTGAAGCATTATGTTGCCAAAGTAACCTCTATTGTGTAGATTGATTAATTTTAAAATATAAGATGACTGTGGATGTTAGTCTTCCATGCGTTTAACACCGGCCCAAAGGAAGGTGTCATTTGGCAGGAATTCGAACATGCTTGTGGTGGTAAATATGAGACGATTATTTGGTTTTCCATGTGAATATTAAATCGGCCCAAAGGAAGGTTTAATATTTGACAGGAGTTTATTGTCTATGTTTGATCACTACACCGAGAGTACCACTTACAAGTTGTTTTTCTGTCCAAAGACTAAAATCAATGTTGTGCTAGGTATCTTGTAATGGGAAATGCCTAATTTTGAATCTATAAAGTTAAAGTTCAAGTATTTGTAAGCATGTATTCAGTAATCCTTTTGTTCTATTTTCAGTTAATTCTTCTGCTTCTAAGATATCTGCCAACATCAATAGCATCCCTGTGCTTAACGGCACAAACTTTAAGGAATGGAAAGAGAACGTCATGATCGTTCTCGGTTGCATGGATCTTGACCTTGCTCTTCGAATTGAGCAACCTACTCCTCTTGAGGATACATCCTCTCCTGATGACATGAGGGCGATGGAGAAGTGGGAACGCTCGAATCGCATGAGTCTAATGATCATGAAGCGTGCAATTCCAGAATCATTCAGGGGCACTATGAGTGATGAGCCTAATGCCAAAGTTTTCCTTGAACAGCGTTTATTCAAAACGAAAAGGCAGAAACAAGTACACTATTAAGTAAACTTGTTTCCATGAGGTATAAGGGCAAGGGAAACATTAGGGAGTACATTATGGAAATGTCTCATCTTGCTTCGAAACTTAAGTCACTCAAGCTGGATTTACTTGAGGAACTGCTTGTGTACTTTGTTTTAATATCTCTTCCAGCACACTTTAATCAGTTTAAGGTCAGTTACAACTGTCTGAAGGAGAAATGGACTCTTAACGAGCTCATTTCACACTGTGTGCAAGAAGAGGAAAGGATAAAGCTAGATAAGACTAAAAGTGCTCATTTGGCATCCTCTTCTAAGGAAACTAAGAAGAGGAAAGGTAAGGAAGTTGCGGTTGCAAGGCCCAAGATTAAGCAACATAAGGAACCTAAGGTTGAAATCACTGAATTAGGTTGCTTTCTCTGTAAGGGGACTGATCATGTGAAGAAAGATTGTACCAAGTACCACGCCTGGCGTGCAAAAAAGGGTACATTTCTTTCTCTTGTTTGTTCGGAAGTTAATTTAATTTCGGTACCTAAGGATACTTGGTGGGTAGATTCTGCTGCTACTACTCACATAAGTATATCAATGCAGGGTTGCCTGAACTGCCGAAAACCAAATGATGGTGAAAGATACATCTATGTGGGTGACGGCAAGAAGGTGCCAATTGAAGCTATTGGCAAATTTAGGCTGTTGTTTAAAACCGGTTTTCATTTAGATTTGTATGAGACTTTTATTTTACCGTCTTTTAGACGGAACTTAATTTCATTTCCCCAATTGGACATATCTGGTTATAAATGTACATTTGGGGATAATAAAGTTAGTCTCTTTCAGAATTCAAATCTTATTGGTACTAGTGTGTTATCAACATTTGATAGCTTATATTTGTTTGATACAATAACTTCAAATAAAGAAACTTTGCATACAAGTTTAAGTGGTACCAAAAGAAAATTAACTAATGAGAATTCTATTTCACTCTAGCATAAACGTTTGGGTTACATATCCATTCAAAGAATTCAGAAACTCGTGTCAGATGGAATTCTTGATTCACTTGATTCCTCAAATTCGGAAATTTGTATTGAGTGTATCAAGGGAAAACAAACAAACAAGACTAGATTAGGTGCTAAGAGAGCTTCGGACGTCTTAGAATTGATACATACGGATATTTGTGGGCCATTCCCTACTCCTTGTAGGAATGGTCAACAATACTTTATCACATTCATAGACGATTATTCTCGTCATGGGTACCTATATCTTATTCATGACTAAGCATTAAACACCGCAGCTTATATTCTTAATAGAGTTCCAACTAAAGCTACAATCAAAACCCCATATGAACTTTGGACTGGGCATAAACCCAGTATTCGGTATTTACACATTTGGGGTTGTCCAGCTGAGGCAAGACCTTATAGGCCGAATGAAAAGAAACTGGATGTTAAGACGGTTAGTAGCTATTTTGTTGGATACTCTGAAAAATCTAGGGGTTTTAAGTTTTATGATCCCACTTCTAGAACTATTTTGAGACGGGTAATGATAGGTTCCTTGAGGATATTGAGTTTGGGTGGTGGGGAGATAAAGTTGTTGGAGATTTTGTCTTTGAGGAAGAACATGTGTCTTTCCCTCAAATTGTTGATCTTGGTCTTCCTGACTCGGATCACACAACTCCGGTTCAAAACAATCTCGAAAATCTCCCCCATCAGGATCCTGATATAACTAATGGAAATCAAACTCAACAACCTCAAGAAACTGAAATGCCATTAAGGAGATCCACTAGAGAGAGGAGAAATGCAATTTCGGATGATTATGTAGTATTTCTCCAAGAACAAGAAAGTGATATTGGACTTGAGGAAGATAATCCAATCAACTTCCGTCAAGTCATTAAGTGTTCTAACTCTCAAAAGTGGATTGATGCCATGAATGATGAGTTGAAGTCTATGAGCGATAATGACGTTTGGGAGCTTGTTATATTGCCCGAAGGTATTAAACCTATTGGTTGTAAAATTGTTGATCTTGGTCTTCCTGACTCGGATCACACAACTCCGGTTCAAGACAATCTCGAAAATCTCCCCCATCAGGATCCTGATATAACTAATGAAAATCAAACTCAACAACCTCAAGAAACTGAAATGCCATTAAGGAGATCCACTAGAGAGAGGAGAAATGCAATTTCGGATGATTATGTAGTATTTCTCCAAGAACAAGAAAGTGATATTGGACTTGAGGAAGATAATCCAATCAACTTCCATCAAGTCATTAAGTGTTCTAACTCTCAAAAGTGGATTGATGCCATGAATGATGAGTTGAAGTCTATGAGCGATAATGACATTTGGGAGCTTGTAATATTGCCCGAATGTATTAAACCTATTGGTTGTAAATGGATTTTTAAAACCAAAAGGGATTCAGGGGGCAATGTTATTAAGTATAAAGCTCGTCTTGTCGCAAAAGGCTACACTCAGAAAGAAGGCATTGATTATAAAGAGACTTTCTCTCCAGTTTCATCGAAAGACTCTTTCAGGACTATAATGGCATTAGTAGCACATTTTGATCTTGAGCTTCATCAAATGGATGTTAAGACAACTTTTCTCAATGGTGACATTGAGGAAACAATTTATATGGTGCAACCTGAAAACTTTGTTTCGGATGAATCAGAGAAGAAGGTTTGCAAATTAAAGAAATCCATCTATGGGCTCAAGCAAGCTTCTCGTCAATGGTATTATAAGTTTCATGCAGTCATTACATCTTTTGTTTTTGAACCGAATATTGCTGATGACTGTATATACCATGAGTTCAGTGGGAGTAAGTATATTTTTCTGGTTTTATATGTCGATGACATACTGCTTGCTTGTAATGATATAGCTTTATTGCATGAAATTAAGAAATTTCTTTCAAAGAAATTTGAAATGAAAGATCTTGGTGAAGCTTCTTTTGTATTAGGAATTCAGATACAACAAGATCGCTCCAAAGGTGTTCTCGGTCTGTCACAAAAGGGCTATATCGGTAAGGTTCTGAAAAGATTTGGCATGCAGGATTGTAAACCAGGTAACACCCCTGTTGCTAAGGGAGACTAGTTCAGTCTCAAACAGTGCCCAAATAATAATTATGAAATTTCGGAAATGCAGAAGACGCCTTATGCTTCGGCGGTAGGTAGTCTGATGTATGCTCAGGTATGTACACGACCTGATATAGCATACATTGTTGGGATGTTAGGCAGATATCTTAGCAATCCGGATATGGACCATTGGTTGGCAGCCAAAAGGGTCATGAGGTACTTACAGAGAACAAAGGATTACATGCTTACATATCGGAGATCGGACCAGCTTGAGATCATCGGGTATACCGACTCCGATTTTGCCTTTATGCTAATAACAACAGTAATTTGACGAAAGCAAAACATAAGGACGTCAAATTTCGGGTTGTTAAAGAAAGAGTACAAAATGGACAATTGTGCATTGAGTACATAAGTACAAACTCCATGCTTGCGGATCCGCTCACTAAGGGATTGACACCAAAAGTATTTCATGAGCATATTGCTTGTATGGGTGTCAAATCAGATAAGGATTATGTATTTTAGTGGGAGTTTGTATTGCACATTTATGTATTGTTCATTATATTCAGAAATTCAGTAATTCAGTTATATCTGCGCAGATATTCAGTTTTAAAGTTTTGTACTCTTATAGTTTATGATTGATCTCAATAAAGAGAACCAGTTGGAAATAGACATTATATTGACCACACTTTATGTTATTTCCATGCTACATACCTACACTTGATCCATGTCGTTGGTTATATTGATATACGTGATCTATGATTGGTTCTAGTTACGAATGAGTAACTAAGAGCTCTTAGGTCCTATGTTGGTATGATTGATGGACCGGATTGTTCATGACAATTTTATTGTGATAGCAATTTTGAGCTCCTAAGGTTATTTTGTAACATATAATGCTAAGGTTTGTACATATGTATGTGTATCTCGTCCAAGCGGGAGATTGTAAGATATATGGATTTATATCTAGATATATGGACTTATATCTACATACATATGAACAATATATGGATAAATTATATGTTATGTGCTATCTTTTGGTTTGGCCTAATTTTGTGGTCTTATGGACATTATGTTAATGGGGCTAATGTATTGTCATATAAAGTGTAGGACTAATGTGTAGATACCCAAAAGGGTAACCTTAGTTAATGATGGGCTAACTAAGGTTACATATATGTAACCATGGTTACATGCTTGTGACTCTTGAGTTATGTAACTCTTGTGACTCTTGGGTTATGTAACTCATGAAGTTATAAAGTGGGGGTTATGGTTCCCACATTAGTGCAAGACAAGACTCTTCTTCCTCCCATTGAATCAAGAGCCAAAATACTCCATTGTTGTCTTGCAAATAGTGTGGAAAACCATATACCTATTTGATCATTGTCACAACATTATTATTGTGAATAATTCACATATTGTTTAAGGTTTGTTTCTTGCATACTTGTGGATACATATACAACTTCAAGACATTCTTGAAGGAAGGCTAAGGAGCAAACTTCATAGAGACATAAAGACAATCATCAAAAGGAGGTTCAACAATTTCCACATATGGATTCAGGTTAGCTTCCGCTCATGTAGTTTAATTCCGGATTATTCAATATGAAGGTTGTTATATTTAGTTGGAATCATAATCATAAGGATACATAGGAGCTATGGTTGATAGCCACCCTTTTTATTTTGAAGTAGAAGTAGCCGAAGTAACGAGCGGCCGAAGCAGGCCAAACATACTCGAAGGCGCAATCAACCGCACCCGAATCCCACCAGTGATCGTGGCTACCGACCTTTACGTCAAAGTGTTTCCCATTATCAAAGATCCCGCTCTCCCACTAATTGAATCCCCAAAATGTCAGCTTAAAGCTCGGAACAACCATGCTCCATTCGACTATAAATATGCTACTTTTATCATTTGTAAAGATCATCTGAAAGCAATTAACATTCTCTAGTATTTTCATTGAGTTGATTCTACATTCATCGGCAATGTTGCCTTATTATACTCGGGATTGTATCTCATCCAGTTATTGCATCCCCTTGAGGCTTACAATCAATAAGATCTTATTTACCTATATATTATTTTATCTTATTCGTATTTAACATTTATTTCATGTATATGCTTTGAATCAATCCGATTGTTAGAGGCATTAAAAACATAAATTTAATTGTTTAATCTTAATTCTGTTTTGGGTTAAACAGTTTGGAACTGTACTCTAGCAATTGAATGCTTGATCCAAAGTCGCATTACTGTTTTTTTTACTATTCGTCATTCACTTGTTAATTGTCTCTTTGAATGAAATACCATGTCTGGGGTCAACAACCATCCAGTGGATTCCAACTTCCAATGCTCAACCAGTAGAATATGTTTATAGGACACGAAATCCAAATGATTAGCCAACTGGATCCTCGCCATCTCACTCCAGGAACAACTCACATGCAAGATCTTTTAGTAGGGAAAGACGGGGATTGAGAGAAATGATGAAAGAATTTCTGACACACCAATATGAGTTGAACTCAAGGGAGAATGTCGACATGATAACCCCAAACTCTAAACTAAGAGATTCGACGACAGGGAGATTCCTCAACGAAGTTATACCTAGGGGCTCAGGTATGTCGGAAAATGTTAAATTACAGAGTTCAACGCTAACCTGTAGTAATAGGTTAAGGAACAGAATGAGAGGATAGAGCAAATCCCAAGAGTTCCACTTGTTATCAAAGGAATCGATATAAAAATACTCTCAGTCGACATGGAAATCAAGCACGAACCTGCTGTCAAAGTTCTAGATTTTGAATATCCTGAAGTACGATAGAACTTGCAACCCACAATCATGGCTTACACAACCAAGATAAAAGAAAACAACCTCACAATAGGAGAAATTGGATTAGTGCTTGTCCTGAAGTTCGAGGAAACTCTAACAAAGGGAGACCTAATATAGTATTCCCATTTAACTATTATTTTCATTAGCTCTTGTGCTAAACTTGTAAATGTTTTTATCAACGCGCACTCTAGAGCCCAAAAGGTAGAGAAATAGGCGAAAGACATCTTCAAAATATTGCACGGAAGAATAAAGTTTCTCTGAAACTTCATCGATCTATTCCAAAGGCAGAGGATGCTACTTCCCAAGGTTCCAGATAATTAGGCATTCATGGTCTTCACTAGAAATTTGAATCCAAATAGTTTTGAAGCCTCAAAGAATTAAGGGAGAGCTTGTGGGAATTCACGGCCAAGACGTGGAACAACGTATATCACATATACAAAACTAAGCCTCAAATAGAAAATGATATCTTAGCATTTCTCGGACTTGATGGAAGGGAGATGACTGAGTACAACCGTCGGTCCAAAATAGCTAGCAATGAACCCAAACATCGAGACTCCAAGGTCCGGTGCGAACCTTATTCCGTACTAATTCGTTAATAGAGTGTTGGGAGGCCAAGGTTGGTTCGAGAAGACAGGATTGCAGTTGCGAACGCCCTCACCAAAGATAAACCAGTCGAATAATAACCAAAATAGGCCAAGTCTTGAAGCGTCAAGGACCCACCATTAAAACTAAGTCGGGAGGCTCTAAAGCAATAAATGACACATATGCAGACAAGAACATTGAGCCAGAGGATATAGATGCTTAAAAGTCAACCACCGAGATTTGGAAAAAGTGTTTCTCTTCGTCCATTGGTCGGAGAGGAAAGTTTACATTGGTTAGGGCTGACCTCTGAGAATAAATGTAAGTTGATTGAATTTTTACATAATAACACATATTGTTTTGTTGATCGCACGTAGACATGACATGGACCCCCCTAGAAGTTATGACCCACAAGCTCAAGATATATCACTACTACCGGCCCGTCAAGCAGAAAAAGATAAAGCAACGGTCACATCGAAATATAAGTCATCAACAACAAAATTTCCAAGCTATTGAATATCGGTTTGATAAGAAAGGTAAAACACATAATGAATAGCAAACCATATGGTCGCACAAAAAAAACAAGTGGAAGGTGTGTATTGGCTACTCTTACTTAAATAAGGTATGCCCTAAAGACTCCTTCCCTTTTCCCCATATGGATAAATGACACTACTAGCAAGGAATTGTTGAGTTCTCTAGATGCGTACCAGCTACAATCAGATTAAGATAAATCCAGAAGATCAAAAGAAGACATCCTTCATTACAAAAAACGGGACTTATTGCTACAACGTGATGCCGTTCGACTTGAAAAATACGGGAGCCACATATCAAAGGCTAGTCAACAAAATGTTCAAAGATTACATCAAGAAGTCTATAGGAGTATATATAAACGACATGCTCATCAAATCATTGCAGTCGGAGGACCACCCACCTAAAAGAGATGTTTGCTACCCTTTCGAAATACAACATAAAGTTGAATCCAAAAAAAATATGCTTTCAGAGTAGTATTGGGTAAATTCCTTGGCTTCCTAGTGTGCAACTATGTAATTGAGGTCAACCCAACCTAGATTAAAGCTATTACGGACATACCAGACATGTTGACCAGCATGAAGAAAGTCTAACTAACAGGTCAGATAGTCGCCCTCGGTCAATTTATATCTCAATCATCACAGTGATGCCACAAACTATTACTAGTGTTGAAAAAGCAAAAGAATTTTGAGTGGACTCCGAAACGTCAACAAGCCTTAAAGAATTTGAATAGTACTAATGAACCCACATTGTTGGCCAAACCTCTGGAAAGCGAACAACTGCTGATTTACTGGGTGGTGGCCGTGGTTATGATAGGTGTCATGCTCGTACAGGAAAGGTACATAATATCTGATTTATTTTATTATATCAGTAAAATAATTGTAGAGACTGAAATCATGTGTCACACTTAGGAAAGCTGGCATTAGCACTCATAGTAGGTGCACAAGAATTAAGACCTTTCTTCAATGTCATCTTATTTTTGTGGTCACCACTTTATCATTATGGAATATCTTGCATAATCAGGAACTCTTGAGATAGCTCGCTAAGTGGACAGTCGAGTTGTGTGCCTGTGATATTTCATATCAACTTCATACCGCCATCAAGTCCTTAGTTTTAACAGACTTTTTTGGCTAATTTTAATATAATCATACTCCTCGAAGTAGAGAAGAAAGCAATTATTACTTTCGAAACAATTCCAAGACCTAGACCCTCTATACGGACGGATCATCTAAAGGTTCCAAACTCGGCATACTACTTATTGCACCATCAAAATAAATTGTATGATAGTCTCTCAAGTTCTATTCTATAACTTATAATGAGTCCAAGTATGAGGTTGTTGTTGCAGGACTAGAATTAGCCCGGGAACTAGGGACATAGTGCATAAAGCTGAAGAACGACTCTTAACTAGCGGTGAACCAAGTAAAAGGGACTTATGTAGCACGTGAGGCCCGCATGCAACAATAGTTGGCTATAGTTACACAACTCCTAGGTCAGTTCAATGAGTGAAAGGAAATGCAAATACCACGTGAAGAAAATGCAAAAGTAGACACTCTGGCCAACTTCAGATTTGCTATCGGCATCACCAGGTCCAAAATGAACTCTGTTGGATATTTGTTTCATTCCAAAAAAAGAGGTAAACACAACCAACCTGACTTGGATTGGCGTAATAAATTCATTAATTACTTGCAGAACAGAGCCTTCACCAAAGACAATAAGGCTGCTCGACAACTCTAAATTTGTGCAATGATATATTGCCTTGGAATTCCATGAAGGGCATTGTGACAACCATTTCATAGATATATCACTTGTCCAAAAACTAAAAAGAGTAGGGTACTATTGAATTAGAATGGAAATAGTCACGACTAGGTTCATCATGAGATGCGACAAATGTCAACTATTTGAGCATTGATTGCATCAACTAGCTGAACCACTTCACTTAGTTCTCACTATGTTTCTTTCATGCAATGAGAAATCTATATAGTAGGTTTACTGCTGTAGGCACGGGGACATGTAAAGTTCTTGCTTACTGCTTCCAAGTGGGTAAAAGCATATGTATTCTTACAAGTATTGTCTGATCTTTTGGGCATTATGTTCTTTAACTCGTGTCTCTACTAATTCATCTAGTTTTATGTATTGGTCTTCATGTAATTCTTTAATTCCTATACCTCTTATTAACTCATCTAATATTCTAAAATAACCACTTCATAAAGTAAGGTTTGGATCACTAACCCCGTCCAGGAGTATGAATTTGTTTTCACTGTACCCCCTTCTACTTGGTTCTGACCCATGCTTTGTAGGTGTTGCTCTGAGCTCAAGAAAGTTCTGTAGATTAAAAATCTGGGCTTATAGTAGTTCTACCCTCGGAATGTTGCATGACATTATTTCCTCTTGCCTCTTCTGATTGGTGTGTCTATGTTCTATTTGGTCGTGGACTTCTGGTCTTTATTCAAGATATGATGGTCTCAATTCACACTTAGCTATTATCCTCTTCTGCTTAAGATCCTCTTGCTTACTCTTCTGCTGAAGGGGCTATTCTGGTATTGTATTTTGCTCTGTATTGCACCTATAAGGCCCTTAGATCTCCATTAATATGTGACATGTTTGATATATGTTTTCTTCCATTGTGGATGTTGCACCAGAGGTTTGGTTATGTTTTGACAACTATGACCAACAACCTAACACTTAGCGTGAAACATAGGCTTCCAATCATAGGTTACATGTTGCTGAAACTTTCTTCCTTTTGGATCAATCATGGGGTTACAAGTTGCTGAAACTTCCTTCCGCTTGGATCAATCACAATGATTTCATCAGGCAAGGTTTGACTCATATTTATTTCTGTTTGTATTCTTGCATAGGAAATCCTTATCTGTTTAGTAGTACATTCATCAACATATAAAGATGTGCCTAAGACACTAGAAATTATGTTTACTGACTTACTACTCCAACAACTCATTGGTAGGTTAGGGAATTTTATCCAAAGAGGAATGTCAACTGGAAATTCATTGTTGAAGTCAAACTCAGGAGCCCAAGGTTTCAAGTTAATCGGTCTAATATATATTGTGTATGGTCAGCATATAAAACAACATGTATATAAGTAAGAGATTGAAACTTTAGCACATAGTAGCCTTCTTCATGACAATAAACATTAGGAATAGCAACATTAGACCAATTTTGATCAATGTAACAATATATTGCATTATACCCAGGGATCTCACCAATAATATAAGCTATTAATACATATCTCCAATTTTCTTTCTCTGGTGCTACATCTTCCAATTGCACTACTAGTTGTCCATCTACTAGTTAGCCATCTACCAGTTGGGGAGGGATATAAGAAACGGTCATGCCATTAGCAGCTGACCTATTACCTTTAAACGAATTAGTCCATGTCCCCATTTGTTTTGGATCTTCTGCTCGCTTTTGATTATCTTGTTTTGCTCTTTCACTATTCTATTAGTTACTGTAACAGTTCCTCCTAGTAGTTATTGTGTAATTTTTTTCTGCAATTATGTTTACTTAACCATTCATGTTCCTTCCTTAGACATGGTCATTGTAATCCCTTCAATTGACTTAGGGTTAGCAATTTGCAGTCCCTCGATTAACATAGGGTTTAAAAATTGGAGATTTTCTCCTTCAGAGCTAGGAGATGATCTCTCGCTTAGGTATAATCCTTGCCATTGTTTTAGGATTTGCTGTAGATCCCATTGCATTAGTTCTCACATCATACATTATCTGTATGGGGTAATTGCTGCTATCATAGGTCGAGCTTGCTCTGTTCGTACACGAGCTCCCACTGAGCTCCCAAAAGTAACTAACAGGACTTTCTTAGGTCTTCCTCGTCCTCATCCCCGCCCTCTTGTCATGGATGATTCTGGTGTACAGTTAGTTAACATGCACCGATCGCATGAGAGAGAAGAGAGTCGAAAAATAACGAAATTCGTTCTCGCTTCTTTAAAGTAAAAGTATATATTTTAATAAATAAAAAAAACTTATAAAATGTTAATATTTCCTTGAAATGAGGACAAATATACTTTAGCGCCAACTTGCTTAGCGGGGGTGTGCCCAATTCTTATGCTTATGCAAATTTAGTTTACTAATTGTTTTTCAAAAAACTGAATTTAGTACTATACTTTCCCATTCTTTATAGTTTTTACATGTTTAATGATTTGTAATCAAAGTAGAAAAAAATATTTCAGCATAACAAAGAGAGCTAAAATGATACCAAGACTGCATATTTGTTTGTATTACTGTACTTAACATATTATTAATTTGTTAATAAAAGATTTTATTATGCTATCAATCATTTTCTTACTTTTAAATGATATTCTCAATTTCTTATATAGTAAACTACATAATATATCATGATCAGTTGTGAATCGTGTTATAATTTGTTTGAATATATTAAACATAATACTTTTGGTATAAGGCATATTACACCAGGTATACTATATAATATACTTTGATTACGGTTAAATTACAATTCAAAAGAGTTCGATGGTATTTTCAATCTTCTTGGTAAACCATGATACAACAATCATGATATCCCTAGTACTCTTCGTATACTATTTGTTGGTATACCATAATTACTATTGAATCATAGTATACTTGTTTGAGTATGTTAAATGATAATTCTCATATTCTTGGTATACTACACGTTGGTATATCATGATTTTTGTTGAATTGTGGTATTTTTAATATACTACAAAGTATACTATAGTTACTTTTGAATTATGATATACTTTCTTTGAATAATATTAATATTATTCCTAATATTTTGGTATACCACAAAGTATACTATGATTACTATTGAATCATGATATACTATATTTGAGTATATAAATTAATATTTCTGATATTCTTGGTATACCATGATTAGTATATCACATGGTATACTTTATTTGAGTATATCACATGGTATACTTAAGATCCTTGGAATATTATAAATTGGTTTATCATGATTAATGTTGAATATGATATTCTCAATATTTTTGGTATACTTCACTTTGGTATAACATGTTTATTTTTGAATCATCGTGCACTTTGTTTGAGTAAGTTAAATGGTATATCAAATATTCTTGGTAGACTCTTAGTATTCCTGGTATACTACACATTGTATACCTTGAGTAGCGTAATATATCAAAATTTAATATCTTTGGTATACGACATATTGATATCATGATTACTATTGAATGATGATAGACTTATTTGAGTGTGTTACATAGTATACCCAATATTCTTGGTATACTACATATTGGTATACCACGATTAGAATTACATTCTGGTATTCTCTATATTCTTTGTTATACTGTTCGTTGGTACACCATGATTAGTGTTACATCATGATATACTTGTTAGAGATTAAATGGTATATCCAGTATAATTGGTATACTACATTTTGATATATCATAATTACTATTGAATCATGGTACTCTTTGTCATGACCCATTTCCCACTATAGGTCGTGATGACACCTAACGTCGTCGTTAGGCAAGACAACGACGAACTAATCTATTTAATTATTTATTCTATTACTTTTAAAGTCATAAATTTTATTAATAGGAAAAACAAGTATAAAAAGCCATGGTGGTTTAAAGTATAAAAATAAAACATAAGAGTGAAATGGTGACATTAACATGCAAAAATCATAAACATCTACTAGAATTTCTCAAAATCCAATGTTACAAGTACAAGAGCAATCTAGCAACTAATGTCTAAAGTAAAATAGACAGGAATATAAAATGCAACGGGAAGGAGACTCAGGGTGCTGCAGACCAGAGCAAGGGGGAGCAGTCACCACTATGCCTCCAGGTAATGTAGATGCACGCTTGAACGAGTACCAGATGTACCTTCCTCAGAAACGGACATAATTTGTGCAGAAATATAGCATGAGTAGGTAAACAAGGTACATCCAGTGAGTATCTAGTCTAACCTCGAAGAAGTAGCGCTGAGAGGTCGACATGACACTTACTAATGGTCAATAAACAACGAACATAAATTATAAATAGGCATGAAATACAATAGCAACGATGGAATGAAAAAGAATAAATAAATAATTTCTTAACAAAATATCAATTTAAAATCTCAATTATCAAATGCCAATTTAAACAAATAGGAGCCATCAAGTAATTATCAATTGCCAAGTCATGAAGAAAATATAAAATATAATCGATCTCTTGGCGATACTACGTACGAGTTATACCGAAGTTGTACGACCCGATCTAGAATAATCGTGCACACTGTCGAGGTTCTACCGACGCAAATCATAGATGCATATCATACATACTACCGAGGAGTTCTGTTGATAGCCGATTTTTACTATGTATTTTTGTATACAAATACTTTCAAAATAGCATATATAAGTGTGTCCAAATATATTAGTGTCTTTCCTAATTTTAAAAGATTTTTTAAATTAATTTATTGCCCATTTTATCAGTAAAAAGGTAATAATTATTTTCAAAATTATCATCTTGGTGAATAATTTATTTTATTCTCATATTTATACCAAAATATAGTTAAGATAATTTTTATGTACTTTTGCAAATTTATTTGATATTTAAAAGCTAAATTGCATATAATTGCAATTTTAGCCTACTTTGACATTTAATAGCATTTTATAATTACAAAATTTTTTTCAATATTTTAAAATTAATTTTTATATATATTAACTGATCCAGTACATTTAATTTATTTTCAAAATCATGTTTACTATTTTTTATCAAATAAAAGGGAAAAATTGGCTAAATAAAAACTATCCTCATTTTGTTTCAATGATAGCCAAATTTGACCACCCCAATAATCCAATTTCAGATCCTAAATAACCTGGACCAATTATCATATAACCCACCCTGACCCGTTTATCCAACTTGCCCGTCCCTCTCTTTTGATCAGGGTCTTCGATAATTTGTGATCAACGACCACGATAACTCTTTTCCCTTTTAATTTCCCAGACACCCATACCCCTAATCACTTTCACCTAATCAACTGCCTTTGAACCCCTTCGTCTCTCAAACTCTCTCTAACCTTCCTCAACTCTAATCGTTTCCTATCGTCTTCAACGATGAAACCCACCGGAAACCATGGCTTCTCAGGCCATTGTAGCCTTATGCTCACCTCATGTTACTCCTATGTGCGCGATACTTGAAGGTTAGAGGCCAGACCTCGAAGGTGTCATCCAGACCTTTGCCGGCTCGAAGTTTCACGGCCATCGCTGGCCTTGCTCCGGCGTATTCTGGTCTTCTAAGCCCGATTCTTGCTTCTCCGACTCCGATCGGTGACCCATTTTAAAGCCTTTCTCATTGTAGTGTTATTCTAAAACCACTCGAGGGTTTCTTTATATCTTTCTAGATTTGTTGTATATCTATGCTCTATTTGAGCTTTCTAACGCTTTTCTTGGCTTTGCTTTAAAAAATCACTTTCAAAAAATCGCCTCCTTTCAATCTAGGGTTTCTGAAATGTTGAGATGTTTCTATTATTTTTTCTTTATCGCTTATGTATGTTTTTTTCTATTGTGTTCTTGTAGCATGTTCTTATATGCTTCTTTTGCTATATTTTCCTATATTGTGGTCTCTTAAAACCCTACTGTGCTCTTGTGTCCCCCTGCTGTTTTTCTATATCTCGTTCTTCTATTATATTCTTGTGTTCCTTTTTATCATGCTCTTATATGTTTATCCTACTGTGTTTTCCTATATGTTCTTTTGTTATGCTTTTCCGGTGTTCTTGTGTTCTTCTACCGTATTTTTCTTACCAAGTTCTTAAGTCTCTTTGTTTGCCTTCTGTTGGACCTTGTTTGAATTCTTCTAAAATACACCTCTTTAAACATGTTTCTTTTGCTGCATTCTTGAGTGTTTTACTATTTTCCCTTCTGAGCTTTCGTTAAGTTCCTCCTAAAAGTATGTTCTTCTACTATGTCTGATATTGCATTCTTAAGTGTTTACTATTTTCTCTTCTACTGAACCATGTTTAAGTCCCTTATGAGAGAATATTTCTTAAGCATGTTTCTTCTACTATCATGTTGTTCTCTCATTATGCTTCAAATCGGTTTCTTCACTGTTTTCTTTTTAACCTTCTACTATGTGTGTTCTCCTGAGTTTCTGAAAGAAACCCTGAGCCTATTTCGACTACTTACTTCCTCATCTCTATATTTGATTCAAGGTGGAAGCCCTATAATTTGGGGTTCTGCCGAGGTTTGGTCATGTGATTGAACTAGGGTTCTATTTTAGAAACCTTGACTCTCTCAGACTAACTTCTGAATTTTTGAACTAAGTCTGAACTTCTTTACTCACACAAAACTCTGAACTTCTAAATTTCTTCTACACTAGACTCTTCTACTGATTAGCATGAAAATTCTTTTATGTTTAAGCATGTCTCTATGCTTTATATGTGCGACAAATCTTTCTTCAAAGAGGTTCTCGAACTAGTGATTGATTCAGGATCTCCTTTTAATAAGTCTAATTGATTGTTATTGATGCTCTTTAAGTTAAAACCTTTTTCACCTTTCTGGCTTGGTTCATTCATACCAAATCTTTGGATTTCTGATTTCTTGGCTGTTAATTTATTCTCTTTCCTTAAATTGTGCAAATGTATGTTTTAGAGATTTTGTCCTTAAATAGCCATTGTGTATTTGCCCCTAATTTACTACTTTGCACAAAGTGGTTATTTAAATCCTTTCCTTAAATGATTTTATCCTTTTCAATATGAATCCCTTAGTTATTGTGTAATTGATGTATAACCAGTCTTCAATTATTCTTTTACCTTATTTGCTCATAACTTTCACACTATTAACACATGACATTCTTTAACACAAATCACACATGATGAACACATTTTAGACTTCACAATCTCACAATCTCGCACACTTAAAGTATTTTGTCTTCCTTTTTGCACTTTGACTTTTATAAGACTGTTGCTCTTCTTACTTGTTTACTGGAAACTGGTATGTTCTAATTTAGTTTTTCTACCTCAACCCTATATGTTTGCTTTACAGCTTCTACAATTTTGTCTACTTTGCTCTCTATATTCAGTATTAAATATGTTGTTCTTTTTGCATATGCAACTATTGTTAATCTCCATACCCCATTCCCTTTTATGTGCTCATGTTAAAGTTCAAGGCATGGAAACATCTAAATTGGTTCTCATGTCTGGACTTGATCCTTTAATGGGTCCTAACTCCCAAACAATACGGCCACCATGGCTGGTTAGAGTGTGCCAACACCTCCAATTGCTGGATATGACGACCAGCCTATATTGGCTCTCCCCAGAATCCCCTCTATTTCACTCACACTCATTCCTAGCTCATAAGTTCTGCCCCCTCATGTGAGCCATGTTTTGGGACCTTCTGAACTTGGAGACTTGAGGGTTGGCTCTTCCACACTGCACTATTTTTCAACTCTGCAATAAATTTGGGTGTAAGCACTGTCCGGAGCTCATGATGCCCTTGGGAACTTTGACACACCCAAAAGAAAATGAGAAAGGCTTTGGATTTGGATATTGGGAGTTGGTCTCTTGCATGGTTCAGGCAAGAAACCTGAACCAGGCTCTCCTTGGTTGGGAATTTTTTAGTTTTCTGATATAATTTTTCCTTCTTAATTATGAGTTGTAATAATCTTGTAATAACTATTGGGGTTTTAGTGAAAATCGAGGGGCAAACCATGCATGCAAAGGGGTAGATATTTTGTTCATAGGTTTATTATAATTCTGCAATCATGTCCTACTTTCACTTATGCATTTTCACATAGAAATCTTGTCCACAAATTCTGCAACAACAACAACAACAACAACTACCCAGTATACTCCCACCAGGTGGGGTCTGGGGAAGGTAATATGTAGACAGCCTTACCCCTACCCAAAAGGGCAGAGAGGCTGCTTCCAAGCGACCCTCGGCGCATAGGACAGAATGAAAAGCTGCATTGGAAAACAAAGATAAAGTTAGGAACCAAGGCAAGACAAAACACAATAACAAAACAAAGCATAAGTAATCCTGCAGAAATAACGTAAATGATTATGTAAACATAAGAAACATAAATACCGTCGCATGCGACAATAACAAGCGACAACTATATTACCAACCAAGAGGGGACCTACGCTAAAACACTAGTCATCTACGGGTAACCCTACTATCCCACACCCAACCCCGGGTGGGGCGAACGAAGGACTCTAAGAGCCCCTAGCCTGCAACCCTGATCCTAGACCTCCAGACTCCCCTATCAAGGGTCAAGTCCTCGGTAACCTGCATTCCAGTCATGTCCTGCCTAATCACCTCTCCCCAATGCTTCCTAGGCCTCCCTCTACCCCGCCGACCACCAACAATCTCCAGCCGCTCGCAGCTCCTCACCGGGGCATCGGGAACCCTCCTCCGTACATGCCCGAACCACCTCAGCCTCGCTTCCCCCATCTTCTCGTCCACCGGGGCCACCTCTACCTTCTGTCGAATAACTTCATTCTTAATCTTATCTAGCCTGGTGTGCCCACACATCCACCTAAGCATCCTCATCTCAGCAACCTTCATTCTCTGAACATGGGAGTTCTTCACGGGCCAGCACTCTGCCCCATACAACATCGCAGGTCTAACCACGGCTCTGTAGAATTTCCCCTTGAGTTTGTGTGGGATTTTCTTGTCACACAGGACCCCAGAAGCAAGCCTCCACTTCGACCACCCTGCTCCTATCCGATGGGTGACGTCCCCGTCAATCTCTCCGTTCCCCTGAATCACAGACCCAAGATATCGGACACTGTCCCTCTTGGCGATGGCCTGAGAACCAAGCATCACATCCCTGCCCACCCCACTCGGCTCGTCGCTGAACTTGCACTCCAGATATTCTGCATTCTTTAGAAATCCTGTCTATAGGTTCTGCATTCTTCATATAGAAATCATGTTTACAAGTTCTGCACTTTTGCATTTTTTTCATACATAAACCATGCCTACAGGTTCTGCATGTCATGTAGACATCCTGTCTATTGGTGCTGTATTTCATACGCAGATACCATGTCTATAGGTTCTGCGTTACTGCTTAGCACATAGAGAACATGCCTATAGAGTTTCTTGAATTCTGTACATACATATGTCACTAGACAAACATATTTATAGGTTTAAATAACAAATAACAATCTAGATACCATGCCTATAGGACTTCACTCTTATTTAGACTAAAGAAAAAAAATATTTAGAATCAAACACCTAGAAAGAATGCCTATAAGAGTTATCAACCAAATATAAATCAGCAACTCGCTTATAAGTCTAAAACAAGTAGTAACAATAACAAATGTAGAGTTTATATTCCTGTAATGGACAATACCCTACCTTAAAATCAATATACTTCTTTTCTGAACTAGTAGATATCATGCCTATAGGTTTTCGTTTGACACTTAGGCAAGTCATAATGTAAATTGTAAATCGAATCAGATTCTATCAACTCCAGCCAGCAGGGAGGCCTGACTCGGGCTTCTCGTCTGAAATATGTAATAGATCAATTTGCCACAGCTCTTAAATTTAATCAGACCATAACCAGTACATGCTAAACAATCTTATTTTTAAGTGAGGAGGCATGTTTGAGCCTTTAACTGTTATGTGATTTACCATGTCCGCTTTATATGTTTTTTTGTCGCCTTAGACTTTTCGTCTTTAAACCATAAAAGCCGAAATCTTCCTTCCAGTTAGGACTAGTAGTCCCAAATGCCACTAGGGCTGATAGGATTTGAGATGGTTAGTAGCATGCAATAGGAAGACGAGACCATTCTGCGTTTAATACCTTAACGGGGTGGGAAAGGGTAGATATGGATATGATGACCGGTGCGTTAATATCACATGCAGCCCCTCTTCTGAGGAGTGATTACCGGATATTGCATTAACGTAATACATATTATTTATAAACCTAGGACCCCCTTCCCCTTACTTTATTATTTTTTGAATTTTTAAAAACTACTCAACTTTCAGCCTCTTTTACTTTAATTGCTTGCAAAAATTATATGAAAACTCCCTCTCCTTTATTTGTTTATTTTCAGAATTTTCAAAACTACTTTCTTCCCAAACTTCAGTTTTCTTTGCTTCTTCAGAACTTTAATTTGTTTGCAGCCATAATGTGACAATCTCTCATATTTGAAACCTTTGTTCGCTTATTTGTTACTTAATCATAATTGTCGCATGGCCGGGAACCACACTAGTGGATCTTGAGGTATAGCTAATACCTTCCCCTCGATATAATTTCTATTCCTTACCCAAATCTCTGGTCTCTAAATCAAAACCCTCTTAGTGTCCTAATGAACTTAATCATTAGGTGGCAACTCTTCAATTCAAACCCAATTCCCAAAAGGGAAAGAGTTGTCCGCCCAAATTTCGTCAATCCGATTTCGCTTGAAAAAAGGGGGCATCGATAGCATGGCAACTCTCTTACCTTGTGATTTTATGCTCCCTTAAATGTCTTTAATGTCTTTAAGTGTTTATTTTTCTCTACTACCTTGAAAAATGACTTGGCTCTTTGTTTCTTTCCTTTAATGATTTCTTTACCGCTTTTCTTTTATAGTTGTAATTATGATAAATTATTGTAATTATTACTTATGAACGTGCAAATAAGTGACAACTTGTTTAATTATTGTGACTGAATATTCAACATCATCTTCCACTCGTGCCAAATGAAATACCATAGCAACGCTTATGACGAGTGGTTGCGCCCTCCCGATATTATTACCCTATAAATCTAGCAAAGGCGTTTTTACGGTAAAACCACTCAATCTACAGTGTAGTCGACGGTTTCGTGCCTTTCCCTCTTGAGTTGTCCGCTCAAGGGTATCAATCTAATACCCCATAGAAACCCTACTCTATTTAATTATGCATGCATCACTGTCAAAACCTAGCCGAGTCGGTTATGTTGTCCACATAATGACTCTTTAAGATAGCCTTGTCCAAAGTCCACCGGGTTTCCTTGGAACCCAAATAGACACTACCACATTTTGTACATTTATTTGGAGAACTAAATGCTGCTCATGCTAGTTATTGATATTTAAATAGTTGAGTCTGGCGGTGGTAAGGGCCTAACACTTTTTTTTGCAGAAATGAGGCACGAAGTCCCCAGATTCGGCATGGTCACCAACATCCATCCAAAATTACTAAATTGGTAGGAAGATCTTCATTCCAGTGATCTGACCCTTGTCCGAAAATACTTGGGGAATCTACATTCCCTTTTGAAAATCCAACCCAACAACAAAATTATTAAAGTTGCTACCCTGTTATGGGATTGCGATAGGTCTGTATTTCGCTTCGGGGAGATTGAGATGACACCCCTACTAGAGAAAATAGGAGGGCTGGCTGGTATACTGTGGGAAACTCCGGATCTTCTAATGTTAGAGAACCGCAAAGGTCGAGCTTTTCTTAAGATGATGGGTTTAAAGAAGACTCTGGATTTAACTTACTTGAAGGAGTCGTATATTCCCTTTGAATATTTGTACGAAATGTACTATCATAGCAAATCTTACCGTACTTATCCTGAGGAGTTCGCCCTTACATTATAATGGCATATTCATCGGAGGAATTTGTGTTCATGTTCTGCTTCTTAGGGATGATAGTATTTCCTATGAAGAAGGATAGGATCTATACCAAACTAGCCATGGTCCAGGACTTTAATGGAGGGAACTGGCGAGCAGCCATTTAGCATAGTGCCCATGATTATTGCAAAGATGTACCGAGCCCTAGAAAAGTATCAATAGGGAGCCAAACACTTCGAGGGTTGCAACTTGTTACTCCAACTCTGGCACATGAAGCACCTCCAGAAGGGTGAATATCGATAAGAGATCCAACGCAGGAATTGAGATGATCATATTGCCTTCCATCAGCCAAGACGAATAAATTATATGCCCAACATGTTTGCTCAGCCGGGAGATGCCAAAGGATGGGTAGAACTATTTGGAAATCTGAAAGAGGACAAAGTATTATGGATGTCCGAATGGTTCCCTACTGAAGAATTCATTGCCTGATCTCGGGACGCACCATTTTTAATACTTATTGGCTTGAGAGGAACTTACCCTTATGTCCCTCTTTGAGTTATGAGACAGGCTGGTAGGAAGCATGTTATACCAAGGGTTGACAAGCTGAGTCACTTCCAAGCAGAATATCAAGATGATGATAGCCCTTACAAGTGCCAAGCTCAGCACATGTGGCATCGCAAAATCATCACGGGAAGGGGCCCTATTGAGCCAGACAGGTACCATGCTGGTTATACTTCATACTATCCAAGCTGGCTGGAGGATAATCATAATGGTTTAGGTCAACCTGAGTTTATTCGAGGTCATAGGATCATCGGCAAAAAGGCTGAAGCACAGGTTAAGTACAACCAATTGCGCAAGAGGATTCGGGAATGTGAAATGAGCACCGTGAAATTCAAGAGGCCAACCAAAAACTGATTGAAGAAGTGAAAGAAATGGCTGTCAGTGCCAACAAATGATTGGGGAACTTAGAGCAGGGTTTAGTAGAGATGGAAAGGAAATTTTCTAGAAGGATCGAGGACTGCCAGGATGCCGAGGGAAAAGAAAACAGGCACCTAGCCAGAACCTACTTGTTGCTGGGACTTCGCGAGCTAGTATAGCTGTTCGATGGTGCCATAGATGCCGAGTCTGGGGAAGGTCTTTCTGGGACCAAATAGATAGGAATTTACCTTTTTCGTTTATGAATTTAATAAGGCCAATGTCCATTAATGACATTTTATTTCTTGTTATTTAGTGTCTTTTTGGGGTTTGCCTTATTTTCTATCAATAATATGAGGCATTTAGCATTATAAGTTCTCCAAATTAATTTGCCGCTAGGCCTACCTCGGGCACGACGAGGCTCCCAAATTAGGACACGATTTACATTCATGCACCTTGTGTTTAAATATTGCAACATCTTCCCTTATAATCCTCGCTAACTTGTTACCTTGTTTTGTTTTTGCTTTGTTTATTCCCCTTCCCAAAGGTTAGTTCGTGCACTCTGGCATCGTCATCATACTCCACAAGATCCAAGGGCCCTCCACCTACTCCTCCTCCTAGTCTAATCAGAAATAGGAACAAAGGAAAAATAGAGATTTGAGCAACATCAGGAAGGAGAATTTAGTTTAACAGGTAGAGGTTACTCAAGGTATTCAGGTTTCCAAGGAAAGTGCCTCTCAGTTCGAGAAGAAATTGTTGAAATTTCAAGAAGAACTGGACCAAGTTCAGAACTTGGCAAGCTTATTGTTTTCCCTCACCACCCCAGATGTTAGTTCCCAAACCCTCAAAACCCCACACCCCCACAAAATATTCCAAAATCGCAAAACCACTCCGATCCTCACCACCACTAAAATACTTTCCACACATCTAACAATACTCCACTAGTCATCCCTGAACATGTGAACTCCACAAATGGCCATTTTCACCCTTACCGCAACACCCCTATCTATGTGGAAACTGTGTCGCATCCTACTTAACCCATTTTAGACACACCCGAGTCTGATGATAAAGACTCGTTTATCAGGAATCCGACAGAGAAACTCAAGAAGCTGACTAGCAGAATTCAAGGCGTCGAGGGAAGTAAGGGGATTGAAGGATTGAATTACGAAGACCTTTGCATTCAACCCGATGTTGAACTTCCCGAGGGGCACAAACATTCTAAGTTCTAGATGTTTGACGGTATAGGGGATCTAAGAGTTCATCTAAGAACATTCTGCAACAAATTGGTTAAAGTATGGAAGGATGAGAAGATTCGCATGAAGATCTTCATAAGGAGTGTAAAGGGAGATGATTTGTCTTGGTACATCAGCCAAGACCCGAAGAAGTGGTCGAATTGGGTAAGTATGGCATCCGATTTCATGGATAGGTTTAGATTCAACACAGAAAATATGCCAGATATGTTCTACATCCAGAACCTGAAGAAGAAACATACAGAAACATTCCGCGAGTATGCTACTCGTTGGAGATCAGAAGCTGCTAAGGTCTGACCGGCTTTAGGAGAAGAACAAATGAACAGTTTTTTTGTCCGAGCTCAAGACCTACAGGACTATGAAAGGTTGATGCTGATTGAAAGCCAAAAAATTTCCGACATCCTCAAGATAGGGAAGCGGATCGAGGAAGGTATCAAAAATGGTATGGTCACAAACTTTGAAGCTTTATAGGCTACCAACAAGGCTCTATAGTCTGGTGGCACGTCCAAGAAAAAGGACGCGAGCGTCGTGATGGTTTAACAGAGAACAAAGTCCCCAATCAAATACCAAACCTACCCAATACCTCCACTTACATATCCCAAATTACCAATTACCTCCACCTTCCACATACAAACCCACTTCACCCAGATACTCCCAACCATCACATGTTTACCAAACTTACAATACTCAATCGCCTCTCTATCAATCACCTCCACCACGTCAAACCTTCCCTAGACCTCGACCAAAATTCAACCATAGACCTCCCAAACAGTATATCGCCATTGCTGAACCAATTGACTAGCTTTACGAAAGACTCAAAGCTGCTGCTTATGCCGACCCTATGCTTGCTGTAACTCCAGAAATCCCTTCCCAGTGGGTCAATCCCAATAAATCATGTGCATACCATTCTGCCATGAAAGGACACACTATTGATGAGCGCCGCTCCCTGAAGGATAAGATCCAGGCTTTGATTGACAAAAAGATCACCGTGGCAAAGGAGCCAACCCTAAATGTCCGCAATAACCCTTTACCATACCATAAGTGTGGAGGTGTTCATATGATTGAGATAGAGGATGATTGGGATCCCAAGGGACCAATTGGTTTGATCATAGATGGCGGCGATCAAAAGATGCCACAATCACCTTTAATCCAATTGTAGTCCAGATTCATCCTTCTGAGTATGCCGAGGTCAACATGTCCATACTACTTGAGTTTGAAACACCGGCTTCTACAAAGGCACCAATACCAATTGAGGTCGAGTTTGGGTCCCCCAAGGCACCTGTACCATTTGAAGTTGTTGTAGTACCTTTCGAAGCAAGTGTGCCCATTCTGATATCAATGAAATCCGTAACACCATTCCACACGAAAGTCGTACCATAGGACTACACAGCCGAGGCAAGAAGGAAAGGGAAAGCCAAGTTCGGGGAGGCAGTTGCAGCACAGTGTATGACAAGGACCAACAAGGTTTACACTCCAAAATACTTGTCTGAGTTAAGTACGCAGACCTTTGGTCAACAAACCATTAGCGAAACTGGGCCTTATGATATCTGTAAGATGATACAAGCAAAGGAATACTCAGTCATTGATCAGTTGAACAAAACACTGTCGCAGATTTCTATTCTTGCTTTTCTACAAAGTTCTGATGCACACAAGAATGCCTTGTTAAGAGTGCTGAATAAGGCATATGTATCAAGCAACATCACTGGAGGAGAAATGGAAAACATGGTGGACAGGTATTAGAGAGTCACAAGATCACTTTTCATAAAGATGAGTTGCCACCGGAAGGTTTGAGAGTCACAACAAGGCGTTTCACATTACAGTATAGTCCAAGGATTATTTTATCACCTAGATCCTGGTCGATGGAGGGTCTAGTCTCAACATCTATCTGTTGGTGACACTCTATACATCAGGGAAAGGGATGCATTAAATCAAGGACGAGGCTATCAACGTCGAAGATTTCAATGGTTCCCAAAGGTCCATTATTGGGGAAATTAGCTTGTTCCTACAAATGGGACCTACTTGGGTTGATGTTAATTTTTAAGTAATAAACGTACCGGCATCTTACAGCTTGCTTTTGGGACGACCTTGGATTTATGCTACTGGGGCTGTAGCATCAATCTTACATTAGGCAGTGAAGTTTGAGTGGAATCACCAAGAGGTAATCATTCATGACGATGGTAGCAATCCCATATACAGTCGCCAGACCATCCCAGCGATTGGAGGAAGAAGAAGGATAGGCGGGAAAATTTACCACCACATCGAGCGAGTCAACGCCATTGATAAGGATAAGTGGTGGGATAACAAAATTGAAAGCATACTGAACTGGAGAGATTATGAGCATGGCCAGGGACTCGACAAGAATCTCCAAGGAATCGTTAAGCCCATCAAGCTCAAGAAATACGGCACCACCTTCGTATTGGGGTATGAGTACACTTGGGATGAATTCAATCACTGGTAGCCACCATGATGCGGTCCTTACTACCTATTGGAGCAGCCAATACCCCATTTGGAGTAGACCTTCCAACCGGCCAAATTTATCTACGGGTCAGAAGAAGAGGAAGCATTTGCAGCGATGAGGAATTTGTTCCCAGAAGACGATGACATGGGTTGTTATGTCATTTTCGAGGAGGAGGGGGAGGAAGGCCCTTCTGTACAAGTTGTAAGTGGAGGAGCACGCCTCAACAATTGGACAATCAAAAGCACTAGAGCCCAGAAAGCTTTGGGGTATCAAATGTTCAAAATAGTTATGAAATTTATCAAAGCACTCCAGTTTCTTATAAATATAACTTTCATTACTTTCTCTCTCATTTACTTTTTTGCAGTATTAATAGTAATTATCTTTATGAACCAACGACTGTGACATGCATACGATAGTGCAACAAATGGATATAGACTCTAAGGAAGATGATATACCGGATAAGATCGTTAAAGAAGTTGAGAATTTTGAGAATCTACCTAAGTCCAATTTGGACGAGACCGAGGTTGTCAACTTGGGAGATGCAGACAGAAAAGGAAGAGCACAAAATTTCTAAAGGAATATGAGGACATATTCGCCTGGTCATATGATGACATGACTGGTTCGAGTACATTTATTGTGGCAGATAAACTGCCAACTGACCTAACATGTCCACCAGTAAAACAGAAGCTCAAAAACTTTAAGCCAGACATGAGTTTGAAAATCAAGGAAGAGGCCACTAAGCAAGTCAAAGCTAAGGTTCTTAGGGCAGTGGGTTATCCAACATGGTTACCGAACATTGTGTCAGTACTGAAGAAGGATGGGAAGGTCAGAGTCTACGTCGACTACCAAGATCTTAACCGGGCCAGTCCAAAGGACGATTTCCCCTTGCCAAATGTACACATCCTGATTGATAACTGCACCAAGCATGAACTGCAGTCGTTTGTTGATTGTTTCGCTAAGTACTATCAGATATGGATGGATGAAGAACATGCTGAGAAAATGGCTTTCTGATGATCGGCTATAATTATATATTTTAGCTGATTATCACACTCTAATTTACTGCACTTTAGTTGAGTTTTTTCTTTAATTGCTAGTGTTTTGTACTAACGATATGTTTTATGCCTTGTAGGAGTGATTTCGAGCTATATAGGTGTTATGGAATGAATTCAAGTGATTTGGAGATTTGAAGTCTGAGTAAAAGCCCAAGGAATTAAGCCATGATCGTGTTTGGGGGTCAACGGATGATAGTTAGAACAAACAAAGACTCTAGTAGGCATATCATGCACTGTCTAATAATATAAATATAACTTTCTGCTCAGAACTCCATTTGGGCTCTACAATATATGGTTGTCAAAGGGATACAACTTTCACGTTTTACGTTTTTTCAAATTCCAAATGGAACAGGGTGAAAAGTGAACGCCAATAGCGTAGTTGCATTCAAGCCGCACTCGTCAGGCAGAATATTAGATACTAGCGTGGCCATTAGCACGCCCACTAGAGCGAGCACGCTAGTCAAACCCGGGAAAGTGTCCTTTTTCACATTGGAGAAAGTATAATTATTTGGGCCCAACCCTACTTGGTATATATACATAGAAAAACGGTATTTTGAGGGAGGAGGACGTTTTTTAGGGGAAAACATAAGAATAGAGCCGCTGTGGAGGCCGGTTTTCATATTTTCTTTCTCCAAACTTAGTAATTTTTATGTTTCTTTGTATGATTTGTTGTTTTTCTTCCATGTCTATGAGGAGATAAACTTCACGTTCTAGGGTTGTGGTTCTTTCATGACTACTGTTATTCAGATATTGATTTTGATTTCTTAGTTTATCATATTGGTTTATTTATTCAATCCTGTACTTAATTATTTAATTGCTTGATCACCAATTGAATACTATCTATGAATCTTGAATTGAACTCGAAAGTGGGAATTATAATTGCATATAGGATTGAGTAGGGCAAGTTCTTGAACCTGGGCATCGGAGAACGGATTCGCGGTTAGGATAGACATATACCTAATTTCCTTGCTTGGTTGATTTACAGGAATTATAAATGTGTTCTTGTTGATCCTGTCTCCATAGACATATAGGCGTTAGGTTAGCTTGAATAGGAAAGTAAGAACTCGACAGATTCTTATGAGCAATATTAACCGTGTCCACCAATAAACTAGATAAATTAGATAGTCAATTCAATTGAAGAATACAATAGGAATGTTAGATAGCCCATACCCCTAGATCATTTTCATTACATTGATATCATAAAAATTTGCTCTTTCTCTTTGTCAAAAGCTCATTATTTATATTCTTTATTTAATTAGTTTAGAACCAAATACTTCTAGTTTTAATTCTTTTTTAGATAATTAGGATAGTCTAATTTAGTTAATAGTTAATCACAAGTCCTCGTGTGTTTGACATCTGACGTTTAGTCACTTTATTACCTAACGACCATATATACTTGCGTGTGCGTTTCCCTGCAACACTTTCATTATGTTGTGGGGGATGTATTGCTACAAGATTATGCCGTTTGGGCTAAAGAATCCTGGGCCACCTACATGAGGGCCATGACTACTATTTTACATGATATGATACATAAGGAGATCGAGGTGTATGTAGATGATGTCATCATCAAATCCAAGAAAGTTACTGGTCTTATGGAAGATTTGAGGAAGTTATTCAATAGACTGAGAAGGCACAACCAGAAATTGGATCCCGCCAAATGTGCATTTGGGGTTCCTGTCAGAAAATTGCTTGGTTTCATCGTGAGTCGCCAAGGGATAGAATTAGATCCATCAAAGGTTAAAGCTATTCCAGAATTGCCACCACCAAAGAACAAGAAAAAAGTAATGAGTTTCTTGGGGAGATTTAACTACATCAGCCGGTTCATAGCACAATCTATTGTCATCTGTAGGCCAGTCTTTAAGATATTGAAGAAGGACGCTGCTACCAAATGGACCGATGACTGCCAAAAGGCCTTCGACAGAATTAAGGAGTACTTGTCAACGCCACCAGTTTTGGTCCCGCCCGAGTCGGCTAGCCCTCTGTTGCTCTACCTTGCAGTATTGGATAGAGCATTTGGTTGTGTCATGGGGCAGTATAATGAAACAGGGAGAAAGGAACATGCTATCTATTATCTCAGTAAGAAGTTCACCCCATACGAGGACCGGTATTCTCTGTTGGAATGCACCTGTTGTGCTTTGACTTGGGTAGCTCAGAAGCTGAGGCACTATTTCTGTGCTTATACTACAAACCTCATATCAAGGATGAATCCTTTAAAGTACATCTTCCAGAAGCCCATGCCCACTGGCAAGCTAGCCAAATGGCAAATTATGTTGAGTGAATTTGATATTGTCTACGCGACTCAGACGACAGTCAAGGGATAAGCACCTGTAGATCACCTTGCAGAAAATCCTATGGATGGAGAATACGAAATCCTGAAGACGTATTTTCCTGATGAGGAGGTATCATTTGTAGGAGAAGACATTGCGGAATCCTATGATGGTTGGAGGATGTTTTTCGATGGAGTAGCGGATTTCAAAGGGGTAGGCATAAGAGTCGTCCCCGTGTCAGAAATTGGCCAGCATTATCCGGTATCCGCCAAGCTCAAGTTTCCCTGCATTAACAATATGGCCGAGTGTGAGCACGTGATTTTTGCCATACATGAAAATAACTCTTAAAAATAGACAAAAATAATTTTTATTGATTTTTTGGTATTTTTTGTATTTAGTTGCATTTCACACATTTTTAATATTTTAAAATCATAGAAAAATAATAAAAAAATATCACATTTTAATTTCATGCCACAATAGGTTCAATTTGCATTTAGGAATTAATTACATTGAGTTAATTGTGTTATTAATTTTTAAAAAAATCGCAAAAACATAATTATTTTTACATACTTAGGTAATTAGCTTAATTTTACAATTTGAATTGATTTAGGAATTTAGTTTAAGTTTTTAATTAATTAAAAGAAAAAAAAATAAAAGAAAAAGGGAATTGAAAAGGCTTGATCTTAAATTTAATTTGGGTTCCTGTTCGATTTCGCCCTGTGGTTCCTGTTTGATTTAGCCATTGTTGTTTCATTCGAATTTGGAAGGTAAGCATGGATTCTGATGGAATTTGATCGAGGATGACTTTAGTTCGAGCCTCATTGCTGGGTCGGGCCCATTTATTTTTGTTCACCTCCATTTTCCATTGTTAGATGCTCGATTTAATCTAAAATTTGAACTCGAAGGTTTGTATCTACGGATTCTCAAAACCTTAAAGAATTTGGCTCAATAGGTTCAACTCAACTCTTTCTTTTTATTTTTTGTTTGCGATGTATTGTGGTGTTTGTGTCATTTTGGTCGACATTCTTTGTTAAGTTGCTTTAATTGATTATCCGGATTTTGAATCTCGTCATCTATGCTGGATCAATTCTGTTTGTGGATAAATTTTTTTTTTGTGGTTGATACTATGTTAGAGTTGGATTTTATGAATGAATCAGTAGAGTTTGGGTCTGGAATTAGCTGCTAGTTGCGATTTGCGCTCGAAAGAGATATTTGTCGATGTGTTCTTGCCATCCGATGTTTTCTCTGGCTGTTTGATGTGTTTGAATGTGAGTAATGAAAAATATGAAACGTTTAGGCGAATAGCCTCATTCTGGGTTTGACTAATTTGCCTTTGATTCATTGAAACAATATTTCGTCGGTCTTGGTCAGTTTCTGAATATCAGATTAGGAGAGGATTTGTTGCAAGATCTTAACAAGCAGCCCCTTTATTTGTCTACTTGTTAGCGTGTGTGTCCTTTTCTCTAAGCAGTAGTACCAGTGACTCAACTGGGTCTTCTACTTCTAGCGTTAGATTATGGAGCTTCTTATTATTCTTTGGTTTATTGTGAGTAGAATTGTCAAAAGCTCTTGCAGAGAACTAATTTTCTCATAGAGTAACTTCAGATGTTCTTTATGGAAATCTCGAGGCTCTAAGTTGGATTGTAAAATAAGGTGTATTGTGCTCTAGCTACTGATGGCTTGATTAACAGTGATTGTGCTTCATTCTTAGACTGAAACTATAGTCCTTTTAGCTCCGATTTCTCCATCAGAAGTTTGCACTGACATTTTCAAATAAAATATGCACTATTTTCTTTAGAGAAAGGGAATGAGACATAGACTAATGAGTTGGCTTTCAGTGATGAGGTTGATATACATAAACTCTTTGTTGAACAAATTTTTCTCTCTGACCTGTTACCATTCTGGTAAGACAAAATCAGTTTTGCTAAAACACAAAAATTCCTTGACATTGCAATCATTTCCATCCAATATAGATTGTTTAATGGTTGATGATGAACTGTTAGATAAACATAGAAATAAGTTAATAATTTGAAAAGGGACAAAAAGATCAAAAGACCACTGTTTATTCATTTCCTTAGGTAGCTTTCGTTTCGTTTTCACGATTAGCTGACTATGTTAATTTATTTATAGTTATAACTTGTTTGTTTGGTTAAGGTGAAGTCACAGCCTTTGTTAATCAATTCCTTTTGCTAAATTTGCAACTGTGATGAAAGGAATACTACAGTTTGTTCAACCAAGACAGTGGTCTGTACTTATTTCGTGACCTTTGATTCAGTATTTGATTGTTTGAATTCTCACGGATTAAGGACATAGGTTGATTGCTTAAGAGTTGATTCTTGAAGGAATATTTACCTATTTGCTTTAATGAAGACCATGTTGTACCTCTTGCTAAGTTGTAGTGCTTTGTAGCAATTTAATTTAGGAAAGGGTTTTGTTAGCATTTATGAGTTGTTCCCCTCTTGTTTTGTCACAATATATTTTTTTCTATCATCGTGATTGTGTATACATTCACATAACATAATTACGATTTTAAAATAAATTGGAGTATGCGTTCGCGCAATTTCGATCGTGCTCTTCTTAATAATAGTATCACCACGGAAATCCTATGAAATAGGAGTCTCTATCATAAATCGTTTAAATAATTTGTTTCCATTAACTTAAATAAAGAAGCAAAACTCATTTCTTAGCTTAGAGCTACTTATGTAAGAAGGGAGATGATCACTTACATCATGCTGCGGGTGAACCTATTGCGGTTTCCCATGAACTTGAAAGAATTAAAAATGTAATATGCTCGATTCATAGAAGTCAAGCTGTTGTTCTGTATTCTTTTCCTTTCTATCCTTTCCTTACTGTGAGCAACTACTCATGAAATTTCATCGTTCTAATCCCAGTTCAGTGAACTTTCTTTTCAGAAGTTCTCTTGAACTTTGCTTGGAAAGGCATATATCTATTTCCTTCCCTCATGTTAATAACCTAGATATAAAAATGACAAATGTTTGTAGCTTGCTTTAGGCACGTTTAAAATACAATTGTGATTGTGAACACGTTACGTGACATAGTTACAATTTTAAAAACAAAAATGGTGTATGCGTTCTCGCAACTTCAACCAAACATTCTCAATAGTAATAAAGCATTATTAATTGTGGACACGTTCACGTGACATGATTGTGATGCGCCAAACAAATGGGCCCATTTCAAGATAATTTTCTTAAATAAAAAGCGGTAAAAGGCAATAGCACATAGGTTCTAAAATAAGTAATTAAACAATTTAATAAGACAAGTAGGATCAAAGCGACCGTACTAGAACCACGGAACTGGGGAGTGCCTAACATCTTCTCCCGGGTTAATAGAATTCCTTACCTGGATTTCTGATTCGCAGACTATAATAACAGAGTCATTCTTTTCCTTAATTCAGGATTTAAACTTGTGACTTGGGATACCATAAATCTCCCAAGTGGCGACTCTGATTTAATTAAAATAAATCCCGTTTCGATTGTAACTTAAATTGAAAAAACTCCCTTTATTATACCATTTCGGGGTTGTAGTAGTAAAAATAAGGTGTGACACCGAGTACGAAGCCTGCATCTTAGGGCTCAAGATGACCATTGACATGAACATTCAAGATTTGCTAGTGAGTGGAGATTCAGACTTGCTTATACATCAGGTCCGAGAAGAATGGAGACCAAGAACTCCAAGATACTTCCATACCTTCATCATGTACACCAATTGAGAAAAAGGTTCACAAAGACGGAATTCCAACATGTTCCCAGAGTCCAGAATGAGTTCGCTGATGCATTGGCTACCCTGGCCTCTATGATACAACACTCAGATAATAATTTCATTGATCCTATTCCCGTGAAGATCTATGGTTACCCAGCTTACTATGCTCATGTCAAGGAAGAAGCAGACGGAAAACCTTGGTTTCATGATATCAAGGAATATTTGGCAAAAGGAGAATATCCTGAGCTCGCAAATGCTACTCAGAAGTGCACACTTCGGAGACTGTCTAACAATTTGTTTCACAGCGGAGGAATCCTGTATAGAAGGATTCTAGATTTAGGATTACTAACGTGTGTCGACGCGAAGGAAGGGTCCAAATTGCTAGAGGAAATTCATGCCGGGACCTGTGGTCAGCATATGAACGGTTGTCTTAGCCAAGAAGATACTCCATATTGGTTACTTTTAGATGACTATGGAAACGGACTGCATCCAGTACGTCCAAAGATGCTACCGCTGTCAGATACATGCTAACATGATAAAGGTGCCTCCAAATGAGCTTAATCCAACAAGCTCGCCATGGCCGTTAGGCGCATGGGGGATGGATGTTATTGGACCAATCGAACCTACCGCATCAAACATGCAGATGTTTATCCTAGTAGCAATTGACTATTTCACTAAATGGGTTGAAACGGCCTCTTACAAAGCAGTGACTAAGAAAGTTGTGGCAGATTTTGTCCGCGACCGTATTGTTTGTCGATTTGGTATTTCGGAGTCAATCATTACCAATAATGGTTACAATCTCAATAGTGACTTGATGAAAGCCATGTGTGAAACCTTCAAGATCAAACACAAGAATTCTACAGCTTACAGACCTTAGATGAACGGAGCTGTAGAGGCTGCCAACAAGAACATCAAGAAGATACTGAAGAAAATGATAGAGAAACATAAGCAATGACATGAGAAGTTATCATTTTCTTTATTGGGGTAGTCCAACCCAGTCCGGACGTCAATTGGAGCAACCCCCTATATGCTGGTTTATGGCACTGAGGCGGTCATTCCCGCTGAGGTAGAAATTCCTTCCTTGAGAATCATACTGGAAGCAGAGCTTGATGATTCAGAGTGGGTGAAGAATCGTTATGAGTAGTTGGCGCTAATAGATGAGAAGAAAATGAATGCGGTTTTCCATGGTCAGCTTTATCAGAACAGAATGTCCAGAGCTTTCAAACAAGAGAGTCAAACCAAGACGGTTCACACCGGGCAACTAGTATTAAAGAAGATTTTTCCATATCAAGATGAAGCCAAAGGGAAGTTCTCTCCCAACTGGCAAGACCCATATATGTTTCACCAGGTCCTAACAGGAGGAGCCCTTATACTCGAAAAAATGGACGGAAAAGTCTGGCCAAAACCAATCAACTCAGATGTAGTGAAGCGATACTATGTGCAATCTTATGCTTTCATATATGATGTAATTTGAACTATGTCTGACCTGATTTCCATTTAAGAAGGGATACATGGCAGCCTTATGGATTCGGTCACAACTAAATAAAATTTTCATTTCCCCTGCAATTGGAAATTGCGGTAGAATTTTGAGGGATTTTAGCCGATCACTGCAGCAGCTGTCAGAAGCACCAACCCAGTAAACTTGGATAGAATTTTGATAAGGGCTTTCAAAATTCTGGAGCAAGAGAGGTTGCAATGTCTTGAACCGCGTCACAGTCGTTGGTTCATCTAAAGAAAACTATTCTTTATTATGTATTTACGCTATATTTGTTTTATTAAATCATGCATGTCTGTTACCAAACAACACTACCCCAATGATACGTACAATATCAACATATAAGAATCAATCAGATCAAGCCGAGCCGGCGGAGGCACGAACTAACCTTTTCCCTTTACAAAACTCATGATTTTTCTTTGGACGCAGGAACCCCAAGTCGTGTATTATGCAATCAGGAACACAAATCTCAAAACCATTGCACCTATTTGCAACCACTATCCACATACAATATCCCCAACAGCCGGTGTCACACATCCTTTTAACTACTACACCCCCGGAAGGGCGTAGTTAAATGGAGACCGGTTAAAGGGCGTGTCCCAAGTCACCGGTTAAAATCCCGATTTGAGGAAAACATTGACTATGTCTATGTCTGCGAATTAGAAATCCGAGTAAGGAATCTCTTAACCCGAGAGAAGGTGTTAGGCATTCCTGAGTTTCGTGGTTTTAGCACGGTCGCTTTGATAATACTTGGCTTATTAAATTATTTATCTACTGATTTTAGAACCTATCTGCTTATACCTTTTACCGCTTTTAATTTAAGAAAATTATATTGAAACGTATTACGCGTACGTATACCCATTTGTTTGGCACGTCAAAAATCATGTCACGCGCACGTGTCCATAATTAATAGCGCTTAATTATTATTAAGAAATTTTGGGCCAAAGTTGCGCGAACGCATACTCCGATTTTGTCTTTAGAAGTGTTGTGTGCTACGCGAACGTATATGCAACTACACTTGGCATTTTAAGCGGCCTTAGAGGATATTCTATGAAAAATTATTTTTATCTATGCCATGTGACTCTAATGAACTTACAAAATAAAATGATTAAAGGACGGTAACCTATTTTATTATCAAGAGAATGTTGAGCGAATTAATACTCTGAATTAATTTTAGAATTATGGTCGTGTTACGAGAACGTATACGCAACCACAATCATATTTTAAATGGTCCTAAAGCTTGCTACAAAGGTTTGTTGTCTATTGTATCTATATTATGAATTTAAGATGGGCCAGGCAAGAGCACCTTTGGGTCGCCCATTACAATGGACTCAATCCATATAATGACTGGGCTCCAAATGAAGCCCAGCCTGGCAGTCCAATTATGATGGGCAAGCTGCGTCTGAAGTCAGCCTAGCTAGTTGGGCTTCATGGTTGATCACCATATTTGGGCTGGAAAGCTTCCTTAAGGTTATACTCAAATCTTGGACACTTTGAACTTTATGGACACTAAGCCAACATTAACCTTGAAATAATTCAGACCAACAGTTAATTACCTAATTCATGGTCAATTATCTACCAAATTCAATGGTGAAGAGTCCAAAAGTCATTTAATAGTGACGTTGGACACAAGCAAACCAAACACTGAGCCAAACACTCACAAATTCAACTTATAGACCAACCATGTGAACCAATGTTCTGCAGGTATACATAAACATACGCACCAGCTCGCTAAATCACCCTAAATGATATTGCACTCCCAAATTTTAAACAAATGGACCCCATGCTATAACGGGTAATGCTTCTATTTATTTTAACTATTCAAACCCAAATATCAATTTACTACAGATAAATGCAAGCAAGTTTCAAGACACATTATACAAGAGTATGGGTTATGAGTTTCCAAGGTGAACTCGAGTGACTTTCAGACATAAACTCACGCAATCAAAATCCAAACTCAACATGATTTCCAACAGACCATCTCATGATTACATTATAACAACATAATCAGACTATTTCATTACACTTGAATCAAATGTCTAACATATAAGCATACAAAACAGAATTGATGCTAAAATAACTGAAATGGTTAATGGGAATTGAACAGGTGCTTTACATTCCATCTTCGAGTCAAATTTACATCCTGAAAAGTTAGAGTTTGTACCTGGAAGTTGAAACACAAACAAAGAGAAGAGAGTAATCAACAGCAGTGGTGGACTAATAACAATATAAAATAGCAGCTGACAACAACAATAATTCCCAACTTTGAATCCCAGAGATGACAACTAGTACACAGACCAAAATAGACTCGAATAGACCACTTTCAGCCGGAAATTAACCCAGAAACCTTTCAAAACTTCAACCACTGAAGGCCAGGTGGTGTGCAGACTATTTTTGACTTTTGACAGGCTAATCTGGAATATTAAATTACTATGAAGGAATTCAATGTAACAGTGTCTTTGAGTTTATTTTTGGAGTTTTTTCTAATTGATATATCCGGACTCTTAACCCCTAAAACCTATTTGTGTGTTCTCAGATCTTTAGCCTTCAATTCTCTTGCCTTGAAAGCAAGACTAATGCCTTTATATGCAGATAGTTAGGGAAAACCTCATATTCCATTTTTCCTTTTAGTCCCCCTTTTATTTTTTATTTTTAGCTTAAAGGTCCCTATAGTTGTGACTTGCCACCCAGGTTAACTAGCCAAAATCCTGAAATTGGCTGGAACATCCCTGCTAGAACATTCTTATTTTTATTATGAAGAGATTCTCAAACCTAGACTACCCAGACTACCCCTCGACCCTTAGTTATTTACTTTAGCAAACCAATCTGGGTCAAGGATCAATTTTGACCCAACTGAATCAGGATAAACCCAAAAACCCAAACCTTAGTACCAGAAATCTACTTGGCCAAACTAGAAACCATAGGACAATCAAAACTATGGCCTAGATGTTCTACTGATTAAGGTGATCCAACTAGCAATTAAATAAAGCGAACTTTACAATTTATCTATAGTAATTAATAAAACGATTCACAATTAATCATGCATGCACTACTAAATTATGGAACAAATAAAATAATTTCGAGAAAAGAGGAAGAAGCAGAAAATAGAGAACCAAATGAAAACAGATACTAAGCTGAAGAAAAAAATAAATACCTAAGAGAACGAACTTGGGGAGTGGAAAAGGAGCCTGGATCTTTAACTCTTCGAATTTCTGGCCCAAATACTATATTAATCATGTGTTCGTTTTGGAACAAAATCTTCCGCAGAACTTGATTTGATGTAATTTTGAATTCTAGGGTTCACTTCAATCTAATATTTGAGAAGATTGGGTAATATTTGATTTGGGAAGAGGCGGTCATAATGATTCTATAGTGTTATTTTGGTGGGGTTTGGGATGGCGGCGCCGTGCACAACGGCAGACTGGCTACTGATTCAATTATTCGACAAGTTGGATGGGATTTGAAGAAAACAGAGGGTGGATATGGAATGGGGAGGTAAAACGGAAGGTGTGGTGCAATTTTTGAGTTCTTTGGAGCAGCGCCACCAGCGGCGGCGATTTACGGCCGGCGGCGGACGACGGAGGGTGGTGGCGTTATAGGGGGTTAGAGATAGGCTATGTTTTGGGGGGTGGGGGGGGTGGGTTTGGACACTTATATATTAATCTCACATTAGTTCCTGACCACAGGATCAAAGATCATCGACAGCCAGGATTGATCCACACAAAACGACGTCATTTCTGGTATGGGTTGGGGCCATACCGGGTGGTTTTGTGGGTTGGGCTGGGTATTTAGGCAAATTAGGCTAGGATTTTAATTACAATCGCCCAAATTCAGGTCTATTAATTAAGACCATATGCCAACTTTTTTTTCTCCTATTAAAATTCTTTTCAAATTTTCTTTTTTAATTTCTTTTTTTTTTTCAAAATTTAACTAAAAATCCCTAAATGAAATGCATATTTTTTTTGTATTTTTATATGAATTAAAATGCACGGAAGAAATGCAAATAATTAACATAAAATTCCATAAAAATCCACAAAATTCCAAACAATAAAGAAATTATTTTTGCTCGAATTTATGGGAGTAATTCATATAGGGCAATAATCACGTGCTCACCACCGTAATATCATAATCAACTACCAATTATCAGCTAAGAATTTTTATCACTATTCGTCTTTTATCCCTTCATAAGGTGACTATTCTGCCTTTCGAGACAAAGCTGTCTCCATCTGCATTCATGCTGCATAAGGCTACTATTCTGCCTTCTGAGGTTAAGCTCTACCTCCACCTGCATTCATACATTACATATGGCTACTATTCTGCCTTCCGAGACTAAGCTCCGTCTCCATTTGCAATTCCTGCATTGCATAAGGCTACTATTCTGCCTTCTAAGACTAAGCTCTGTCTCCACCTGCATTCCTGCATTGCATAGGGCTATTATTCTTCCTTCTAAAACTAAGCATTGTCTCCATCTGCATTTCTCTGCATTGCATAAGGTAACCTTTCTTCCTCCCGAGGTTAAGCTCTACCTCCATCTGCATTTCCTGCATTGCATAAGCTACTATTCTACCTTCCGAGACTAAGCTCTATCTCCTTCTGTATTCTTGCATTGCATAAGGCTACTATTCAGTCTTCCGAGACGAAGCATTGTCTCCATCTGTATTTCTCTGCATTGCATAAGGTTACCTTTCTGCCTTCCGAGACTAAGCATTATCTCCATCTGCATTTCTCTGCGTTGAATAAGGCTACCTTTCTGCTTTCCGAGGTTAAGCTCTCTACCTCCATCTACATTCTTGCATTGCATAAGGCTACCTTTGTGCCTTCTGAGGTTAAGCTCTACCTCCATCTGCATTCTTGCATTACATAAGGCTACAATTCACCCTTCCGAGACTAAGAATTTTCTCCATCTACATCAGTTGAAATATTTCCACTTTATTTCCTTGCATGGCTGAAATATCGCCACTTCATTTACATCTTAAATTGGCTGAAATATCATCACTTCATTTACATCTTGCATCGGCTGAAATATCGCCATTTTATTTACTTGCATAGTTGAAATATCACCACTTCATTTACATCTTGCATTGGCTGAAATATCGTCACTTCATTTACATCTTGCATCGGCTGAAATATTGCCACTTTGTTACTTCCTGCATTGGCTAAAATATTACCACCTTCGTTTAGATCTTGCATCGGCTGAAATATCGCCACTTTATTTACTTCTTGCATGGCTGAAATATCGCCACTTTGTTTCTTCTTACATTGGCTGAAAGATCGCATGCATTCACATATTGCATCGGTTGAAAGAGCGCCACTTTTTTTTACTGCATTTCATCGGCTGAAATATCGTCACTCCATTTACACTTGCATTGGTTTAAAGATCGCCACCCTCTGTATCTCATGGACTGAAAGATCGCGAAACTATCCAAGGGCGCCATTGTTTGGAGGCACAATTTTCATAGCCCGAGAACGCCATGCCATAGCCTGAGAACCCCTTTTAATCTCCTACATATCATTATTCAAAGGCATCATAGTTCGAGTCATAATTCTCATAGCCTGAGAGCATCATTTCATAGCTTGCGAATCCTTTATTATATGCTTCATGGCCCATGACATTATTGTTTAAGGACGTCATCCTAACCGTCCAAAGACAACATTCATGGTCCAACGAAAACTTGCATCATGTTTAATTTTCCACACAATATATGCTTGTATTGCTTATTTGCAAATAAATCGATGAGCAATGGCCATCTCAATATGAGCATACCGCTCCAGTTCCCGCAGCCCCATTAGGCTTCAACCATCCACCCTAACCTGAATATTGCATCCGTCCTTGAAAAAGCCTCCATCGGCATATTCTACCGACGGATCCGGAACTATATATGACCTGATTCCTGTAAGACCAGGGATATATAGGCAGCTCAGGAACCAGGGCACGGTAAAATTCTTCAAACCATTCCATTCGGTCAAATTGGCCATCATATCTTTACCCGATAATTTTTCATCTTCCCGGGTAAATAGGGGCAACTATTGATACCTAGTTTTTCCCTATATATTTTTTATGTGCAAAATACTTTTAAAATAACATATATAAGTGTGTCCAAATATTTTAGTGTCTTTCCTAATTTTTAAAAGATTTTTAAAAATTAATTTATTGCCCTATTTTATTAGTAAAAAGACTATAATTATTCCCAAAATTATCATCTTGTTGAATAATTTATTTTATTCCCATATTTATACAAAAATATAGTTAAGGTAATTTTTATATATTGTTACAAATTTATTTGCAATTGCATATAATTACACTTTTACCCTATTTTGAGATTTAATATCATTTTATAATTATAAAATTAGTTCCAATATTTTTAAATTAATGTTTATGTATTATTAACTGATCAAGTATATTTAATTCCAATATTTTTAAATGAATGTTTATGTATTATTAACTGATCAAGTATATTTAATTTGTTTTCAAAATCATGTTTTCTATTTCTTATAAAATAAAAGAGAAAAACTGGCTATTTGAAAACTAGCCTCATTTTATTTTAAGGATAGCCAAATTTGACCACCCCAATAACCCAATTTCAAATCCTAAATAACTCGGTCCAATTATGATATAACCCGCCATGACCCTTTTATCCAACTCACCTGTCTCTCTCTTTTGATCAGGGCCGTCGATCAATTGTGATCAACGACCACGATAACCCCTTTCCTTTTTAATTTCCCAGATGCCCCTAATCCTAATTATTTTCACCTAATCAACCTCCTTTGAACCCCTTCGTTTCCCAAACTCTCTCTAACCTTCCTCAACCCTAATCGTCTCCTATCTTCTTCAACTGTGGAACCTATTGGAAACCATGTCTTCTCATTCCATGATAGCATTATACTCACCTCTTGTTACTCCTATGTGCTCGATACTAGAAGGTTCGAGGCCAGACCTTGAAGGTTTTCATCCAGACCTTTGCCGGATCGAAGTTTCATGGCCATCACCGGCCTTGCTGCAACGTATTCTTGTTTTCTGAGCCTGATTCTTGCTACTCCGACTCCGATCGACGACCTTTTTTAAAGCCTTTCTCATTTTAGTGTTTTCTGAAATCCCTCGAGGTTTTCCTATGATATTTCTAGATTTTTTGTGTATCTATGCTATATTTGAGTTTTCAAACGCTTTTCTTGGCTTTGCTTTAAAAAAAATCACTTTCAAAAAACAGCCTCCTTTCGATCTAGGGTTTCTGAAATGTTCAAATGTTTTTATGATTTTTTTTGTTTATGTGTGTTTTTCTCTATTTTGTTGCATGTTCTTATATGCTTCGTCTCCTATGTTTTCCAATATTGTGGGCTCTTAAGACCCTACTATGCTCTTGTGTCCCTCTGCTGTTTTTCTATATCATGTTCTTCTATTATATTCTTGTGTTCCTTTTTAGCATGCTCTTATATGTTTATCCTACTGTATTTTCCTATATGTTCTTTTGGTATGCTTTTCCGGTGTTCTTGTGTTCTTCTACCGTAGTTTTCTTACCAAGTTCTTAAGTCTCTTTGTTTGCCTTCTGTTGGACCTTATTTGAGTTCTTCTAAAAAATACCTCTTTAAACATGTTTCTTTTGCTGCATTCTTGAGTGTTTTACTGTTTTCTCTTCTGAACTTTCGTTAAGTTCCTCCTAAAAGTATGTTCTTCTACTATATCTGCTATTGCATTCTTAAGTGTTTTCTATTTTATCTTCTACCGAACCATGTTTAAGTCCCTTATGAGAGAATTTTTCTTAAGCATGTTTCTTCTACTATCATGTTGTTCTCTCGTTATGCTTCAAATCAATTTCTTCACTCAGTTTGCTTTGAAACTTACTACTGTGTTTGCATGTGTTCTCCTGAGTTTCTGAAAGAAACCCTTGAGCCTTTTTCGACTACTTGCTTCCTCATCTCTGCATTTGATTCAAGGTGGAAGCCCTAGAATTTGGAGTTTTGCCGAGGTTTGGTCATGTGATTGAACTAGGGTTCTATTTTAGAACCCTTGACTCTCTCAGACTAACTTTTGAATTTCTGAACTAAGTCTGAACTTATTTACTCACACACAACTCTGAACTTCTAAATTTCTTCTAGAAGACTCTTCTACTGATTGGCATGACAGTTCTTTCATGTTTAAGCGTGTCTGTATGCTTTATATGTGTGACAAATCTTTCTTCAAAGAGGTTTACGAACTAGTGATTGATTCAGAATCTCCTTTTAATAGGTCTAATTGATTATTACTGATGCTGCTTAAGTTAAAACCTTTTCAACCTTTCTGGCTTGGTTTATTTATACCAAATCCTAGGATTTCTGATTTCTTGGTTCTAATTGATTCTCTTTCCTTAAATTGTGCAACCATATGTTTCAGAGATTTTGTCCTTAAATAACCTTTGTGTATTTGCCCCTAATTTACTACTTTGCACAAAGTTTTTATTTAAATTATTTCCTTAAATGATTTTACCTGTTTGAATTTGAATCCCTTAATTAAAGGAACCTTGTGTAATTGATTTACAATCAGTCTTCAATTATTCTCTTACCTTATTTTCTCATGACTTTCACACTATAAATACATGACCTTCTTTAATACAAAGCACATATGATTAACACACTTTAGACTTCACAATCTAACAATCTCGCACACTTAAAGTATCCTGTCTTCCTGTTTTCACTTTGGCTTTTACAAGACTACTACTCTTCTTACTTGTTTCCTGAAAACTGGTATGTTCTAATTTAGTTTTTCTGCCTCATCCCTATGTGTTTGCTTTACTGCTTCTACAATTTTGTCTACTTTGCTGTCTATGTTCAGTATTAAATATGCTGTTCTCTTTGCATTTGCTACCGTTGTAAATCCCCATACCCCATTCCCTTCTATGTGCTTAAGTTAAGGTTTAAGGCATTGCAATGTCAAAAGTGTTGCTCATGTCTGGACTTGATCCTTTAATGGGTCCTAACTCCCAAACAATATGGCCACCATCTGGTTGGGTGTGCCAGCACCTTCAATTGCTGGGTATGACAACCAGCATGTATTGGCTCTCCCCATAATCTCCTCTATTGCACTCACACTCGTTCCTAGCTCCTAAGTTCTGTCCCCCTCCTGTGAGCCATGCTTTGGGACCTTCTGAACTTGGAGACTTGAGGGTTGGCTCTTCCACACTACACTATGTCTCAACTCTGTAATAAATTTGGGTGTAAGCACTACACGAAGCTCATGATTCCCTCTGAAACTCTAATATACCCCAAAAATAAAAAAGAGAAAGACTTTGGATTTGGATCTTTGGAGTTGGTCTCTTGCATGCTTCAGGCAAGAAGCCCGAATCATGCTATCCTTGGTTAGGAATTTTTTAGTTTTCTGATGAAATTTTTCCTTCTTAATTCGGGGTTGTAATAATCGTATAATAAATATTGGGGTTTTAGTGAAAAGGGAGGGGCAAACCATACGTGCAAAGGGGTAGATATCATGTTCATAGGTTTATTATACTTTTGCAATCATGTCCTGCTTTCACTTCTGCATTTTTACATAGAAATCTTGTCCACAAATTCTACATTCTTTAGAAATCCTGTCTATAGGTTCTGCATTCTTCATATAAAAATTATACTTATAAGTTCCGCACTTCTGCATTTTTTTTTATATAGAATCCATGCCTACAGGTTCTGCATTTCATGTAGCCATCCTGTCTATAGGTGCAGTATTTTATACGTAGATACCATGTAAATAGGTTTTGCATTGTTGCTTATCACGTAGAGAACATGCTTATAGAGTTTCCTGAATCCTGTATATACATATGTCACTAGGAAAACGTATTTATAGGTTTAAATAACAAATAACAATCTAGATACCATGCCAATTGGGCTTCTGCATTTCGACAAAAGAAAAAAATGTTTAGAATCAAATGCTAAGAAAGCATGGCTATAGGAGTAATCAACCAAATATAAATTAGTAACTCGCTTATAAGTCTAAAATAGTAGTAACGATAACAACTACAGAGTTTATATTCCTGTAATGGAGAATCCTCTTCCCTTAAAATCAGTGTATTATTTTTCTGAACTAGTAAGTATCATGCCTATAGGTTTTCATTTGACACTTAGGAAAGTAATAAAGTAACTTGTAAATCGAATCAGATTCTATCAACTCCAGCCAACAGGCAGGCCTGACTCGGGCTTCTCATCTGAAATATGTAATAGATCAATTCGCCACAGCTCTTAAATTTAATCAGACCACAACGAGTAGATTCTAAACAATCTTGTATTCAAGTGAGGAGGTCTGTTTGAGCCTTTTAATTGTTATGTGCTTTCCTATGTCCGCTTTATATGTTTTTTTTGTCGCCTTAGACTTTTCTCCTTTAAACCATAAAAGCCCAGATCTTCCTTCCAGTTAGGACTAGTAGTCCCAAATGCCACTAGGGCTGATAGGATTCGATATGGGTAGAAGCATGCAATCGGAAGACGAGACCATTCCACGTTTAATACCTTAACGGGGTGGTAAATGGTAGATATGAATATGATGACCGGTGCGCTAATATCACATGTAGCCCCTCTTCTGAAGAGTGATTACCGGATATTGCATTAACGTAATACATATTATTTATAAACCTAGGACCCCCTTCCGTTTACTTGTTTATTTTTAGAATTTTAAAAAACTGCTCAACTTTCAGCCTCTTTTACGTTAATTGCTTGAAACAATTATATGAAAACTCCCTCTCCTTTATTTGTTTATTTTCAGAACTTTCAAAACTATTTTCTTCCCATACTTCAGCTTTCTTTGCTTCTTCAAAACTTTAATTTGTTTGCAGCCATAATGTGACAATTTTTCATATTTGAAACCTTTTTTTAGCTTATTTGTTACTTAAAACCATAATTGTAGCATAGCCGGAAACCACACCAGTAGACCTTGAGGGTTGCCTAATACCTTTACTTCGAGATAATTTTTAACCCTTACCCAAATCTTTGGTCTTTAAGTCAAAACCCTCTTAGTGTCCTAATCCTTTTAATCATTAGGTAGCGACTCTTCAATTCAAACCCAGTTCCCAAAAGGGAAAGAGTTGTCCGTCCAAATGTCGTAAACCTGATTTCGATTGAAAAATGGGGCATCAACACATTCGGCCCGATCTACTGGAATACAAAAACTCGACAAGCTACGGTCAACGAGTACAATACAATAGTACTCAAAAAGGCATAGTTTCCAAAAATAATTCAATTATTCTACCAAAACTTAAGATAATGAAGCTCGATCTCGAAAAATTTCAAAATAAATTTTAATCATAAATTCAAATAATTAAACTAACAAGTTGGGTTCAATAATACGAGTGTGGCATGATAAAGTCCTAAATCTACACAGATACCATGATTTAGCAATGTACGGACTCTTGTCACTTCGTGTGTTTGTAACATCCACAATTATTAACAAATAACAATTTAAAGATCTACATGATTAATTCCATCTTACAAGGTTAGGCAAGGGATTTACCTTGTTTTCAAGTTCACTGCAAGACTCTTCAAATATCGCTAATTGACTCAAATCACTGGCGAACAATCTGAAACTAGCCAAAGGTCATACAAACTAATCAATATATGCTCATAAGTTTATAATTTAACTATTAGAGTAATTACCTAATATAAATTTGAAAATTCCTAAAAGCCACCCTCAATCCCACATATTCGGATTTCTGAACTTTTTTTAGATAGATGTTACCCATGACCTTACGAACTCAAATATATAATTTATACTCAATTTCATAATCAATTTCGTGTCTAGTCCCATTTTTACTAAAACTTAGATTTTTCATCATAACCCATGATTTCTACAATTTTTGTATTAAAATCTACCCATTATCTTTGTATTAAACTCACATTATATAGAAATTACTTACATCAAGATGCTAGGTGAAAATACCTCTCTAAAAAGCTCCAAAATCGGCCAAGAGTTAAAGAGAAATGTAGAACATGAGTCTAAGTTATGTTATAGCTAAGGTGGATGTTCGGTCGATTCTATTCGGTTTGAAGAAATTTGGTTCAATTATTCGGTTTTCGATTTTGTAAAAGTAGCAACTGAAATCGAACCGAAATAAGTTCGGTTCAGTTCAGTTATTCTAATTTCAGTTCGATTTTTGGTTTGAACATTATCATATTGGGCTCCTTCTATGTAATAATAGGACCGACGAATTTGTTATTTTTTTTTCCAAAACTTTGAAATTATTGGAAATATTGTGTTTGTAAAAAAATAGACTAAACTTTGCACAATATTATGGATCACAAAATTCAAACATAGTATAAATTACAACTCTATAAGAAATCCTACCGGTATCTATCATATATGCTATGGAAATCTTAATAGAGGGAAAATCTTTAAGATTGAGAAATTGATGGACTTACTTAATTGGGTTGAGTCATTGATAGATTGAACTTAATCGTATTAATTTATTACCTATGTGCTTACCCTAAATATAACTTAAAAAACCTATATGCTGATAATTCTATTTTTCGGTTAACCAAACTAAATAACTTAATAACCAAAAATCGAATCGAAAAACTGCAAATTTCAAATTTTAAATTCTAAAACGACAGAACAAATCGAATAACTAAAACCTAAATAAAAAAATTTCAGTTCGGTCGGTTTATTCGGTTCCAACTGAAATATGGCCACCTCTAGTTATAACAATGCTATTTCCCAGTGATCCTTCTTCGCGATTGTGAAAAGCACCTTGCGATCACGAAGGAAAAATTGCCTAGGCTTAGAAAAATCCCTTCGCGAACATGTCCAGGTACTCACGAAGGCTAGCCCAGCGCAAGCTTCACGAACGCGAAGGGCATTGACCCACTGACCCCCAAAGCCTTTTCCTTTCTATGCGAACGTGGACATCTTACCGCAAAACCGAAAGCCATAGGTCTTAAACCTTCGCGAACGCCACCAAGTTATTGCGAATGCAAAAAAAAAATTACCCCGGCCCCAAATCCTTCATCCTGAATGCGAGGCTTTTCCCCATTCACGAAGAAGGAAACTAATAGCAGAATTTCTGCAATTTTCGACTTAACTCCGGGTGCTACGAAATACACCCGAGCCACCTGGGACCCTATCAATCAATAAGTCCATAAATATAATACGAACCTGCTCGAAGCCCTGAATCACATAAAACAATATCGAAACTAATAATCGTATCCTAAAAATAAATTAATCAACTTATGAACTTCAAACTTTTTCAACTAGCTCCGAACGCGATGAATTATACTTAGATAACTCAAAATGACGTAACATTTTGCGCACAAGTCATAAATTACCATATGAATTTATTTCTAACTCAGAATTTAAACGAACATCGATAACATAAAAGTCTACTTCAAACCAAATTTAAGAAACTTTAAAACCTACAAGGCGCCGACTTTCAATGTTAAGCGCCGAAATGCTCCCAGATCACCAGAAACTCGATCCAAACACGCGTCCAAGTCCAAATTATCATACAAGTCTATTGAAATTATCAAGTCCCAATTTTTAGGTCATTTACTCAAAATATTAACTCTACTCAAACTTGTCCATTTTAGGCCACTATTAAGGAACTAAATATTTCTATTTTATGCCGAACCCTTCTAAAATCAAACCAATCATCCTCGCAAGTCATAAAACAGTAAAAGCGCATATATGGAATCTTAAACAGGAAAACAAGGATCTAGAAAGTCACATGACCGGCCGGGTCATTACATTGTTAAATATTCTTAGTATACTACACATTGATATACCACAATTAGTATAATATATCAAATTTTAGGATTCACCGATTTAACTAGAAAGAACAAAAAAGGTAAAAAAGAGTGACATGCTAAGATATAAAATAATATTCCATTTGTTTCAATTAGATGATACGCTTTCCTTATTAGTCTGTTCCAAAAATAACGATATGTTTTTACAATTGAAAATAATTCAACTTTAAACTCTTCATTTTACCCATTTGATGTTACACCCCATGTGTTCGTACGTGAAAGTGCGCCATAAATAAATTAATAGGAGCTCGAAAATGAGATGTTACATTTCGCATTTCGAATATTAAAGTTTCGTCACAAGTTAATCGACGTAAGCTCGGGAATGAGATTATTTTGAGATTATAAGCATTATGCTACTTCAAACAAGTGATGAGTATATTCATGAAGGAGAGAGGGTAATCAAATCGAAGAAAATGAATTTCGTTGAAATTTGGCATTTTGGATAAAATACGATCCGAGCTAAAATACCCAATATTTATAAACTAATAGTACCATATAATGTACCACATATCCATGGTAGTATGGTGTGTAAGATATGTGAAAGTGAATAATATTTTAAGTAAGTGAAAATAATTTTTAATTAATTAATTAATTAATTAATTATTGAGTAATAAGACATTATCTAGTTAATTTATAATTAATGGTAAATTAATTTAAAACTTTGGATAAGGATCCAAAGCAAGAACGTGACAGCCCACCAATTCAATATTTGTGACTCATTTATCACTAGGTTATGTGGCAAAACTTAATAATATGTGTCATTTCCATTTTAATAAAGAAAAGACACTAACCGAGGACTTTAATTAAGGTTAAAAGTTCTAGACCAAAACGTTAAAAAAAAAGTTAAAGTTAATACATGAAAAGCTATTTTGCCTATAGTTACCAATTTGTTTGAAGAAAAACCTGACTTGGTTAGAAAGATGAGTGGAACTAGCAATTGGAAGAAATCGTTTTCATGGAAATAAGTTACTTCTTTCGAAAGTTTTGAAAAAAATATATCCATCGCTCAAGAGACAAATTCACGTTATCATCTATCGATTAAGAGTCTTGTGACTCTTAAGAAACTTCATCATGTTATTTTGGGTCATCTCATATGCCTCTGTATATATCCAAGCAACGCAAGACTTCAATAACTCAAATAAAAGTAAAACTTTACAATTATAACGGGGTAAGGTACAATTTTTTTTATGAATATTATACGAGTTTTTTCTACTCCAATCTTGTCATTATATGTTTTTGCAATTAATATGTATTAAATATATTGTCAAGAGAATATACTCAGGTATTTTAAGGGTATTCCTTCTTTCTTTTTGGCATGATCTATACGTCACAAACATAACGAACAAATACACAATTTCATAAATAACTCTATTCATAAAAATACTAAAGATATCTATGTTCTTGCATTCTCAGGTGTCATATTATTCTATCATCTGGTCATGAGTCTCAAAAATACGTAAGTTGGTAAAGTTTATTTCATGATATAAATTAAAGGAATAGTGGTCTTATGACTTACCGAGAAATTTAATGCATTTCATGCATTTATACATGCACATTGACCCATGACCAGATGGAGTTATATATACGTGTGTGTGTGTATATATATATATATATATATATATATATGTGTGTGTGTGTGTGTGTGTGTGTGTGTGTGTGTGTGTGTGTGTGTGTGTGTGTGTGTGTGTGAGAAATGAGAATGGTTATGGCATTATATACGCATCACCACCTAATCAGCTGGTATACGTTGATAGTTTTGCCCATAGTAGCCGAGATGATATGATGGGATGCCCTCAGAGTCTTAATGATATTATAAACACATGTACCTATCATGATATGAAATTCATACGCATATGCATTACACTATGAGTATCTCATAATTTACAGAGTTATTTAAACTTACATGTCGAATCTTTTACTCCATGTTTCTCTCATGTCTATTATTTACTGCTTTTCATTCTTTACATACTTGGTAATTATTTATACAAACGTCCATTTTTCCAGGGGACACTATGTTTCATGTCCATAGGTCCCGGTAGACAGGCCGATAGTCCTCCAAATAGGCTATGAACTCAGCGGAAGATTTTGGTCCGCTCCAGTCTCTCCGGAGTTGCTTGTTTGGTCAGTATGATTTAGACGCGTATTGTTTTGTATGGCGGGGTCCTGTCCCGACCTTTATGTTAATTATGTACTCTTGGAGTCTTGTGAGCAGATATCATGTATACGAATGCTTGTATGGCCTTGCCGGACTATGTGTTGAGTTTACAAAGGATCATGTTGGCCTTATAGGCCCGTATATCGCATGTATAAATTATTATATCAGGTTGGGTCGTCCTATATTGAGTATTTCTCTATGTTTATTCTGGTTAGCCCATGATGGCCTGTTTGGCCCATCTGCCAATGAAAGTCCAATAAGAAATATATGTTATGTTGCTACTTGATCGAATAAGGTATCGGGTGCCTGTCACGACCCATCGGTTTTGATCATGATATTTTACCCTTAATGAGAAGCTTTTATAACCACATAAATATCATTGTCTAGTAAAAGCCTTTAGCCTTTAAAATTTTTTTTTCTTAAACTCTGTGCCGAATTAAACAATCTCATCTAAATTGAGGCGGAGGGATTCATTATAAAGAAAAAAAGTGACAGACACTTTAAACGAGCAGGTTTTATTTTAAAAAATAAAATCTAAAATTTCTTAGAAAACGACAAAGACATATATACGAATATTAAATAAAAAATTTAAAAAATCAAAAAGAGTAATAATGGTAACTCTCGGTAATCATAATAAATTAATAATTGTATAGAATGTATCCCAATTCAAATTTTAAGACTCGGTTAGTTATAAAATAAATAAAAATAAAAGTGAAAGAAAGTGATAATAATTTTTGGCGGAAAAATTTACTGAAAAATAACTGAAAAGTTTAATATGAAAGAAAAAACTATCAAAATATTCTGGACGGAGAGATTTTAGTGTAAAGAATAAAATTAAAAAGAAAAAAAACACAAAAAATAAAAAATCATGATAATAAAATAAAGTAAAAAAGAGTAAGAAGGTTACAACTACAATGAATAAAAATAAAAAAAAAATTAAAAGAAAAAATAACTAAAATAAATAAATAAGAAAAGATGAATAAGAGTGTGTAACAACAACAATAACTACCCAGTATAGTCCCACAAAGTAGGGTCTGGGGAGGGTAATATGTAGACGGGCCTTACCTTATCCGAAAGGGCAGAGAGGCTGTTTCCAATCGACCCTCGGCTCAGTGAAGGAAAGGAAAAACAAAAACAAAAACAAAAATAAAAGAGCATTAGTAACTCCAACAGAAATAGCGTAAATAATTATCTAAACATAAGAACCATAAATAAAATAGCATGCAATAATATCAGACAGTGACTACCATAAATAACTACCATAAGGGAGACACAATCTACTACACAAATCATCTATGGATAGCCTTGCCAAGCCTCACCCAACCCCGGGTGAGGGGTACGAAAAACTGTAGGAGTCCCTATTCTTACAACCATGATACTAGACCTCCAGGCTTTCCTATCAAAGGCTATGTCCCCGGAAACCCGCATTCTAGACATGCTATGCCTAATCACCTCTCCCCAATACCTCTTAGGCCTCCCTCTGCCTCGCCGTACGCCGACCATCGCCAGTCGCTCATAGCTCCTCATCGGGGCATCAGGACTTCTCCCCTGCACATGCCCGAACCACCTCAGCCTCGCTTCTCACATCTTCTCATCCACCGGGGCCATCCCCACCTTCTCTCGGATAACTTTATTATTAATCTTATCTAACCTGGTAGCCCGCACATCCACCTGAGCATCCTCATCTTCGCAACCTTCCTTCTCTGAACATGAGAGTTCTTCACTGGCCAGCACTCTGCCCCATACAACATGGCAAGTCTAACCACAACTCTATTAAATTTTCCCTTGAGTTTCTGTGGAACTTTCTTGTCACACAGGACTCCTGATGCAAGCATTCACTTTAACCACCCGCTCCTATACGATGAGTGAAGTCCCCGTCAATCTCTCCGCCCCACTGAATCACCGACCCAAGATATCTGACACTGTCCCTCTTGGCGATGACCTGAGGTCCAATCATCATATCCCTGCCTACTTCGCTCGGCTCGGCGCTAAACTTGCACTCCAGGTATTCTGTCTTAGATCTGCTTATTTTGAAACCGTTAGACTCGAGAGTCTGTCTCCATACCTCTAACCTCTCAATAAAGCCGACCCTCGCCTCGTCTATCAAGACTATGTCATCAGCAAATAGCATACACCAAGGCACATCCCCTTGAATATGTCGGGTTAGAGCATCCATCACCAAGAAAAATAAGAGAGGGCTAAGCGCCAATCCTTGATGGAGCCCCATAACCACTAGAAAATGGTCTGAGTCGCCACCCACCGTCCTAACCCTAGTCTTAGCTCCATCGTACATATCCTTGATTACTCTAATTTAAGCTTCCTGCACGCTCTTCGCCTCCAAGCACCTCCATAGCACCTCCCTTGTGACCTTGTCATACGCCTTCTCCAAGTCAATAAGCACCATGTGCAGGTCCTTCTTCTTATCCCTGAACTCCTCCATCAGCCTCCTGACAAGGTGGATAGCTTCTGTAGTGGAGCGACCCGGCATGAAACCGAACTGGTTCACAGATATAGATGTCATCTCCCTCACCCTCACCTCGATCACCCGCTCCCAAACCTTCATGGTGTGACTTATTAATTTGATACCCCTATAATTATTGCAGCACTGGATGTCCCCTTTGTTCTATGTATGAATTAAGAAAAGTTGTTGCAGCACTGGATGAATAAGAGTGTGTAATTTTATTAAAAAAAATAATGTGAAAAAGATAACAACAAAATATGAAACAAACAAACAAATAAAATAACAAAAAGAAAAAAAAGTGAAAAAAATTATGAAAAGTGGTCTTTCATGGCCACTCTGTCCGGTGGCCAGCCCTCTTCAATGGCTGTTCAGCCTCCCCAATCGCCCCCACCAATTCCAACCCTACTACACAATCACAAACTCTATTGGATTTCTCAAAAATCTTTAAACCTAGCACACTTAATGCCCATATGCACGTAATCGAGCTGCGCAAAAATCTATCGAGCCAATTCCTTTGAAAAAAGTTACTCTTTTGAATGGACAACCATTGGTGAAATTTACTGAGGTAAAAGTAGATCGAATGAATGTTATTGAAGGACTTCAGTATGCTGTGGTGGGCAAATTTGCATATGGATGGCCTGAGCTTCTAGAAATACATAGAATTGTTCCTTCACAATATGGAATCAAGGGTGAATATAGTATTGGCTTCCTAAAAGATACACATATTCTTATTCAACTCACATTATGGCAGGACTTCATTGATTTTACGTCAAAAGGTGCTTATTATGTTAAAGACAAAGATGGATATGAATATCAATTGAGACCTCTCATTTATGATGCAAAGTTTAAAGCTGGGGAAGAGACTCCCATGGCTATGGCATGGATTTCGTTTTCTGGTTTGTTACCAACCTATTTTGTCAAGGATATTTGTTCTCTCTTGCTTCAGTAGCAGGGAAACTTTTACAGTTAGATATGGCTAACAAGACTAGACCTATAGTTGTGCAAGGGTTAAAGTCTAAGTTGAGTTGTTAGCCGATCATCCTAAGAAAGTGAGGATAGATTTTGAGAATGAATCGACTGGGGAAATAAGGACTGAGTGAGTGAATATTAAATATGATATGATGCTTAAGTATTGTAAATAATGCAAGTTACAAGGCCATAAAGAAATTCAATGTTGGCGTATTCATCCAGAACTGACAGAGAGCAAAGAAAGTGCTAAGGCAGTCGTTCAAAACGTACAATGTGGTGAAATTGTTGATCAAAATGGGCAGAAGAAGAAAAATAATGTGAATCAACCTCTCATGTTCTTTTCAAGTGGCAAATTTGTGGGTAATATAGGTGAAAAATGGAAGAAGGTTCGTGATAATTATGTGAAGAAAAATGTGCAACAAGAGGAAAATAAAGAATCAAAAGGAAAAGAGGCTACTGGGAAGGGAGAAATTGCTGGAAAGGAAAATATTAATGATGTTGTGACAATTAGTAACAAATTTTCCTTATTAGAGGAAGGAGAAAAGGAAATTCATAAACAAATCAAGAAGGAGGCAGTGGAAAAGGTGTTAAATAAGGAGCAGTGAAAGGAAAACGAGGTGAATCCTACTTCTAATGGGAAAACCTCTCTGCGTAAGGATACAAATAAAATTCTGACCAAAGACAGTCCCATTCCTAATCATAACCTAGTTGGGAATGAATATTTGAACATGAAGGAATCCACTATCGAGTGGGTTCACAAAAGATTTGGCACAAATAAAGAAGAATTGATGCAGATGAATGTAACTCTTAATCATTCTTGTCAGCAAGTTCCATTGCAAACTTATGAATATTCAAAGGATACGGGGGCCAATTTGGAGGTTAGTTCTTGCAAAAATATATGGAGTGATGAAGTATAAATCACGGAGAAGGTTGGTGATGCAACGTTGAATCTCAAAACCAAAGGAGAGAGACAACACAAGGAGGAAGCTTTGGCAGATTGTTTAAGCCCTAACCCTACAATAAACCCTAGAAGTACAAAAACTAAGGTTGACGATACGTAAAAGGGATGAACAACTTACAACTATTCCAACGATGGGAAAAACTCAAGGATCACAAAAAAAGCTGGTTTTATAGGTGGTTCGAAGAGCAAAATGTCAGCTAAGAAAATCAGTAACGAAACGATAAGCCCTAGTGGTGGTGCTCAGGCTTTGGCTATTATTGGCAGTAATCAGGTGGAGGTTCCAAGTGAGGTTCAACATGAGAATGATCAGATTGATATGCTAGAGCATACTGTGAGATCTCCTAACCAAACAACTGGTAGGGTGATGGCTCAAGGAAATGGAACAATAATTTCAGGGTAGCTGCTATAGTAAACCCTAATCTTGGAGATGTTCATTATTTGCAGTTGAAGGCTATACAAGAAGCAGTGAGGGCTAGGGAAAATGCTGAACTGATGAAGGAACCTACAAGAAAGTTAGTTGATCTAATGGCACTGGCTACTATTGGTAGCAACATGTAATATGGGCAAAGTAACAATGTTATGCAATTAGCTACTGTTGCTATTGATGATCTTGGCATACTAGCTGGGAAAATTTTCAGTATCACTAGTGGAATCTTAACCAATTAACAATAAAGGGAAAAGGTAATTGGGAATAATAGCCAAAAATCATGAACCAAACCCTTTATCACTTCAGGTGGCTGAGGTGTCACAATCCCAAATACCGATTTTGATGGCGCCATCACATTATTAGGCAAGACAACCAATTAATTAACCACAACCGTGTTTCCTTTAACAATAAGCCATTTTCTAACACAGGTTTTAAATACCAAATTTCATTATAAGCGTTTAAAGCAACATAAAAATATGCAGAAGTCAAACAAACAGGAAAAGAAAACTACACAACCCCATAACATGGTGTCACGAGTCTAGAGCCTCTAATATATGTCTGAGCATCTACTACATCACAAGCTTAGAAAAGTGCAAAAATATAGCAAGATAGGGAGGAGAAAATGGGGCTATCGGCACCATGCATCTACCTTTAAATCTCCGTCAAACACTGAATCAGTTGAAGACCCTCACTCAGCCGCCCGGGCACCTGGATCTGCACACAAGGTGTAGGTAGTAACGTGAGTACGCTAACTCAGTAAGTAACTAAGGTAAATAAGGACTAAAAGCAGTAACAAGCAGTTCAAAAAGCATATACCTGAATAATCAACAGAATAATGGATCAACTTTGTAGTTTAAACTTATGAAATCAGATACTTAGAAGTATATTCAATAGAGGCTTATATAAAAGAAGACTGAAATTAGTGAAACATCATAACTAGGCCTTTCGGGCATATGGCCTCTCGGGTAGCCTATTAGTCACTCGTGGCTCAACTCTCGTCACCTAGTCTCTTAATATCTATTAATAATAGAATTCATAATAACCACTGCGTGTATCCCGATCAATAATTTATAGTCGAGTAAACTCACTGGGGGTGTGCAGACTTCGGAGGGGCTCCTATAGCCCAAGCATCATATCGCTGCAGCATGCAATCCGGTCCTCTCTCTCTCTCTCACTATATATATATATATATATATATATATATATATGCAACCCGATCCATATAATTATCGCTACGGCGTGCAGCCCGATCCATGCCGCACATATATAAATATCCTCAAAGTTAGGTTCTCAACCTCTCTCAGTTAATAACCTTAAGGCCTCTCGGGTACACAATGGAAATTAGGGAACTCAGTCCAAATAGTCCTCTCATTTAGAAGTGGAAGGATAAAAATCACTTTTAAACATTTAAATAGGTAAAACATGACTGAGGATATGCTTCTAGCAAGTAAAGTGAGAAAGAACAGTCAAAATGCCTCTAAGGGTTTCTACAGGTCGGCACAAGGCCCCAAGCATGACATATGGCCCGTAATACAAAATAAATATCCAAAATACGGAATAATATAATATTTCTCAAATCAAACACGCGGCACGGACCAAGTCACAATCCCTACCGGTGCACGCCTACACGCTCGTCACCTAGCATGTGCGTCACCGCGTTTATCAAAACAAGTCAAATACTAGGGTTTTGTACCCTCAGTTCTATATTTACAATGGTTACTTACCTCAAACCAATGAAGATACTACTCCGCGACACCTTTACCCCTCGAATCGGCCTCCTCTCGTGTCGAATCTATCCAAAATTAGAATCATGACGTCACAATAGGTTAAGGGAACAAAGACCAAGCGAAATAATTCGATAAAGGACACAAATCTCAAAATTACCAAAACCCGACCCCTGGGCCCATGTTTCAAAACTCGATAAAAATCACATCAGCGAAATCCTTATCCTCCCATGAGTTTATACATATCAAGAACACTGAAATTGGAGTCCAAATGTCCCTTCAAATCCCCATTTAAAAGTATCTAAATCTCAAGCCCTAATCCCCAATTTCGCTTCCTTATCTCCACTAAAACTATGATTAAACAATTGAAAATTGATCATAAACCCAAATAAATAAGCTTAGGGAGCTTACCCAACTGATATCCTTTGATTTCCCTTGAAATCCTATTCCTTAGCCTCATTCCCGTCTTTAAAAATGATGAAATTAGCAAAATTTCGCGAAGAAGACAATATATACCTTATGGCCAGGGACATTCGCATCTACGATCCAAAACCCGCTTCTGTGGTATCGCATATGCGGTTCTTCCTCCGTTTCTAGGGAAATCACTTAATGAACCAAAATCGCTTCTGCAACCAACCACCCGCACCTACGGCTTCACAGGTGCAGTCCTACCACCGTATCTGCGGCTTCTGACCACTCCTTGTTGATCCGCTTCTACGGCTCCTCTTCCGCATGTGCGGCGTCACACTTGCGGTCCCCAATCCGTAGGTGCAAAAATACCAGAAATAACAAATATTCAGCAGCTGCAACATTCCTCAAACTCTCCATCCATCATCCCAAATCACCATGAGGCCTCCAAGACCTCAACCAAAAGTGCAAACATATTGTAATGCCTTATTCAAACTCGTACCAATCTTCAAAATACCTCAAACAACATCAAATCAGGCAAAAAACCTCGGATTCAAGCCAAACTTCCTAAATTCTTCCGAATTCCGCTTTTGATAAAAAACCCAACCAAACCGCATCTGAATGACCTAAAATTTTGCACACACATCCCGAGTGACCCAATGGAACTACTGCAACTCCTCTTATATCAAAATCTCGCCTATCAGCTGGAAATTGTCAAAATCTCAACTTCGCCAATTCTAAGCCTAAATCTACTCCGAACCTCCAAAACCCGTTCCGATCACGCTCCTAAGTCCCAAATCACCTCCCGAAACTAACCGAAGCATCAGAACTCGCATACGAGCCTCTAGCACTTATGTCAACATTCGGTTGAGTTTTCCAAATCAACCTTCTTTAAAAAAGACTAAGTGTGTCAAACATTACTAAATCCTTTCCGAACCCCAACCAATCAACCAATCACATATAGAACCATTATACATAGAAAATAGAAGCAGAAATAGTGAAACAGAGCGGTAACTCATGAGACGACTGACAGGGTCGTCACATCCTCCCCAACTTAAACAAACGTTAGTCCTCGAACGAGTCAAGAAACATAACTGAAGCTTCAAATGGGTGAAAATATCTGCTCCGCATCTCCCGCTTGGTCTCCCAGGTAGCCTCCTCCATGGGCCGACCTCTCCACTACACTTTCACTGAAGCTATATCATTTGACTTCTACTTCCAAACTTGACGACCCAAAATAGCTACTAGCTCCACATCATAAGTCATATCATCATCCAACTGAACCATGCTGAATTCCATGATACGAGACGGATCCTCAATATACTTCTGTAGCATCAAAACATGAAACACCGGATGCTTACTCGACAAGCTGGGTGGAAAAACAAGCTCATAAGTCACCTCCTCAATCCTTGAAAGCACCTCAAAAGGCCTAATGAATCGAGGACTCAATTTCCCTTTCTTCCCACATTTCATAACACCCTTTATGGGTGAAACCTTCAACAAAACCTTCTCGCCAACCATGTAGGACACATCCCGAACCTTTCTATTAGCATAGCTCTTCTGCCTCGACTGCATTATACGAAGCCTCTATTGAATCACCTTTACTTTTTATAAATCATCCTACACAAAGTCTGTACTCAATAGCCTAGCCTCACCCGGGCTCAAACCAACCAACTGGAGATCTACACTGCCTCCCATACAAAGCCTCATATGGAGCCATTTGAATACTCGACTAGTAGCTGTTGTTGTAAGAAAACTCTTTAAGCGACAAAAACTGACCCCATAGCCCTCTGAAATCAATGAAACAAGCACGTAGCATGTCCTCCAATATCTGAATAGTGCGCTCGGACTACCCGTCCGTCTGAGGGAGAAAAATTGTGCTCAACTCAACATGAGTACCCAATTCTCGCTGCACATACCTCCAAAACTAGAAAGTGAACTGAGTGCCCTTATCTGAAATGATGGAAACTGGGAAACCATGCAAATGAACAATCTCCCGGATATAGATCTCTTCCAACCGTTCTAAAGAATAGGTAGTACACAGGAATGAAGTGCACAGACTTGGTCAGTCATTCCACAATCACCCAAATAGCATCAAATTTTCTCAAAGTCCGTGGAATTCCAACTACAATTTCCATAGTGATCCTCTCCCACTTCCACTCGGGAATATCCATCTGCTGAAGCAAGCCACCTGGTCTCTAATGCTCATATTTCACCTACTGACTATTGATACACCGAGCTACAAAGACCACAGTGTCTTTCTTCATTCTTCTCCACCAATAATGCTTCCTCAAGTCCTGATACATCTTCATGGCACCCGGATAAATGGAATACCGCGAGCTATGGGCCTCCCCCATAATCAACTCCCAAAGCCCATCTACATTGGGCACACAAATCCGGCCCTGCATCCTCAACACCCCATCATCACCAACGATCACATCTCTGACATCATTATGATGAACTCTTTCCTTAAGGACAAGGAAATGCGGGTCATCATACTGGCGCTCCATGATGAGATCATATAAGGAAGACCGAGAAACCATGCAATCCAATACCAGACTGGGCTCCGAAACATCTAACCTTAAGAAATGATTAGCCAAGTCCTGAACATCAACTGCAAGAGGTCTCTCCCCAACTAGAATATATGTCAAACTTCTCATACTCAATGCCATTCTGCTCAGAGCATCAACCACCATATTGGCCTTCTCCGGATGATACAATATAGTGATATTATAATCCTTAAGCAACTCCAACCATCTCTGGTGCCTCAAATTAAGATCCTTTTTCTTGAACAAGTGCTGAAGACTGTGATGATCAGTGAACACCTCACAAGACACACCATACAAGTAATGTCTCCAAATCTTCAATGTGTGAACTATTGCAGCCAACTCCAAATCATGAACGGGGTAGTTCTTCTCATGGGGATTCAACTAACGAGAAGTATAAGCAATGACTCTACCCTCCGGCATCAACACAACCAATCTTAACTCCCGAAGTATCACAATACACGGTATATGAACCTGAAGCTGATGATAAAACTAACACTGGAGCTGTGGTCAAAGCTGTCTTGAGCTTTTGAAAGCTCTCCTCACACTCGTCTGACCATACAAATGAAGCACCCTTATGATTCAACTTGGTCAAGGGCGATGCGATGGATGGGAATTCCTAAACAAACCGACGATAATAGCCTGCCAAACCAAGAAAGCTACAAATCTCTATTGCTAAGGATGGCTTGGGCCAACTCTAAACCGCCTCTATTTTCTTCGGATCAACCTGAATACCCTCGATGGACACCACGTGCCCCAAGAAAGCCACTAAACTAAGCCAAAACTCACACTTGGAGAATTTTGCATACAACTTCTCCTCTCTCAATCTCTGCAACACAACTCTCAAACTACCCGAATACACCAGAATATCATCAATGGAGACTATGATAAATGAATTAAGATAAGGTCAGAACATGATGTTCATCAAATGCATGAACGTTGCTGGGGCATTGGTCAGTCCAAAAGACATCACCAAGAACTCATAGTGACCATATCGGGTCCTGAAAGCTGCCTTAAGAATATCCGAGTCCCTGATATTCAACTGGTGAAAACCCGAACAAAGATCAATCTTGGAGAACACTCTCGCTCCCTAAAGTTGGTCAAACAAAGCATTAGTGCAAGGCAAGAGATACTTGTTCTTAATTGTTACTTTGTTCAATTGCCTATAATCAATGCACATCCTCATAGTGCTGTCCTTCATCTTTACAAATAGAACCGGTGCACCCCAAGGCGACACGGTAGGCTGACTGAACCCCTTATCAAGGAGTTCCTGAAGCTGCTCCTTTAGCTCTTTCAACTCTGCTAGTGCCATACGATACGGTGGAATATAAATGGACTGTGCCCGACACCAGATAAATACCAAGTTAATGTCCCTGTACGATGGCATGCCCGATAGGTTTGCAGGAAACACATCGGGAAAATCCCTCACAACTAAGACAAAATCAATATTGGGAGCCTCAGCTCCAACATCCCTCACAAAGGCTAGGTATGAAAGACATGCCTTACCAACTATACATTGGGCCTTCAAGAATGAGATCACTCTGCTTGCAACATAATCAACCAAACCTCGCCACTCTATCCATGGAACACCTAGTATAGACAACGTGACTGTCTTAGCATGATAGTCCAAAATAGCACGACACAGATATAACTAATCCATGCCCAAAATGATATCAAAATCCACCATACATAATAACAAAAGATCCACTCGGGTCTCCAGACCCCCAATAGTCACTACATACGACTGGTACATACGGCCTACAATAACAGTATCGCCCACCGGAGTAGATATATGAACAGGTAAAATAAGGAACTCAGAGGGTGTATCCAGATAACGAGAAAAGTATAATGACACATAAGAAAAAATGGATCCAGTATCAAATAATACAGATCCATCTCTATGGCAGACTGAAACAATACCTGAAATCACGACATCTGAAGTAGCAGCATCTGGTCTACGTGGGAGGGCATAGAAATGAGCGTGACCACCACCTGCTCGACCTCCCCCTATAGGGCGACTCCTAGCTACCTAACCTCTATCCATTGCTGGCTGGGCAAGTGATAAAGTAATTGGATCCGAAGTCGAGGCTGACCCCTCTACTGAGACTGACCATCATGAATACGACGACACTGCCTCCTCATATGCCCAAACTCTCCACGCTCATATCAACTCCCCGGTACTGGAGATAGGGTCTGAAGAGGACCCCTGGCGCCAGAATGACCAGTAGAAGGACCTGGCATGGAAGAACCCTAGACTAATGGAGCACGGGACAAACTCTAAGCTGGAAGGGCAATAAGTGATGAGTGGCCCTGATGAGAACTGTGAAAGCCATGATCGAATGATGCTCAATGGTAACCCGGGTGAGCTGAATGAGCCTGCCTGAAAGGACGACCTCTGCCCTGCTGGAACTGACCCCTCGGAGGAGCACTGCTAAAGCTATCAGATCCCCGAGGCTTCTTGGCCTCCCTGTTCTCTTGCTCATGCCGGTGAACCGACTCAATCTCACGGGCGATATCAACAACCTCCTTGAAGGTAGCACATGTCAGCCTCTCCCTAGTCATAAGAATCCAAAGTTGATATATGAGGCCATCAACAAACCTCCTCACCCTCTATCGATTTGTTGGAACCAACCAAACCGCATATCGGGCTAACTCAGAGAAAGAACCGCATCTCAAGCTGAATCACAGTTATCTCTCTCTGATGCAACTGCTTAAAATACCTACGCAACTTCTCTCAGTGCAATTGTGGAATATACTTCTCCATAAAGAGAACAGAGAATTGCTTCCAAATAAGGGCGCTGCACCCAACAGGCCTACGCCTCTCATACGCCTCCCACCAAGTGAAGGCAGCCCCAAAAAATTGAAAGGTGGTAAATGTCACACCACTAGTCTCTAGAATCCCTGATGTATGAAGCATCCTTTGGCACTTATCCAAGAAACCTTGGGCATCATTTCCCTCTGCACCATTGAAGGTCGGAGACCAAACCTCTCAAGTTAACGCTGCTTGTCGTCCGACATAATTGGTACCAAATTCCTGAGCTGGTGCATTTGGATACGCTGGAGGTGCCCCCGGTGTCTGGAGTCCCTACACAACCTGCTCAGGTGTGCGAGCAACGGGAGTCTGGGTGCCTCTCCCGGCCTGAGAAGTAGCTACGGCCGTAGTAACTGAGATCTCCTGAGCCAAAGCGGTACACACTGATAAGATCTGAGCTAAATCCTCCCGAAGTCCTGGAATCACAATAGGCACAGTTGGTGCTTGGGATGGTGATGTTGTAACATCCACAACTAGGACCTATTCTGGAACTGAGGCAGCTGGTGGATCTGTCGTTGCTCTGGCTGCTCTGCCCCTGCCCTGGCCCCAACCACGACCTAGGCCTCTAGTGAACCTAGCTGGTGGTACTATCGGTCGTCCATCCTTCACGGTAGCGTGTGTCCTCACCATCAATAAGAGAATGGAATAACAAAACTTTAGTACTCTAATCAACAAATTCGCACAACAAGAATTTAAAGAATATGAAGGTTTTCCTAAAGGTTTTGTAGCCTCTCAATGATAAATACAGACATCTCTGTACTGATCTGCGATACTCTACTAAACTGGCTCATGACTCGCGAGACCTATGTAACCTAGGCTCTGATACCAACTTGTCATGACCCCAAATACTGGCTGCGATGGCTCCTATCACATTCCTAGACAAGCCAACTAATTAATTAACCACAACCCTTTTTCGTGTAACAATAAGCCATTCTCTAACACAGGTTTTAAATACAAAATTTCATTATAGGTATTTAAACCAGTAGTAAAATATGCGGAAGTCAAATAAATAGGGAAAAAAACTCCACAGCTCCATAAGCCTCTAATACATGTCTGAGCATCTACTACATCACAAGCCTAGAAAAGTGCAGAAAAATAACAAGATATGAAGGAGAAAACAGGCTATGAATGCTATGCAACTACCTTGAAATCTCTGTTAAACACTGGATCAGCTGAAGACCCTCACTCGGCCGCTCGAGCACCTGGATCTACACATAAGGTGCAGGGAGTAATATGAGTACGCCAATTCAGTAAGTAACAAAGATAAATAAGGACTGAAAGAAGTGACGAGCAGTTCAAAAATCATATAACTGAATAATCAATAGAATAATGGATCAACTTTATAGTTTAAACGTTTGAAATCAAATACTTAGCAGTATATTCAACAGAGGCTTATTTAAAAAAGAGTAAAATTGGTGAAACATCATAACTGGGCCCCTCGGGGAAGGAATCACTCAGAATATGGCCTCTCGGGCAGCCTCTCAGTCACCCCTGACTTAACTCTCGTCATTCAGTCTCTTAATATCTCTTAATAATAGAATTCATAATAACTACTACAGCATGCAACCCGATTTACAATTTATAGTCAACTATGCTCGCTAGGGGTGTGCCGACTCTGGAGGGGCTCCTACAACCCAAGCGTCATATCGCTACTGCGTGCAGCCCGATCCAATATATATATCGCTGTAGCGTGCAACCCGATCTATATAAGTATCGCTGCAGCGTGCAAGCCGATCCATGCCTCACATATATAAATATCCTCACAGTTAGGTTCTCAACCTCCCTCAGTCATTAACCTCACAGACTCTCGGGCACATAATGGACATTAGAGAACTCAGTCCAAATAGTCTTCTCATTTAGAAGTGGAAGGATAAAACCAGTTTTAAATATTTAAACAGGAAAAACATGACCGAGGATATGCTTCTAGCAAGTAAAGTGAGGAACAATCAAAATTCCCTAAAGGTTTCTATAGGTCGACACAAGGCCCCAAGAATGGCATATGGCCCATAATATAGAATAAATATACAAATACGGATAATATAATATTTCCCAAATCAAACATGTGGCTTAATAGCCGCTACAGGACTGACCAAGTCACAATCCCTAATAGTGCACGCACATACGCTCGTTACCTAGCATTTGCATAATCGCGTTTATCAAAACAAGTCAAATATCGAGTTTTGTACCCTCAGTTCCAGATGTATAATGGTTACATACATCAAACCAGTGAAAATACTACTCTGCTATGCCTTTGCCCCTTTAATCGGCCTCCTCTTACGTCAGATCTATCCAAAATCAGAATTATGGAATCAAAATAGGCTAAGGGAACAAACCCCAAGAGAAAGAATTCGATAAATGACACAAATTCCAAAATTACCAAAACCCGACCCCCCGGCCCATATTTCAAAACTTGATAAAAATCATATCAATGGAATCCTTATCCTCCCACGAGTCTATGCATATCAAGAACACTAAAATCGGATTCCTAATGACCCCTCAAATCCCCATTTAAAAGTCAGTTAATTTCAAGCCCTAATCCCAATTTCTCTTCCTTAATCTCCACTAAAACCATAACTGAACAATGGAAAAATGATCAACCCAAATAAATAAGCTTAGGAAACTTACGCAACTGATATCCTTTGATTCCCCTTGAAATCCTATGCCTTTGCCTCTTTCCCGTCTTCAAAAATGATGAACTTAGCAAAATTTCGCGAAGAAGACAATATATACCTTCTAGCTAGGGACATTCGCATATGTGGTCCAAAATCCGCTTATGTGGTACCATATATGCAGTTCTTCCTTTGCTTCTGCGAAAATCACTCAATGAATCAAAATCGTTTCTACGACCCGCTTCTGCGGTACCGCATATGCGATTCTTCCTCAGATTTTGCGGAAATCACTTAATAAACCAAAATCGCTTCTGCAACCAACTATCCGCAAGTGCGGCTTCGCATGTGCGGTCCTACAACCGCATCTACAGCTTCTGACCACTCCTCGATGATCCACTTCTGCGGCTCCTCTTTCGCATGTGCGGCGTCGCACCTGCAGTCTCCACTCTGCAGGTGCAAAAATACCAAAAGCAGCAAATATTCAGCAGCTGCAACATTCCTCAAACTCACCGTCCACCATCCAAAATCACCGCCGAGGCCCCCGGGACCTCAACCAAAAGTGAAAACATATCCTAATACCTTATTTAAATTTGTGCTAATCTTCAAAATACCTTAAACAACATCAAATCAACCAAAACACCTCGGATTCAAGCCAAACTTTCTAAAATCTTCCGAATTTCGCTTTTGATAAAAAACCCAACAAAACCGCGTCCGAATGACCTGAAATTTTGCGCACACATCCCAGATAACCCAATGGAACTACTGTAACTCTTGGAATTCCATTCCGACCCCTATACCAAAATCTCGCCTATCAACCGAAAATCACCAAAATCTCAACTTCGCCAATTCAAGCCTAAATCTATTCTGAACCTCCAAAACTCGTTCCGATTATACTCCTAAGTCCCAAATCTCCTCCTGAAGCTAACTGAAGCATCGAAACTCACATCCAATCCCTCTAGCACAAAAGTCAACATTCAGTTGACTTTTCCAACTCAACCTTCCTTAAAAAGACTAAGTATCTCAAGCCTAACTAAATCCTTCCAGAACCCTAACCAATCAACCCGATCACATATAGAACCATTATACAAATCATATAGAATTAGAAATGGAGAAACAGAGTGATAACTCATGAGATAACTGGCCAGATCGTCACATGAGCATGCATAAGGAGATGAGGAAGTTGCGGATACATTATGCTTGTACAAATATGAATGGGAAAATTTGGGCTTTGTAGATGAAGATATTTATATAGATATTATAATGAACATGGAACAACAAATGACTTTAAAGTTGTTTCATAGGAATTTGAACTAGGAGATTTGTGTAACTCTTGTATATGCTAAATGTAATGCTATTGAAAGATTGAGCTATGGGATTCAATGTACCAGTTGGCTTCAGATATAGAATCCCCTTGGCTTGTTGGAGGGAATTTTAATGTGATACTATCTGAGGAGGAGAAGTATGGGGGCCATCTAGTGTATTTTAGTGAAGTGGAAGACTTTGCACACTGTGTTGATACATGTACATTATATGATCTTGGCTTCAAAAGGAGTTTGTATACTTGGTGGAATGGAAGGTCAGATATTGCATCTTCAAAAGGCTTGATAATTTCTTTGCAAATCAAGAATTCCTTGATTTGTTCCCATACTTAGAAGTTGAGCATCTTATAAAATATGGATCTGCTCATGCACCCCTTCTACTGTCATGTTATATTGACACCGTTCAAGTGAAGAAGCCTTTCAAGTTTCTTAATTTTTGGGCTAAACATGAGACATTTTTAGTGTAATAAAGGAGAATTGGGTAACTGATACCATGAGGAATCCTTTCATTATGTTCCAAAGTAAGTTGAAGAAAGTAAAGTCAGCTTTGGCAGCCTGGAGTAAGGAAACTTTTGGAGACATCTTCAAACAAATTGCAGCATTGGAGGATATCATAAAGATTCATGAAATTGAGTTTAAGTTGAATCTAAGAATAGGGTAAAATTGAACAAGGTAGAAGCTGACCTCACAAGGTCCTATCATCTTGAAGAGGAATTTTGGAGGCGAAAGGCTGGAATGCAATGGTTTCAGGATGGTGACATGAATTCTAAGTTTTTTCATGCTCATGTGAGGGAAAAGAAGATAAGACTACAACTATCTAGAATCTAAGATAATAATGAGAATTGGCTTGATTCTCTAGAAGATATGGTAAGGGAGGCAGTATAATTCTTCCAAGCTCAATTCGCTGAAGAGAGGGTTCCTACCAACTTTGACATCATTCAGTACATCCCTAAGTTGGGGTCTACTTTACAGAATGAACTATTGTGGCAAGAACCAACCATGGAGGAGGTGAAGAAAACAGTATTTGGGCTAAATGGATACAATGCGAGCGGTCCAGATGGTTCACTGGATATTTTATTAGGCAAGTTGGGATATTATTGGGGAAGATATACTTCATATGGTGAGAGATTTTCTTTGTGGTGCATAATTACAAAAATTCATCATATATACAAACCTTGTATTGATTCTAAAGATTAAGAATGTGGCAACATTTTCAGACATGAAACCAATCAGTTTGAGCAATTTTTCCAATAAGATCATCTCTAGAGTAATTCATAAGAGGTTAGTATAGTTTCTTCCTTCTCTAATATCTCCTTATTAGGTTGGATTTGTGAAGTGGAAGAGTATAATGGAAACTATTTTACTTTCACAAGAGATCATAACTGATGTAAGGATGAAAAGTAAGCCAGCCAATGTGGTGATCAAATTAGACATGACAAAGGCTTATGATAGAGTTTCATGATTGTTCTTGAAAAAGGTGTTGAGGTAGATGGCATTTGGTGAGATCTTCATTGATATGATATTCAGATTAGTATCCAACAATTGGTATTCAGTACTATTGAATGGGCAGGCCAACAGATTCTTCAAATCTACAAGGAGTGTCAAGCAAGGAGATCCTTTATCTCCTACTTTATTCATTCTGGCAGTAGATGTCCTTGGGAGAGCATTGGATGGATTATTTGATAATCCAGATTTCATAGGCTTTGGCATGCCAGAGTTGAGCCATAACATCAACTACTTATCCTATGCATATGAATCTTATTTTGTTCTTCTCACTATGGACAAAACCAGCTTGTCATGAATGTTTTGGAAGATTATAAGGCAGCCTCTGGGTAGAAAATAAACAAAGAGAAATCTTCCTTTTATATGCATAAAGGAGCACCAACAGATGAAGTGAATACTGTACATTGATCACTGAATTCCAAATAGATTCCTTCCCATTTACTTACCTAGGATATCTAATTTTCTATAGCACAAAGAGGAAGAAGTTCTACAAGAACATTCTATTCAAAGTCCAGGAGAGATTATCATCATGGAAAGGCAAGTTACTTTTAACTGGGGGGTAGGGCAGTACTAATTGCACATGTGTTAGAGAGCATGCCAATTCACCTTCTTTCAGCAGTGAACCCTCTAGTATATGTGATCAAACAATTACACAAGATGTTTGCTAGTTTTTCTTAGAGGAATTCAGCTAATGGAACAGCAGACAATGAGCTTCTTGAGATACTTTGTGTTTGCCTAAAAATGAAGAAGGACTTGGTTTTAGATCAATGTATGATGTGTCCAAGGCTTTGTTTGCAAAACTGTGATGGAACTATAGAACTAAGGACTCTTTATGGAGTGTTTTCATGAGGAATAAATATTGTAAGAAGATAAATGAAGTGGTAGTACCATGGAGACCGGGTTCTCAAGAAAGATGCTCCAAATGAGGGTTGAGGTGGAACATCAAATTTGGTGGCAATTGCAGAGCGGGGAATTCCTGGTTTTGATTTGATAATTGGACTGATTTGGGAGCTCTCTATCATGCAATAGATTTAGATCATTGGTGTGATGAATCTTATAAGTATGTTGATGAGGTGATAAAAAATTGGTGCATGGGATGAAGGTCTTTTGAGAGAATTACTATCTGAGGAGTTAGCCGATCACATCATGGATATAATCTCACCACCTTCAGATTTCTCAATAAAGGATAAACCATGGTGGAACTAGAAACAAAAGGACTATTCTCAGTAGAATCAGCTTGGCAATTCATTAGGAAGAAAAGAGCAAAAAGCAAATTATATAAATTTTTCTAGGTGAAGGGCGTGCCTTCCAAGATTAGTTTTTTCATGTGGAGACTTTGGAAGGCAAAACTACCATTAGATGATTGGTTCTTAAGGTTGGGATACTTTAGAACATCAAGATGTTGGTGTTGTAGGCATCCTAAAGAAGAAACATTGTCCCATGTTTTCTTGACATCTCCAGAAGCCAAATTTGTATGGAACTGCATTGGTGCTCCAGTAGGGATCAAAACTAAAGGGAAGCAACCAGTTCAAGTAATAAACGAGTGGTGGCTTAAATCAGGAAACTCTAGTATGAAGGCATTTTACCAAGCAATGCCATCCATAATAGTGTGACATTTGCAGAAGAAAAGGAATTCTGGCAAACACGGAAGAATGTATCTTTTAATAGGTTGATATTCCAGATTAATAGGTTGATATTCCAGATTGCAACCACAATTCATATGTTCTTGAAGGTAAGAAGACCAGGGTTTGAAGGAGTTACTGCCAATTAGCCAGACTTACATGAGAAATTGCTAAATCATCTCCCTAGATTGAAATATACTAAGGTACTATGGCAGCTACCTACAGTTGGTTGGATAAAACGTAATATTGATGGTGCTTGTAGAGGAGACAATGGGGGAGATTCTCATGGTTTTTGCATTAGGATGGTATTGGAGAACTTATGTATTCCTAGGCATATGTTATGAAGGAGGCAAAAATAACATTGCTGAAGCTCAGGCCATTTTGGAAGCACTCAGATACATACTTCAAATACAGTTTCCTCCGACTCATTATTGATGAAGAAAGTGTTAGATGGGGTATGGGAACCACCTTGGAGCATTGCTAATCAGGTGGATGAAATCAAAGCTCTTATGTCTAAAGGTGTTTTTCAGATTATGCATGTGCAGAGGGAAGGAAACGAGTTAGCAGATTACTTAGCTAAGTTGACATTGGATCAGGAACATATGATTCAGGTGCAATCGTTCTGGGAATTGGAATTAGAAGGTAGGAAAATATTAAACAATGACATGCTTCAAATACCTTATGTTAGGGTAAGGACTGCCAAGCCAAATTTTAATTGATATGAATGGAGCAATCATGAAGGGTGAGGGTATGATTTGTGAAGGTAGCAAGGAACTAAGAAGGAAGGAGAAAATGGCTAGTAGGGTATGGGAGACATCTCTAGATCATCATATTTAAATCCTTTGGGAAGAGAATATGACGATCATTTTTTCTACTAACATTGTGTTCTTTTCGTAGGAGACGTTATTGTACTCATGCCTTGCCATTTATTATGACTTTTATGGGTAATATTAGCTCTATGTGCTTATTCCTTTAAAAGAGGAAAGATAGCATGCACAAGCATGGAATTAAGGAGGCAAATAAACATTTATAGCATAAAACAGGTCTGGCCATGTGACCTACTGTCACAGGCATTGATCTTTGTGGCGCAAAAAAAGACGACATGGCTATTCTTACAACAAGTGGACCTGGGCAGTGATATTTAATGAATGGGGCTATTAACTATCTTTTTTTAATATGATTAAAATGACGTACAACACACATTTACAGAGACTAGTAGCCAAAAGTTGAGGAAGATTTCGAGAGTTTAACCAAACATAAAAGCCTCCTAATTAGCCCTCATGGAAGTCAACGTGTCACTCAAAATCCACATAGTGAAAGACCATGACATGAAAGAAAGTCTTTGCTTATAAGTGGAAGAGGATGGAATTGAGTGTGTTGATATTGGGAATTAGCGAAGCAATGACAAGTTTTATAGAAAGGTTACAAATAAAGTTGAACAATTATATTCTTCCATGGCACGTGTGTTATGGATTATCCCATATAATTATCTTTTTTCAAAACCTTCACCTATTAAAAAATCTTAAAGAAGTTATGTGCAAGCAAAATATTACTACGAAATAAGATGAACTCACTCTATAAAAATGTTATAACTAAAAGGGCATAGCCCAAGTTGCAAAAACTTGCTGTTATGTTGAAAAACATAAATAGTTGCTCCAGGCTATCGAGCAACATTTACAATAGAGTTGTCGCTTGGGAGAATCATGGATAATCAAACATCTCAGTAAATGACCAAATTAAAACGAAAAATATAATCACAAATAAAACATAAGAATAAATTTTATAAACTTATTCTATCTTTCCTATTAAATTATAATGTATGGCTCTTCGCGCGGATAAGTTAACGATATAAAATTTTTTCTAAGACCAAAATATTAAAAGAGTTACCTATAGCATACACTTAATTTTGTACCTCCATCTCAAATGTTTTCTAAAAGTTTCTAGTTGATGCGTTTATGTAAAAATACTTCTATTTTGCTATGTAAAAGTACTTCGATTTTGCACAATTTAAGAATTTAGTAGGTCTATATTCAAATAGTATTGACGTTTTATTTTTTTTTTCTCCGATGATATTTTTGAATTCCCCATTTCTCGTTTTGTCTTTTTTCCTGTTGATAAACTATCCACTATAATAATTTTTTTAGTTTTTTTCAATAGATTTTTGTAATAATTTTCTCCATGTATACCTACCTTATATATTTTTAATTCATTCCAACATTATCTACCCGTTCCCAGCTATCCTCAGTTTTTTTTTTCATTTTTTCCACCATGTATTCCTTTTTTATTTTTCTTCTTCCTTTTTTCTCATACTCATATCATTCAATTCTTTCAGTAAAATAAAAAATTCGATATCTTTTCGTAAATAATCTAAGCCAATTCACGTTTCTCCTCTTACTAATTAAGTCATTTCATCTCTTAATTAATTTTTTGTATATTATACTTTGTACTATATAATAAAAATAAAAAATTACTTTTAAAAAAATCTTAGTTATACCTCCCTCTCATTCCCACTCTCACACATTTCTGTATAAAAATAATTTGATGTTAAAAATAAGAGGTAGACATTTAAATGTTTAACAAAATATAGTATGACTTGTATCCAGAATACACTTTTATTTTTATTTTCTTGTTTCATTTATTTTCTAATATTTCACACTCAATTTTTCTATAAAACCAGAAATAATTATCCTTCCTTAAATAACCAAATCAACAATCCCCTTCATAACAATCTTATGAAAAATTTCAAAAACTTAGTACTCTCTTAGATTGCTGCTAACATTCATATATGTGTATATATATATAGAGAGAGAGTTCACTTAGTTTAATCATTCCTAATATAAAAAATAGGGCATTTTTACGCCCCAAAAGGCAAAATTATTACATATGCACTTGTTCTACAATTACAAGCCTGCATCAGATTAAGAGTAGCAAAATATGCACACATCATTGATGATAGCTTCTTCATCAAGCTTGTATTTGACTCCCCAACAACTGTGATTTGTAGTGACATATGTTTTTCTCTTCCCCATTCCTTATTGAACAACCAAAAGATTAAAAAATAAAAGAACCTTCGGGAGGAAAAAAAAGATTTTTCTATAGAGAGTGCTTCAAACAAAAATGAGAGAATGAAAATGAATAATTATAGATGAAGAGGAGAGAGTTATGTGATTGAGAAGATATTACTTAGTATTTATAGTAACCAAAAGAAAACAAAACAAACCAATACAATTGATAACTTGAGTAATAGGAAGGGATAGTAACGTATTTGAGCAATTATTGTAGTATAATTAGCATTATGTATTATTGCATATGTTATAACTTTAATTGCAGTCGTTTCACTTTTTCTCTTGGATAGAAGAAAACATATATTTAGTAGAAATATAAGATAAAAATGCAAAAAATTGAGAAAAAGATAAGTACTTTTCCTGGCCAAAGAGAGGTGCCAAATCAGCATTCTTTTTCCCTCCTTTATATATATATATATATATATATATATATATATATATATATATATATATATATATATATATATATATATATATATATATATATATATATATAGAGAGAGAGAGAGAGAGATGTTTTTCTCTTCCCCATTCCTTATTGAACAACCAAAAGATTATAAAATAAAAGAACCTTTGGGAGGAAAAAAATATTTTTCTATAGAGAGTGCTTCAAACAAAAATGAGAGAATAAAAATGAATAATTATAGATGAAGAGAAGAGAGTTATGTGATTGAGAAGATATTACTTATTATTTATAGTAACCAAAAGAAAACAAAACAAACCAATACAATTGATAACTTGAGTAATAGGAAGGGATAGTAACGTATTTGAGCAATTTTTTTTTTTTGTAATTAAAATTTTTATTAATCACCAAAGTGGTTTCCGTACAATTCTATAGTTCAGCTATGTACGCAGCTGACTATCAAAAGATAAACAAAATCTGACTAATTGTACTATACCTAAAGTTCTACATTACAGTAGATATTGCTGGAGGTGTACTTTAACTCTAGGAGTTGCCATAATATTACAAGTGTAAGCAATGTTCTTAAGCAGTTTATCACTGGAACAGAAAGTATTTCCAAATATTCTCGCATTCCTTTCCAACCATAAGACATAAAACATTTCTGCAAAGGTCATTTTGAAAATATGAGCTTGAGGAGATTTCCCTTTAGCATTATCAATGATCCAGTATACAAACTGTGGCCAATTCTGTCCAGCAGGTTGTGTTACTCCAATCCATTGCAGTGTGTGATACCTCAGTTGAGTAGCAAAGGGGCAGGCCAGGAACAAGTGGTCTCTGGTCTCCAATGTTTGTTGACACATGACACAGTTGCCATCCACAGTCGAGTTCCATTTGATCAACCTCTCTTTAGTAGGAAGTCTGTCTTGTAGAAGCAGCCAAAGGTTGAAGAGTGCATTAGGTCGAGCAGAATTCTGTATGGTTAAGTTCTTCCAAGAGACTCTAGGTAACTGTCCAATCTGTTTAAGATAAATCAATCTGATAGAGCATGCAGGCTTATGCAACAGTTGGTATTGCTGCAATAGAACAGTACCTTCAATGATCTTCCGGACCATCCAACTGGCTTGTTTAGGAATATTCATGGACTCCAATTGTTGTTGCTTGATATAAACTGTGTGAATCCATTTCACCCATAATACATCCTTCTTGTGAGCCAAATCCCAGCTTAGTTTTGCAACAGCAGCTTTGTTCCACAATAGGAGATTGGTTAAGCTTAAACCTCCAGCAGACTTTGGTAGACAGATCTTTTCCCAGGCCACATATGCTTTCCTTGTTATATTAACTGAGTCAGACCATATGTAGGATCTACACACTGCTTCTAACAGTTTTATAACTTTGGAAGGAATGAGAAACAGTTGAGCCCAATAAGCTTGAATACCAAAGATTACTGATTGAACCAACTGGATTCTATCAGCATATGACAGTTGCCTGGCAGTCCAGGATGTAATTCTAGCGGTAATCTTGTTGACCAGTGGTTGCCATTGGAAAACAGACAGCTTCTTGGTAGATAGTGGGATATCCAAGTATTTAAAAGGTAGTTCTCCACGTACATACCCAAGATGATCAATAATTTGCTGTTGATGTTCAGGATTCACCCCTCCAAAATACACAGCACTATTATGCAGATTGGCTTTCATCCCAGAGGCTGCAGTGAAGTGAGAGAAATATGTAAACATGGTACATACAGATTGACTTTCTCCTTTGATAAACAGCAAGAGGTCGTCAGCAAAGCTTAGATGAGTGATTCCTAGTTTTTTACAACCAGGATGAAAAGTGAAGTCTTTAGCTTTCCTCAGTTCTGCCAGAGATCGACTTAAGTATTCCATCACAATAGCAAATAAGAATGGAGATATGGGATCTCCTTGTCTCAAACCTTTGGCTGCTTGGAAAGGTTCTGTTGTTTCTCTATTCACCACTACTGTGTAGCTGATAGTTTGGACACACTCCATGACCCATTTTGTAAACCTGGTTGGGAAATCAAGAGCCTCCATTACCTGTTGCAAAAAGCTCCATTCAACTGAATCATAAGCCTTCTGCAGACCAATTTTGATCATACATCTAGGAGATATATGTGATCTTGAGTAGTGCTTGATTAACTCATGGGCCAGAATGACATTATCTGCAATCCTCCTCCCTGGTATGAAACCTGCTTGTGCATTACAGATGATACTGGTCATAACTTTCTGTAATCTGTTGGCCAGAAGCTTGGAGATTATTTTGTACAGCACTGAACAGCAAGCTATTGGTCAAAACTCTTTGATTGTTTGTGGGTTGGAAACTTTAGGAATCAAAGTAAGAGAGGCACAGTTTGTTGGTCTATGCATTTTGTTAGTCTCAAAGAAGTTCTTGACTGCTTGCAGTACCTGTTTCCCAGTAATGTGCCAAGTTTGTTTAAAGAACAAGGCATTATAACCATCAATTCCTGGAGCTTTGTCATTACCAATTGCTTTTAAACTTTCCAAGATCTCAGTGTCACTAATGTCTGCAGCTAATTCCTTCTTCTGGTGGTGAGATAGTCTAGGACCATTGCTCATGTACATTCTGTTAACAGCTGGAAGGGAAGTAGCTGATGTACCCATAAGTGATTTATAGAAATCCTTGATCTCCTTCTTCAGGTCATCTGGATCAGTAATCTTCAAGCCTCCATCTGTTATAAGTTCAGTAATCCTCTTATATTGGTTTCTCTCCTTCATTACAGCAGAAAAATATTTGTTGTTGGAGTCCCCTAGTTGGATCCATCTGGCTCTAGATTTCTGTTGTAATACTAATTCTTCAATCAATGACCATTTTTCTAATTGCAGCACCAGTTCTTTTTCTCTAAGTTGTAAGGCATCAGTATAGGAGAGGTTCATCTGGTGTTTCATATCTTCCAGTTCCTTTCGGCTAGCCTCAATCTTCTGTGTAATAGTCTTGAAATTCTCTAGTATTTAGAGACTTTAAAGCTGGTTTAAGGGCCTTGAGATTGTTCCACACCCCTTGAAGGGTATACTGAGCATTACCATTCCAGTTGTCCTTGATCAGATGTTGGAAATCCTTATGTTGAATCCATGCATTGTAAAATCTGAAGGGAGTTTTCCTGAGTTTGTTATCATCTGCCAGGGTTAACAGCATGGGGTTGTGACCAGAGATTAGTGGAACTCCATATACAGTGTGTACATGGCTCCACTTAATCATCCACTCATAATTACCAAAAACTCTATCCAATCTGCTGCACACTCTATCATTGCCACTTTGCTTATTAGTCCAGGTAAAGTATTCTCCCTTCCAAGGAAGTTCTGCCAATCCAGCCTGTTGGATAGACTGTGTAAAGTCTGTAACCTCAGCTTGTTTAACTTGGTGACAAGATTGTCTATCATTACTAGACATAATGGCATTGAAATCTCCTGCTACTAGCCAGGGATCAGTAACAACAGCAAGGTTCTGAAGTGTTTTCCACAATGTCCTCCTTTGATAAATGTCATTGAAACCATATACCACTGTGAGGGAGCAAATAAGTTCACCGTTGAGATTCCTAACATTGCAATGGATGTATTGAGCCTCCTCCTGAATACCAGTGACCAAAAATTTTATAGTATCCCATAGGATCCAAATTCGACCATTCATGGCACCCCTGTAGTTAGTTAGTATACCCCAGTCAGGTAACAAGAACTTAGATATTCTCTCAGCATTCTTCTGTTTAACCTTTGTCTCTATCAGACCAACAAGGTCAAATTTATTGATTCTAAAATATTCTATGGCTTCCTTCTGATTGTATCTTTTATTTACACCCCTAATGTTCAAAAATAACCACTTCATTGAGTATAACTGGTTCCCCCTTCATCCAGGGGGTGATCTGCCCAACTCACTGACCCTACTTCAAATCTATTAGACATCACAATAGGAGATAAAGGTGGAAAGTTTGTAATGTTAAAAACTGGAGATGCATGTGTATCAATACCTTTCTGTTTACTCAACTCTTCAACTGATACTGCAGGGGCACAGGTTTCTTTCTGAAGACTTGGCTGCTGTATGTGAACTTCCTGCTTACTCTGATCAATAGGAGCTGGAGCTTTAACTCTCCATTCCTGAGTCACCTTAGTCTTCTGTATGGGATTAGGTTGTGTAGGTTTGGCCAGACAGTTGTGCCCCACCATAAGGCATTTCTCACAATATGATGGTTTCCAATCGTAGGTCACATCCTGCATAAACTCTTCCCAGCTGGATCCATTAGCTCAATCTCACTAGGTAATTCTTTTGAGACATTCACCTCAATAAGCATATGAGCATACGAGATTCTAGTTTGCTTAGTCGTACACTCATCAGCAAAAATGGGCTTACCCAACACACTGGCAATCCTACTCAGAGACCTGCTGCCCCAGCATGACATAGGAAGGTTAGGGAACTTAATCCACAGGGGAATTTCCTTAGGGAAAGCAGCTTTAAAATCAAAATCAGTAGACCATTGCTTCAAGATCATAGGTCTATTCGCAATAGAGTATGGGCCTGCACAGAGGACTTCCTTAGCATCATCAAGGGATCGAAATTTTACAATATAGTAACCCTCTTCATGGTAATAGAGATCTGGTTCAGGTACATGGGACCAATGTAGATTTATGAACCTTTTCATAGCATTGTACCCTGGACCATTCCCTAAAACAAAGACAACTAGAGCACACTTCCATTTCTGTTCTTCCTCCTCCACAGCAATTGACCCACTGGTTTGCCATTAATCATCGTCGGTGGGATATACTCCAGAGACATGCCATTAGCAGCAAGTCGATTCTTCTGAAATAGACTTGCCCACCCTTTGGGTGCTTCCGTTTTAGCCCCTTCTACTAGGTTGTTGAGCCCTGTAACTGCTGGTTGTGGAAGTTGTTGCATGTGCTCGATTCCCTTATTTCCTTGTACCATCGGTATCAACGGCACAATCGTAGGGCCTTGAATGTTATCTACATTATCAGAGATGGGGGAAAGCAGAGAAACCTCAGCTGTGTTTATCTCTGAATCTGCATGAGCCAATGGAACAGTGTCGACAGTATTGCTCAATGGAACAGTGTCGAGTGGGTAATTTGCACTTACTGGTTGTTTGACGATGGGAATAACTCGATCTATGAGAGCAATCGGAACTTTCCGAGGTCAACCCCTTCCTCTCCCCATGGAAACTCCCTCGGCGTACGTTAACTAACGTGCGCCGAGAGGAGAGAAGAAGACGACGGGTTTTAAAGAAAGATTATAAACAATCATATTATATTTGAGCAATTATTATAGTATAATTAGCATTATGTATTATTGCATATGTTATAACTTTAATTGCAGTCGTTTCACTTTTTTCTTTTGGATAGAAGAAAACATTTATTTAGTAGAAAAATCAGATAAAAATACAAATAATTGAGAAAAAAGATAAATACTTTTCCAGCCAAAGAGAGGTGCCAAGTCAGCATTCTTTTTCCCTCCTTTATATATATATATATATAGCGTAATGATGGCAGATGGATTGCTAAAAAAAGCTAGTGGTCCGCCTTTACACTATGCAAATTCATGGAATATAAGAGTTAATAAGAAAACAATAAATGTTCCTAAACTGTTGAAAATAATATGGATATAATATATAAACAACATTTTAATAGTTCTTGCAGAACCAATCATCAGAAAAGTCAAAGTAACTTTACCTCCATAGTTCTTTAATTATATTATTAGAAACAACGTGAGAAATTATAGCGAAGAACAATTGACAGAATATTCAATAAGAATACTTTAAATAAAAGATTCACACTCATTTTAGTCTCTTTTTATTGTAATTAGATACATGCTCCACCATATCAGACCAATCATCAGGGACTACATTTGAGAGTAACTGTCATTATAAAAATATTGATTTTTTAAAAATGATTACTGGATGCAATAGAACCAAGAGCTTCATAGGAGAACATGAACTAATTTCAGCTCAAGACTGACAAAATAGTTGAGTTTGGTTGCATTTAGGACTATTAATCCATATCAATAGACAACCAATCAAAAAATTGTGAAATATGCTATGCAAGTGTAAATTAAGCTAATGCAATGTAATGGTGCTTCCATTACACGCTTTAAGTTCATTAGAATGAAAGAGTACTAAGGTTTAGAGCCAAAGAAATAAAGCATATAGTCTGACTTTGTTGACCAGTAGAACCTCTAATTCAGTGGAGATCAAATAATAGACCAATAAGAATGTAGCATACCATCAATAAGAAGACAAATTGTATTGCAGAGGTAATAGCTTAATAGTCTTTTTTTTTGTAACACATAAAGAGGAAGCAAAAATTGGCACCCTACATTAACTTTGTATTAATCAAACAAATAGAAGGAAGAGAGCCATACCCGACTTGACTATTTGTTCACCTAACCAAGTACTTATGCAAGTAGGAAAGACTTCTGTGCCCCGACAATCCACGATACAACTGCAAGCTTCATTTTTTAATCTCGAAGTTTATATTTTTCAATGCTTTTTCAGTATTATTTTCATCATCCAGCAAAAAGCTCAATCTTTTACATGCATAGCAATTGTACCCCACAACGTTCAATCTTTCCGTAACTTTATTTAATAAATCCTTACTCATCATAGACCGTTAAAGTACGGTTGAATTTGATCCACAAGTTCATCCCACAAAGTTGCTGCAATTATGTTCCTCATGTATGTTTCATGGTAATAGTTCAGTTTTATTAAATATAAAAAGTCATATACAAATATATAGGAAGTTATATTGTTAATGTATAGTTTATATTATAAAGTTTAGTGCATACACTTCTGATTGTGTTTATAATCTGCAGAATACTTTCCCTGTGAATACAATTCTTGGCTCAAAACATTGGTCCAGGAAGAACAATTGAATTAAAGAGCTAACTCTAGTTGAATGATTTGCGCAGTTAAAAAGTAATATCACGAATATCAGAAATATCGGTTTCTATGTACATATTGTCCCTTCCACATGCAAATATGCAGATTATTATTACTAGAAGTGACAAATAAATCTGGCAAAAGAAAATTGAAGATACTATTTTGATATTCTAAAGAGAGGAGGACGAAGAAAACTGCAGCAACAAATGGTAAGTTAATGCTAAATCTATATGTAAAGCAAATTTATTATATTTGTCACACCTTCTTTTTTACACACCTAACCCGAAGGATAAATGTATGAGAATTTTTTCACTTTAAGTGACATTATTCGAAATGAAATTATGTATTTATTTTTATTCAAAGTCGCAACTTGGGATATGCTTGTTTCTGGTGTCTCAAGTCACCGGTTTATTTAAATCCCAAATCGAGGAAGATTTTGACTTTCCATTTGAAGTCTGCGAACCAGAATTCTAGGTAAGGAATTCTTTTAACCCGAGGGAAGGTGTTAGGCACCCCCGGATTACGTGGTTCTAGCACGGTCACTCAAACTATTACAATTGGCCAATTATCTGATTTTAATACATGTCATCCTATAAATGCAATTTTAAGATTATTTACCGCTTTTAATTAATTTTAGTAAAATTGAACATCGTTTAAAATATGTTTTGGATCACGTTACATGAAATGCACCGGATCCTCGACACATTTTATTCAACATTTTGGGGTTTGGATTTGGGTTACATGACCCGAATTTAGGAAGGTAAAATTATTAAAGAACGCACCTAAAGTGACTAACGTGTTATTAACCTTTGCGGGAAGCTATGAAAATTCGCTAAATGGCATGTTCCGAGTTCTAAATATTTTAATGAAGTAATTAAAGAGGGCCACACAACTTGTGATTTTATTTGGCGCGGCGCACCTCAAATTATTTTAAGGATCATCCTAAAATGAACTATTGTTCTATATTAAAGATTGTCTCTAAAGGCCTAATTAATTAAAATTATGACTTAATTATTATTTAAGGCTTTTGAGAAAGCTCAGGCCTCAAGATCAAGTCCGAATTCAAAATTATTATTTAAGGCTTTTGAGAAAGCTCAGGCCTCAAGATCAAGTCCGAATTCAAACAAGAGAATCTCTATTATTGGAGATCCCCTTAATTTAAATTTGCTACCTATCTTGGAAAGACCCCAAATTGTATTATAAATTTAATAAAATGGCTTTAAATGAATTCAAGCCTCGGCACTTAAGGCTTTGAGACCAGCCCAAGAAGTAGCCAGCTTGTGTGAAAAAAGCTGTTCAAAAGTAGGCTTTTGAATAGGCCCAGTACGAGGGCAATAAAATTGAGATTTGGGACTAAACCGCCCAAGCCCTTGACTCAGTGAAATAATTGACTTAAAAGGGAGGGACCTGGTGTCGATTATAGACAATTATTATATATTTGGGCTAAATTAAGCAAATTCTTTGTGGCCCAACGGTCTAGGTATTAATCAAATCAGACTAAATTGATTTTATTAATTTAATCAAACTTTCAGCATCAAATAATGATTCAAATTATAAGCTAGTATCGGGACTTAACTTTTGATTGCACATGAAATACAAATTAGAATTTAGGAGGAAAACTAATAAGGGACGTTTGAGATAAAACTCACATATCAATAGAATTGAAGTATTTTATTCATGTGAACCTAATAGACCAACGGATCCCTCACGAGCAGATATAAAATTCATTAACCGCTGATGTTGAATGAAAATCAATCACTTGTAGCTATTAAATGCCTAAGCTTAATGAATTGCAAGTTTTCAACTCCTTCAAATGACTTCAAATACTCAAATCATAGGCTAAACCATAGCAGACTTCTAGTTTCAAATTGACACACTGTTTTTGAATTAACATATTGCTTTTGAATTTCTGATTTTCAAATTAACACACGGTGACATAAACATCAAACTCGACTAAAACCAATCTAACACTACTAAACACAACACTCACATGATCATGAAAGGAAATAAAATCAACTTAACAGTCCTACAGTTCTGAACAGTCCAAATTAGTTACACATCTAACTAACAAATGGAATTTAACTAAGCTAAACTATGCATCAGTCCAGGAAAATAATTAGAGCAGCAGGCGAGGAATAATAAGGCTTCATTGCACTCTTAAACCAAGCATTACATAGCTCAAAGGTGCAGGATTTGTAGCTAGAAATTAAATTAATATGTGATAAAATACGGTCAGCTAAGCAGCAATGAACAACAATAGTTAATCAACACTTGAAATCAAGTTTTCAGCCCAGGAAATGGTATCAAAATAGCCAGGAAACAACTTGAATGAACATCAACAGTACACAATAAAAAACAAGCTTGAATGACCCAATTTGAACTTGATATAACCCCCAGGACCTCTGAAACCTTCACTACTGAATTATCAGGACTATTCAAACCCTTTTTTCAATCTTATATAAGCTGGAAATCTGATTGAAAAGCTGGAATTTAAATTATCCTAATAAGCTTCAATGGAATAGTGTTTGGAATGAATTTAAGCTAATGAAACTGGAGGAAATCATGTTTTTTGGTTTTCAGTGATTTGTGAAGCTTTTATAATTCTCAAACTTCATATTCAATTTTTTTTTGTTTTCTGGATTTGAAATTTGAATTTTAGACCTTTGTATCTAGAGTTTTTTTTGAATTTTTCTTTGGATTTTTTCAGACTTCTAGCCCTCTCCCCTTTTTTTCTCCTCTTTTGCAAGGCGAAGGACGCCTAAAGGCCAAGTTAGGGCAAAAATCAGAATGTTCACTTTACACCTTTAGTCCCTTACTAATTTATAATTTTTAACTATTTAGTCCCTAGAATTTTGGCTTGTTGGTCAAGTTATATTACTAACTTCCTAAAATTCTAATTAAAACCCAATCTAGAAGGTTCTAGGGGGTTCCAAATTTGTTACTGCAGGATTCTTCATTTTGAAATACCTAAAATACCCTTGAATTGCCCTTGTATTCACCAACCTAGGTCAACTGACCCCAAGCCTTGTTAACTTGATCAAAGCTAATTATAGTTAGTCAATCAAAGGCTGGGCATACTCAGCTATCCAAACAATTACAAAAATTTGAACTAATCAATTTAACCAATCAACACTGGAATTTAACTCTAATTAATACTATGTCTTAAGGCTACTATTATCACTGAACTAACAAAATTGTAGAAGAACAAATCAATTAATCAAACATGAAGCTGTACTATAAAAATAAAAAAAATGAATAAAACCTAGAGAAAATGAGCAACAAGCATAGAATCAATTAAAACTATAACATAAAAGAAAATCAGTAGCAAACATGATCATACAATCGAAGTCAAACACATAATCAAAATAGGAATAAAACTACACAATCAAAATCCTAATTTGAACGCAACAATAAATGAAATACTAAAACTGAACGAAAAGCACGTAGAATTATGTATCAGAAGAAAGAAAAATTGAGGAACTTACTGGTTTTGGCCTTCTAATCGACTGACCTCGAATTGTGTTCCCAAATAATGTTATATGCTCTTTCTTGCGAAGAACAAGCACACAACGTTATTTTGGTATCCAATTGAACACTAGTGACCCTCGAATCTTCGACTCAGACTTGGATAAAGCACTAGATCTAAAACTTGCGTAATTGTGATTGGTTTTGAGGGAATTTAATTTTGGATTTGGGAAGAATAAGGTAAGGATATCCTAGGGTATGATTTTGGGGAGGTTTAGAGGTGGCAGGGATAGACCGCCTTTCTTTGATTTAATATTTGAGACGTTTGGTTGGGATTTGAGGAGAAAAGGGTATGGACTTGGGAAAGGGAAAGAGGAGAGGAGGCTATGGTGTGATTTTAGAGGTTTCGAGGTGGCGCCGCCGGACACGGCAGAGGCGACGACCACTGTTTGAATTATTCGAAGAGTTTGAAGGGGATTTGAGTAAAAGTGAGGATGGATTCATAATGAGGAGGATGAGGAGCAGCTATGGTGTATTTTTGGGAGTATTTGGAGACTTGCCGGCGGCGGAGGCGATTTCCGGCCAGCGTCAGACGACGGAGGACGATGGTGAACGGTGGTGCATATAGGGGTGTGAGAGAGATGACCGAATAGGGGTGGGGGTGGGTGGGGTTTGGACATATATATATATATATCAAGCCTATCACAGTTGTCAACCGTTCGATCAAAAGAACCTAGACAGCTCATATTCGATCTAGCTAAAACAGGATCGTTTCGGGGGAAAGGGGGTTTGGACCGGGTTGGCTCTTGGGTTGGACTTGAGGGATCTGGTCTTGTGGAGTTTGTCTTTGGCTGGGGTCAAATTTGGCCCAAAACCGGGTCTTTTAACAAGACCTCATTTTCCTTTAATTTTCTTTCCTTTTCTTTTATTTATTTTTCTCTTGATTTTGTTACATACAAAATAAAAATGAAAAAAGACCTGATTTTAGCCCTAGAATTACACTAATTAATTTTAAAAATTAACTAAACCCTAATTTAAAAGAAAATCAAGGAAAAAATCAAAAATTAAAAGTAAAACGCAAAGAGGACTATTTTTGTTATTTTCTTCTATTTCTTGTAATGTTAATTAACTAATAGAACCAAAAATATTAAAAATGGGATCCTAAATACAACTGTGCCATTATTGTATTTTTTATGAATTATATTAATTAAAATACATACAAGAATACAAACGAGCGCAAAATCATGCAATTAAATTCTAAAACTCATAAATAAAGAAAAATCCTAATATCTAAGAATTCTATAGGAGCAATTTAAGCGAGGCAAAAATTACGTGCTCACAATATTGGAGGGAATAAGAAGCTTCATTTCAGACATACATGCCTCAGTGACATATTATCAAAGAAAGATAAACAATCATACGTTAGAGATACATAAAATTGGAATTTAAGTAATTCTACATCAACCATAAGAATCACTAAATTTTGCGCCAAGGTATAAACTCCATACCTTCGAAGAAAAAGAGAGCAAGGTAGCATTGTAACTGTTTAAACTAAATGAGTAGAGCACATGGAAAAATAAGGTTTGCGAATGGAAAAGAAATTAATACTTCAATTATCTTTTAGAAAAAGAAGAGACAAAACGTCTAGCTATATTATAATAAGGATATGATATCAAAAGTACACACACAAGGTAGATATCCAATAACCTTTGAAAGCTTATGATGAACATCATCTCCAGTACTACTGCCAAATTTGAAGCAGTGGCTTAAGCAATCCAGCAGTTGATTTGGAGCAACAATCTGAATCTTAGATTCCAACAACATAGCATATGCTACAACTCTTTTTATATTACCTTATGGAGTATGTTTTCGTGTCATGAGGGTGTCTCCTTTCAGATACTACTGCGACATAATTTTTGAAGTCATGAAAAATGGTATAGCCTCCTATGATGTTAGTTCAGAATTGACTATTGAGGGTGTATTTTCTTTGGTCGAAACTTTAAGTATAGAGTTTGATGCTGACATACTATATAACATACTTAAATATGTCCAACTTATGCAGCCCAAGTTGCTATTGCATTCCAATCATAGAAGGAAAGCAAGGAGTTGTAGAGATTAAGGCCATTAACATACTTTCAATGATGATTGAAATTTTTTCCTTTACTATCATTTGGATTTAATTCGTCTGCAAAACAACATAAATCGTTGACTATACAAATACATTTCATTGTCAAAAAAGTAAAACATTTGATCTTTGTCAATACTCTATGACCAGACATCAAATTTCTTCATACTATCTCAGAAAATAAGAATCCCACTCTTTCAAATCAACATTACAAAACTAAAAAATGCAGAAAAAAAGAAAACCAAAACGAATTGCATTTTCGAATAGAATGTTGAAAAATCCAGCTTATAATCTGTTGCAATTGACATAACTGAACAGTAAATGGAAAAAGAAAAAAGAAATTTTGATTATAACCAAAATAGTAACAATTTTAGACCTGAGAATATGTATGCTTAACAAATAGAAATATCGAAGCCTTCGCTTATTATTAACCAATTCTCTGAAGATTTCACAATACATGAGATCCTTGTCAATACTATATGAGAATATCTCGTCTTGTATGACAAAAGACTGTATAGTACTAGAGAAAACTATATGAATAGAATCAAGTAATGAGATTGAAAAGATGAAATTCAATTATGTGAAGATGCATAATTATACAGAAAAAAAAACACAAAAATAGACAGCTAATGATTCCTACTTTGAAAAATCTTTAAGAAGTTGCATCTGTTATGAGAACCAACAATTTGGATGCTTAATATATAATAATTAGATAGTTATAGACATCTTTAACAGACCTGGATAGTGCATCGGTAGCGTTTTTAATATGTAATTGACCCAATACATAATACCGTCTTGCTTTAGTTAAATTTCTTCGTGTCCATCATCGTTCTAATGTGAAAAAAAAGAAGCATCATAGCATTCATACATACATCGTTCTGCACTCAAAAGAAATAGTTCAGAGAAACAGAAGTTTAAAAATACGAGAAAGTTGAATATGTTACCTTCCTGTAAAGCCAATTCAATTGAATATGGTATTTTCGGATCAAAGTAATCCCACATTTTTCACATTCGAACGACTCTAACTTTGAGATTCCATTGCATCGAGTTACCTGAAATTTGTTTGATATGATGAAGTTGTGTAGTCATATTTGCAAAGCAATTGTAATCAGACTGGTATATTGAGTAGATAAAATATGAAGTTGAAAAGCTTTTGAAAATATAAAGCGCATAAATCAATCAGTTATGGAGGTGTAGATAAAATAGGGATTTCTGGTTGGAAGCCCATGTTTGGGAGCACGATCAGTCGTGGGATAAAATCCGACTGTTTCCCTCCCTTTTTTTACTTTTATGTAAAAAAAAAATAATTGCAAATTTAAGTAGGCAGTTGTTAAAGAAAAACGGTCAACTTCAAATATGGCCGTATTTTAAAAAAAAAAACTGTTTTCCTCCTTTTTTTTTTGTTAACTTTTATTTATAAAAATATAATAGCAAATAGGAGAGGGTAGTTGTTGAGTGAAAAACGACCAACTAAAAAAGTGGGAAGATTTTTATTTTTTTTGTAACAGCCAACCAAAAAGGGGAAGAAATTGTGTTTTTAATAGGCAAGTCTAATAATCTAATATCTACTACTACTATTACTACTAATAATAATAATAATAATAATAATAATAATAATAATAATAATAATAATAATAATAATAATAATAATAATAATAATAATAATAATGAGATTAACTGCAAAATCATAGAAGTTTTTGAAATTTGATAAATTTAACTTTGTTTTCCTGATTTGTAGTTTAAATTTAAAACTCCAACTATCTTGCAGAGTTGTCCTAATTTTTGACATGTGTTAGAATTGTGACTATTCCACTTGGTAGCCTAACATAATTTTGCTTTTGTTATTCTATACAGATAGATAAATTAAATCGATAGAGCATAAGTCTAGGAAGGTTCTAATTTTCTCTAACGGTAAAGAGTCAAAACTGTCCTCAACCTATCGACTCCGGAACAAAATTGCCCTCCGTTAACCTTTTGCAAAGAAAATGCCCCCACCGTTAAATTTGTGGCATACTTATGCCCCCAAAATCTAACAGATGCTTGTATTTAATTTTTAATTATTGTTTAATGCCACGTGTCACGTAACGATTGGCCATTAAATAAACTTGACCCACAATCAATTCTCACCAAGTTACGACCCAACCCGACCGACCCGATCCAAAAAAGGTTAACGGAGGGCAATTTTGTTCCAGAGTCAATACGTTGAGGGCAGTTTTGACCCTTTTTCCATTCTTTATATGTCCCAATTTGCTAGTAACAGGCTTGAAGTGTAATGAGATTTCCCGCTTTCCAACAAATGTAAAGAGCTTGATATATCACATATATTCATCTTCAGTTAAGTGAATTGGTCATTCCTATCCAATGGGGGGCTGGTTTTTCATGGCTTGGTTATGGGGGACGGGCTGGACGCCTGGTTCGTGATGGAGGGGGGCTGTTTGGTTGTGAAGTTTTCCGGCGATGTGAAGGTGACGGGCTGGACGGGGAAGATGAAGCAACGGGGTAGCCATGGGAGGTCGTTTGGTGGTTTAGGGTTAGAGAGGGTGTGTTGTGAGGAAGATGAAGAGAGGGTTTGGTGTTTTTTGGGTCGGGTCGGTCGGGATGCTTGTATTTAATTTTTAATTTTTTTTAATTCCACGTGTCACGTTTTGATTGGCCATTAAATAAACTTGACCTAAAATATATTCTCACCCAAGTTCCGACCCGACCCGACCCGACCCAAAAAAGGTTAACGGAGGGCAATTTTGTTCCGGAGTCAATACATTGAGGGCAGTTTTGACTCTTTTTCCGTTCTTTATATGTCCCAATTTTTAACCTTTTTTGGGTCGGGTCGGTCGGGTTGGGTCGGTTTGGGTCGGAACTTGGGTGAGAATTGATTTTGGGTCAAGTTTATTTAATAGCCAATCGTTACGTGACATGTGGCATTAAAAATAATTAAAAATTAAATACAAGCATCTGTTAGATTTTGGGGGCAGAAGTATGTCACAAATTTAACGGTGGGGGCATTTTCTTTGCAAAAGGTTAACGGAGGACAATTTTATTCCGAAGTCGATAGGTTGAGGGCAGTTTTGACCCTTTACCGTTTCTCTAATGATAATTGATAAATATATTAAAATAATAACTACAAAAAAATACAAATAAGATGAAAAGTATAATGTTGCAAGCTATTGAAAAAGTTGGAGTTACCAAGCAAAACCTAAGAGAACTGAGAAGGTCTATAAAAGTTTACCCTTTTTTTTGGTTAAAAGAAAAAATTTATATTTCAACCAATATAACTGTACATTACGTATTATTTGGGACTATAAAACACCTCTCAAAATTGATCAACTATCCACTATACAACTCGAAGGCTGTTAAACTAACTTCTAATCTACAAAACTGTGACTATATTCAAGGATTACAAAGCGGGTAACAATTTAAGTATTGTAGAGTAGGCTGCCATTTGTTCATTTTCCTTCCAGTGATGTGCACTTGGAGTGCAATCAGTCTTGCTCTAATCTTAGCATCCATGCTCAACTGTCTGAATCGTCTTTCATTCCTTTCCATCCAGATATTATATACAACTGCACCGAATACCACTCCTAGGATGGTTTTCCTTGGGTTCCTATTATTGACTTTGTGAGAGAGCCATTGGACTTCATGCTCCCAGTTGTGTATCATTCTATTGAAGTTCAGCCACCTTAGTAAACCTTGCCACAATGATTGGGAGTAAGGACATTCAAAGAAAAGGTGGTCATGAGTCTCTGTGTTGCCACTATCACAAAAAGAACATGCCTGGTCCGTGTGTATACCCCATTTTTCTAGCTTGTCTACTGTTGCCAAGCGTCGATGCAATGTCATCCATAGCATGAATTTCTGTTTCGACAGAATACCTGGCACCATCACCAGCTTTTTCCAGGGTACTTTGGTGAACTGTGGAATGGAATACCTGTATGCACTTTTGATGCTGTAGCTTCCCTTCTGGCAGCAAGATTGCATTGCTGTCCAGTCATGTGCCCACCAGTCCCTAGCTCCAAATATTTTCCTTACCAACCAGCTAGCCTACTTTGGTACTTCCATGTTAGTCACCTCCTTCCTTTTTATATAATAGCAATGGATCCATTTGATCCATAATTTATCCTTTTTTTGCATCAGTGCCCATAGTAGAAAGTTTACCTTTTACTTACCAGCACACAAAGATACAAAAGCTCATGCAAATTACTATTTACACAATCTCATTTGTCTCTTAAAACTATTCTCTCCGTATCATATTAAATAAAATACTTTTCTTTTTAGTCTGTTCCAAAATAAATAACATATTTTTAAATTTGGAAATAATTCAATTTTAGACTCTTTCATTTTACCCATTTACCCTTAATGAGAAGCTTTTATAATCATACATATATCATGATCCCACAAACTTTTTACCCCTTAAGCTTTTAAGACCACAAGTTTCAAAAATCTTTTTTTTTCTTAAACTACATGCCGAGTCAAACTAGCTCATTTAATATGATACGGGGGAATAAAATTCTAGGATCTGCATGCACCATAGTTAGAGCCTTCAAAGGTTCCAAATGGATAACTTGAGTAGGTTCAAATAAGACATCCAGCGAAATACTCTGAAGGGCTCATTTACATTAGTTAGTTGTATACGAAGTGATCATGCATCAAAGTTATAATTGAACTGATTCTGATACAAGACATTAACAGAAAGGCTCAGCTTTTTCAATACGGAATAAAATGACTAAAAAAAGAACTTAGAAGCATGAAAACCCACAGATAAATTTGTTAGATAATACGCTTAACGCTAGAGGGGGGTGAATAGCGTTATAATAAAATTTAGCGTAAACTTGCGGAAATTAAAATTTGCAGGAAATAATTAAGTGCGTTAAATAAACAAAAGGAAAGAACGCACCGATGTATTCTGGTTCACCACAACACGTGGCTAGTCCAGTCCCCGAGAGACTCTCTCGAGATTTTTCACTAACTTGTCAAGCTTACGGGTGCTCAACAAACCTTTACAACTTAAGGACACAAGCCTTAACACCTTTGCTCGGAGATACAACACTCCAAGACTTCAACCAAGAAAACACAAGTTCCTTACAACAAGAGAATCATTCTTCTCTTACAAGTGTACAAAACACTAAGCACTCAAACAAAACACTCTTTAATGAGTAGATATGAGTAAAAGAAGTAGGCTCAAGATTACAACAACTATGGACAAGACTTTGGCTCTCAAAAGCTTTATGAAATGAATATAAAATGATAACAATAATATGCAAGCTTATAGCAATAAAATGATCAGTTGTTGTGTGTTGTTGTGTTTAAAACACTGAAATGAAGCTGTATTTATAGTTGAAAAACTTGGCATTACCGTTGCCTAATTGCCAATTAAGAGTTGCTGATTTTACTCTGTGACAATCGATTGTCAGGAAGCCGCAATCGATTGTTTGCCAATCGTACCAAAAATCAATCCCAGATTTTACTCTTAACAATCGATTGTCCAAGATCAACAATCGATTATTGGCAACGTTCAAAAAATCATTTCCAGATTTTACGTAAAACAATCGATTATACCAAATCAATAATCGATTATTCAGCAACGTTCAAAAAATCTTTTTCAGATTTCAATATCAACAATCGATTGTACAAAATCAACAATCGATTGTACAAAATCAACAATCGATTACCTGACGGTATTTGAAAATTTTACGATAACGGTCAGCTTCACAATCGATTGTGCAATGTTAACAATCGATTATGTATCAGACTTTGAAAATCATTTTAGACACTGCCTCGTGACAATCGATTGTTATATACTCACAATCGATTATTTAATAATTTTGAAAAAGTCTGGAAGTCACTGCCTCAACACAATCGATTGTCATATGTTCACAATCGATTATTTTGTGACTTTTAAAAAACTGATGGACACTGTCTCTTCACAATCGATTGTCATTAGCTTCACAATCGATTATTCTGAGTTTTGAAAAACTTTGATGGACACTGCCTCATCACAATCGATTGTCATTAGCTTCACAATCGATTATTCTGAGTTTTGAAAAACTTTGATGGACACTGCCTCATCACAATCGATTGTCATAAGGTTCACAATCGATTGTCATGCAGTTTTGGCTTAACATAATCGATTATCATAAGTACATAATCGATTATCTTAGTCCAGATTTTAGAGGCATGTTTAAAAATCATTTTGACTAAAGTAAATATGCATGATTTAAAATCGTTTAGCATTAAATTAAATATGCATGATTTTGTAAAAATAATTTTACGAGAGAAGCCATGTCATGAGTCAAGTTGTCGGATCAAGATCACAATTAAGAACGACTCATTTAAACTATAAAAAACTTTGTCTTGTGCTTGAATCTCGTTATCCACCAATTATGCGCTTGTACTTGAACTTCGTCATATATCACTTTGCGCTTCGTTTGTCATTCATCAAAACCTACACATAAGAACACACGTTTTAGTATAAAGCCTTGAGAACGTGTTTCCAACAATTTTCCCCGTTTTGATAATGGCAAACTTTAAGCGGGATATGCAACTTAAACAATTTATAATGACGATTCAAGACACGTAAAGATATGCAATAAGTATGCGATTAGTTCCCCCTCAATATATGAATTCCCCCTCAATTTAAGCTTATAAATATTGAGAGTGCATACCCGTTATCTTCCCCCTTTTGCCATTAGCAAAAATAATATAAGAAGATGCCAAAAATGTAAATAAAACTTGTTTATTTATTGGAAAGAAAACGTGATTACTTAAATAGAGTACAATAACTCAAGTAATAGCAGAACAATCGATTATTGATACGAGGTAATCGATTATTTAGACGACAAAGACCGAATTTTCTGAAGAAGACTTGATTATTGCGCGTCATGCTTTATAATTTCCACTACCTTTAGGGCGATACCTGCAAAAATTTGTTAGACGTCTCCGACGCTCAAGTTAGAAATCATGTAAGATAAAAAAGATGCAATGCATGACTTAGATCAGCGTGGAGTCAAGAATCCCGAGTTCACTACGAATTCGGAAGAAGGACTCTTTCTCTAAGGGTTTAGTAAAGATATCGTCCAATTGGCCTTTGGTTTCAACAAATTCGATTTCGACATCGCCCTTGAGAACGTGATCTCTTATAAAATGATGTCTAATTTCAATGTGTTTTGTTCGCGAATGAAGAACGGGGTTCTTCGTCAAGCATATGGCACTAGTATTATCACATCTAAGAGGGATATGATCAAGACTTAGGCCATAGTCCAAGAGTTATTGTTTCATCCAGAGGATTTGAGCGCAACAACTCCCCGCGGCTACATATTCAGTCTCGGTTGTGGACAACGCAACACTTACTTGTTTCTTGCTAAACCAAGAAATGAGAGAGCTACCGAGCAAATGGCAAGTGCCACTGGTGCTTTTGCGGTCCAATTTGCATCCAGCAAAATCGGAGTCGGAATAGCCAACGAGTTGGCATGAAGAACCTTTGGGGTACCATAGAACCACATTTGTAGTACCAACAAGGTACTTCAAAATCCGTTTTACCGCAGTAAGGTGAGACTCCTTCGGACACGATTGATAACGGGCGCATAAGCACACGCTAAACATGATGTCCGGACGACTAGCAGTAAGATAGAGAAGAGAGCCAATCATACCTCGATACTTCTTAGTGTCGACTTCCTTACCTTTCTCATCTTTGTCTAGATGATCGGATGTGCTCATGGGAGTCGCCATTGCTTTTGCATTGTTCATTTCAAATCGTTTCAGCAATTCTTTGCAATATTTGGCTTGGCAAATGAATGTACCTTCTTTCATTTGCTTTACTTTTCTCCGACGTCGCCAATTACCTGTTCGAGAGGGTGATCTTTAATTGTCCTCCACTCGTTAGGCATTTTCGTTTCATTCTCCAATTGTGGCGCTTCCTCCGTTGGTTGTTCCAAGATTTCATCTTTATTTTCCTTATGCGTTTCCACTTGTATTTTGTCTTTCAAGCTATCTAAAATATCTGCAAGATCAAAACCGGAATCCTTTCTCGCCAAGCGAGCATTATTTTCGGTAAATACAACATGAGGGGATTCCTCCACAGTTTCGGTTCTTTTATTAAAAACCCTATATGCTTTGCTACGTGAGGAATAACCAATGAAAATTCCCTCATCGGACTTAGCATCAAACTTTCCCAATTGATCTTTGCCATTGTTATGAACAAAACATTTACAACCGAATACTCTAAAATAGGAGATATTTGGTTTCCTTCCCTTGTAGAATTCATAAGGGGTCTTCATGAGTATTGGCCTTATGACTACTCTATTTAAGATGTAGCATGCGGTACTCACGGCATCCGCCCAAAAATGATTGGGAATCTTAGCCTCTTCGAGCATGGTTCTAGCCATCTCTTCGAGACACCTATTTTTCCTTTCCACCACCCCATTTTGTTGTGGTGTACGTGGAGCGGAAAAGGTATGCTCGATACCGAGTTCGTCACAAAAGTCCGCAAAGAGATTGTGATCAAACTCTCCCCCATGATCACTTCTAATTGAAGTGACGGTTGTTTCCTTCTCGTTTTGAACACGCTTAAGAAAATTATTTAAAATTCTGAAAAGCATCACTTTTATTGGCAAGAAATAAAGTCCAAGTAAATCTAGAATAATCATCAACAATCACAAAAGCATAACGATTTCTTCCTAGACTTTCAATGCGAGATGGTCCAAATAAATCCATGTGAAGCAATTGCAATGGTCTAGAAGTTGAAACAATATTTTTGGATTTGAAAGATGCTTTTGTTTGCTTCCCTTTTTGACAAGAATCACAGATAGAGTCATTTTCAAATTTCAAATTTCGAAGGCCAATAACTAAGTTTTGAGAAATCAATTTGTTCAAAAGATGCATGTTTATATGAGCAACTCTACGATGCCATAGCCAAGTATCATCCTCTTTGCTCATAAGGCAATCCACATATTCGGGTGAGGTATTAGCAAGATCAACCATGTAAATATTATCCACTCTAAAACTACGAAGGATAATTTTGAAATCACTACGTCTAAACACTAAGCATTCATCCGAATCAAATAGGGCAAGATTTCCCTTGTCACATAATTGACTTATGCTCAAGAGATTATGCTTTAAACCTTTCACAAGTAATATATGCTTAATAGAGGAATTTTCATCCTTACAGACTGATCCGATGCCAATGATCTTTCCTTTATTGTTATCCCCAAAAATCACACTTCCTCCTTCTTTGTGTTCTAGTTAAAGGAATTTGGATTCGTCTCCCGTCATATGTTTGGAGCATCCACTATCAAGGTACCATAGTACACTTGATCCCTTCAAACATACCTACAAAACAAGTTAATGCGTTTTAGGTACCCATGCCATTTTGGGTCCTTGAGGGATAGGCATATTATAATGATGCGATTGAGTGATATGTCTATGTCGTGTAAAGCATGCAGGGGCAATACGACCAATGCGTCTACAATAATGACAAGTCACATTGGGGTTATGCATCCTTCTAGGTTCATAGTAACTTGACGGACGAAAATGAATTACTCTATTTTCATTATGACTATTGCACATTTCATGAGAACCATTTCTCCTACTATTAGTTCTAAAATGAGCAGCGTTTCTAGAGTAATGGTCATGTCTAGATGTTCTAGGAGGTTCAAAACTTCTTCTAGTGTTTGGCCTAAAATATGCATCATTTCTAGGGTAGTCTTTTCTAGGTGGTAAGTCATCTCTAGGTCTTCTAAAATGTTCAACATTTGGTCTAACATGCATATTTGTTCTAGGATTGCTCTTTCTAGGATAAGCATTTGTTTTATTAATCCTAGGTTGAGCCTTAGGTGGTTGGGGTTTGGCTTCAACCTTTTCTTTAGGCTCATTCTTAAAACCTATGCCATGCTTGGTTGACTTCAAATTAACAAGGACCTCATTCAAGTTTTTGTGAGAAGAATTAAACTTATCTAAGGTACCTTTAAGTCTATCTACCTCATTTTCAAGATGCATGCAAGAAGAGCAATTTTTAATAGAACTTTCGGGCTTGTCGGCGCTTCTTTTTCCGAAAAACTTGTTTTCCTCTTTCAGCTTTTCATTTTCTAAAATCAGTTTTTTCTAAATCCTTTTCTTTTAAAGAAAGCTGTTTTTGAAAATCTTTTTCTTTTAGAGAAGCATTTTCTTTTATGCTCTTGACAGTTTTTGAAGCTTTAATAAATTCAGTATATAGCTCATCAAAAGCAGTTCGCATTTCTTCAAGAGTAAAGAAGTTTTTAGAAGAGATTTGACATACCTCATCTTGCTTGTCTTCTTGCGCCATAAGACAAAGGTTTGCGGCTTCGTCTTCTTCTTCTTCTTCGCTTGACTCATCTCCGGAGTCTCCTCCCCAAGAAATGTATGCACGTTGCTTCTTAAAAGGTTTCTTCTCCTTTTTGATGTTTGGGAAATTTGATTTGATGTGCCCGGTTTCACCGCATTCATAGCACTTTATTTGCTCGCCTTGCTTTTTGCCCTTTCGTTCATACTCCTTTCGCATGAACTTTTCAAATCTTTTGATAACAAGTCCAAACTCGTTGTCTCCGTCCTCATCAACTTGAGGTTGGCTTGTGCTTGCCTTAAGCGCTATTCTTTGCCTCCTTTGATCATCAACAAGAGGGTTAAGTATTGTAGATTCATAAGTCTTAAGGTTACCTCTTAATGCGTCGATTGTGACATTTGAGACGCCAATGGATTCTTGAATTGCGTCGGCCTTTGATTGCCATGCCGGAGTGAGACTTCTAAGAATTTTTCGAACCAATTCTCTGTCCGTGAATGTCTTCTTGAGGGCATGTTGGTCATTAACGATTATTGAAAATCGTTCGAACATTTCATCCACCTTTTCACCTTCCTTCATGTGAAATAATTCATAAGCATGGGTTAGGAAATCAATTTTAGCTTCCCTTACCTGGTCCGTATCTTCGTACGTAATTTTCAGCTTGTCCCACATTTCCTTTGCCGTTGTGCAACACGATATTTTTCTGTAATCGTCAGCATTTACAGCACAATATAATAAATTAATTGCATTAGCATTATTTTGAACCTTTCGGATATCATCCGCGTCATATTCTTCTTCGGACTTGGGAACCCATTCGTTTTCAACCTTTTTGGTTGGAATTTGATTTCCCTTCGTTATCACCTTCCAGAGATGAAAGTTGTTTGCTTGAACGAAAATTCTCATCCTCTCCTTCCAGTACGTGTAGTTTGTACCGTTGAATAGAGGTGGTCGTGTGGAGCATTGTCCTTCATCAATTCCTGCAAAAGAGTCACGAGTAGAAGCCATGGATGGTTCTCTCAAACTGTTAAGTCTTCAAAGAGTTGGGCTCTGATACCAATTGTTAGATAATACGCTTAACGCTAGAGGGGGGTGAATAGCGTTATAATAAAATTTAGCGTAAACTTGCGGAAATTAAAATTTGCAGGAAATAATTAAGTGCGTTAAATAAACAAAAGGAAAGAACGCACCGATGTATTCTGGTTCACCACAACACGTGGCTAGTCCAGTCCCGAGAGACTCTCTCGAGATTTTCCACTAACTTGTCAAGCTTACGGGTGCTCAACAAACCTTTACAACTTAAGGACACAAGCCTTAACACCTTTGCTCGGAGATACAACACTCCAAGACTTCAACCAAGGAAACACAAGTTCCTTACAACAAGAGAATCAGTCTTCTCTTACAAGTGTACAAAACACTAAGCACTCAAACAAAACACTCCTTAATGAGTAGATATGAGTAAAAGAAGTAGGCTCAAGATTACAACAACTATGGACAAGACTTTGGCTCTCAAAAGCTTTATGAAATGAATATAAAATGATAACAATAATATGCAAGCTTATAGCAATAAAATGATCAGTTGCTGTGTGTTGTTGTGTTTAAAACACTGAAATGAAGCTGTATTTATAGTTGAAAAACTTGGCATTACCGTTGCCTAATTGCCAATTAAGAGTTGCTGATTTTACTCTGTGACAATCGATTGTCAGGAAGCCGCAATCGATTGTTTGCCAATCGTACCAAAAATCAATCCCAGATTTTACTCTTAACAATCGATTGTCCAAGATCAACAATCGATTATTAGCATCGTTCAAAAAATCATTTCCAGATTTTACGTAAAACAATCGATTATACCAAATCAATAATCGATTATTCAGCAACGTTCAAAAAATCTTTTTCAGATTTCAATATCAACAATCGATTGTACAAAATCAACAATCGATTACCTGACGGTATTTGAAAATTTTACGATAACGGTCAGCTTCACAATCGATTGTGCAATGTTAACAATCGATTATGTATCAAACTTTGAAAATCATTTTAGACACTACCTCGTGACAATCGATTGTTATATACTCACAATCGATTATTTAATAATTTTGAAAAAGTCTGGAAGTCACTGCCTCAACACAATCGATTGTCATATGTTCACAATCGATTATTTTGTGACTTTTAAAAAACTGATGGACACTGTCTCTTCACAATCGATTGTCATTAGCTTCACAATCGATTATTCTGAGTTTTGAAAAACTTTGATGGACACTGCCTCATCACAATCGATTGTCATTAGCTTCACAATCGATTATTCTGAGTTTTGAAAAACTTTGATGGACACTGCCTCATCACAATCGATTGTCATGCAGGTTTTGAAAAACCTGATGCTCACTGCCTTAATACAATCGATTATCATTAGTTCACAATCGATTGTCATGCAGTCTTGGCTTAACATAATCGATTATCATAAGTACATAATCGATTATCTTAGTCCAGATTTTAGAGGCATGTTTGAAAATCATTTTGACTAAAGTAAATATGCATGATTTAAAATCGTTTAGCATTAAATTAAATATGCATGATTTTGTAAAAGTAATTTTACGAGAGAAGCCATGTCATGAGTCAAGTTGTCGGATCAAGATCACAATTAAGAACGACTCATTTAAACTATAAAAGTTTGTCTTGTGCTTGAATCTCGTTATCCACCAATTATGCGCTTGTACTTGAACTTCGTCATATATCACTTTGCGCTTCGTTTGTCATTCATCAAAACCTACACATAAGAACACACGTTTTAGTATAAAGCCTTGAGAACGTGTTTCCAACAATTTGTTCATTTTCCAATCATATCATCTGCCTTTTTGCAAAAATTTCTGCACATCAATATAAGAATCAGTCAAGTAATTTATGAATATAAGACAATACTCTAAATAAAGAACCTATTCCCAACAGTGTTTGGAGAGGGGGTGGGGGCATGCTTAAGAATCAATCAACAACAGTTGACGAACTCTCTGCTGACCTATGTTGCTCGGACTTTCCAAAAATGTGGCCGGACCCTCCAAAAGTAGTGCAATTTTTGAAGGATCCGGCACAAGTGCGGCTACATTTTGGAAAGTCCACACAACATATCTGCTGACCACTTATTTTTGCATCATAATCCGCCAGAAACTAGAGATCCAACTTCCATACACCTTATATACCATTGCTGAAAGATTTTGAGCAAACACAAGCTGGAAGCAGACTTTTGGGTTTTGTTCAAGTTATAGGGATGCAAATATACTTGTCGATGGCAAATAGCTAGATTAGCAAAATCAAGTTTGGCAAAAGAACCAAATCAAGAAGCCACCATGCTTCAGATAGAATTCCATTTATTCCAGTGGCATGCAACCATCGTAAGAAAAAGAACAAGATATAACTCTTATAAGAGGACTTAAGCTCTATTTACAGTCCAACCTCAGAATGTCACTGATAGCTAAGTGAGAAATGTTTCTCCTTAGTTCATAAGAAAAGTGAGAAATGTTTCTCCTGGTCTTCAAAAATTAGCAACGATGATTATCTGATAGCTATATCATTAGATTATTTAAAAGATTGACAAGAGGGGCTTGGTCTGATGGTAACCAACCCTCACTTACAACCGAGAGGTTGTGAGTTCGAGCTCCCCAGGAGCAAATTCTGGGGATTTATGCCGGGGGTCTATTTGGAAATAGCCTCTCTACCCCAGGGTAGGGGTAAGGCTGCGTACACACTACCCTCCCCAGACACCACTGAGTGGTATTGTACTGGGTCGTACTTTTTTTTTTTTATTTTTTTTTATGAAGATATAAAACAAAGAAAGATCAAATGATTTCATCCAATCCTACCAAATTTGTCAATCTGCTAATATAAAGATTAAGAAAGAGAGGATGGCGTGGAGAATATTCTACCTAGGTAACATGATAACAACCTAAAACTTTCGACTGAAACATTCTTCGAGAATGAAGGCTTATTAATAATCAAAGAACAGCAGTGTAGCCAGATAGAGCATTCAACATTGCTTATTCACATTAACTTATAAATAAGTTTTACACAATATTCTAGTTAACCATGTAGCAACCACAACATTTTTAGAGTATGTTTGAATGTATACTTAATTTAACCTAAAGCTTCCAAGTCTGCGTCACTCTAAACATGCACTGCAACAATAATCCACTACCGGCCCGCAACTTTCATGGCTAAAATGAAGAATTATATATACCTCTGCTAGATTGAAGAATGAAAAATCATACACATGGAAACATGATACACTTTCCTTGATCAACGAATGTGAAAAAGCAAAAAAGTACTCACTGAAATTAAAAGAAAAAAAAAATTATATGAGAGACTTCTTCCTTACAAGAAGAAAAAATTACCTCTCAATTTTGTCCGACGAGTCCCTCTGGCTTCTTTCTTGAGATCACACTTTTATTATGCTTTTAATCTGAATGTACATGTCTGAAACATTCCAGTAGGAATAAACCTCTCATGAAGAGTATCTTTTTGATAACTAAGGTCAGCTGATTTTTTTTTTGAGTACAGCCAGCAACACGCATGTGCTGGTAATTACAGAGAAAAATACGACCTCTAGTGGAGAGAATGCTTTAAAGTTAGATAAGGAAAATGAGCATAATCAAATAAACAATAGTTTTATGCTTCATGGACTCTTCATTCGCCTTGGAACACCAGTCGTTCAGTTGGTTATGGGTTATTTTTGTGAATCCTCAAAATACACCAAAAAGCATGCTAAAAATTGAATGTAAATTATTCGTACCTGAGTCCACATACAAAAGGAGACAATAAGACAGAGGAGGAAGATAAGAAAATGCAACAATCTATCCAGTAAAAGCAACTCAGAAAGAGAGACAAAGACGAGAGGTTGACACGATGGTTGCAATGTTCATAGGTAAACGACGAACATGCATTGCAATGGTACTACTAAACTCATCAATTCCTTTAATCAACATCCATAAGATCTGCCCTCTCTACAAGAAATAAACTCAAGGAATTAGGTATAACAAACAGATCATTTCCCACGTTTTAAAATTGCAGTTAAAATGAAAGAATAGCTGCAAACTTTAGGTTCCATCTCTGTGTAGTTTCTCCTTTTTCTTCGTACAACACCGCATGAACGGCGAGGACATGCTTATTACTTTGGAAGTCGCAATTACTGTGCATGCAAAAGGAAAATTAGTTTGTTGATAAGCCGAGAGATGTTCCTGCAATTTAGTAGTATTGTGCACTTCAAGATATGACAAGAAAAGTAGTTTGCGCTTCAATTTCTTTAGTAGCATCAACAGATATATAGTAGACCAACTTATCTTCTTGCAGCTACTGAATGTTCAAAGAAAGAGTTTTCCTTGTCCTTGATTAACAGGACCTCCGGTACTGCTATTCCACAGCTACTACCAGCATTTTGGATATCCTTCATTTTATTCTTGAGGAATTTCCATCCTTAAGTTCCTCAAAAGCAGGGTTTGGTTAAGGATTTTCTGGACAGAAATGGAACTTCAGCTTATTTGACTGTGAAGTTCGAGCCTAAAATTACACGGACCATCAGCAAACATTGGATTCCTTAGAATCAATTGGATTGAAGCTGCTACATGTCTGTACATCCAATAGTCAGACATTATTTATTTTTTATTTTCGACAAGAGGGGTTGCTCTGATGGTAAGCAACCCCACTTTCAATCGAGAGGTTGTGAGTTCGAGTCTCCCCAAGAGCAAGGTGGGAAGTTCTTGGAGGGAAGGATACCGGGGGTCTATTTGGAAACAGCCTCTCTACCCAAGGGTAGGGGTAAGGTTTACGTACATACTACCCTCGCCAGACCCCACTAGGTGGGATTATACTGAGTTGTTGTTGTTGTTGATAAGTAGTCAGCAATTGGTACTAATTCAAGTTTTTTCGTACCACTTTAAGCATTCTAATATGATTCACTAATATAATTCACTTTTCTATGATTTTCCGAACAACTCGCATTCTAGGATATAACAAGGCTAGATCGGGGTCTATACCTCATGAGGAAAGGAGAAAGTTATCATCCACCATTCATGACATTCAGTTTTACTTAATAATTGTACTTGAAAAAGTGTCTTCTTCTTTAATTAAGTAGCAACATTTTTGAGGTAATTTGCAGTAAATAGGTATCAACTCCTATCTATTAAAAACAAAACAAAAAATAGTAAATAAAACAAAGAATAAGCCCATAATTTTGGAAAACCAATCAAACTATTATTGTTACCTTTTTCCACTTTCTTTTTTGTAGAATGCCAAATAGATGTTGTACAACTTCTTATTTTTTTGATCAGGTAAGATAAAATAGATGTCATACATCATTAAAGCAGTTAGTAAGATTTTCTCGAATGTTATGCAAAGGTTCGCTAATGTACACTAATTTGCAGTACACATACCATTCTCTGATATTCCAGTACCACCTGCAACTTTTGGAACAGTCCCTACCAAGGATATCTCTGGTAATTTGACTTGCATCCTCAAAACATGGTCCAAGAGAATAATCACATTAGATACACAAAGGAAAAAAGAAATATGTTTTAGCATCAGAGGACTGAAAATTTAAGGACACTGTAATAGCAAATACAATAATCCATCAGAATATAAACACAGTAACATAGCTTTATAAAAACTTTTAAGTTATTATCTTCTAAATAGGGTATTATATATGAAGGCTATATATGTATAGTCTGGATATCAAATAAATTAGCAACAGATGCAATAAAATGCTGACCTATTTATAAGATGCAAGGCCAATTCCACGAGGCATTTTCTTTGAGCTAGAATCTTCAACGTCTTTCAACTGATAGTAGTGGGGTGCTACCTCTATTAGCCATTCTGGTTTCAATTCAGTAACCTGCCGCATGTACTCCTTAGTTGTCAGGACCAGCTCATGGTAGACAACCCATCTAGGAAGCACCTGTGATAAAGCTGAGCTGGGGTGAATATGACCTGTCTGGGGATGCTTAACAGTTCGATAGGATCCACTCTTCTGTAGTCTTGCTGCGTGGGGAAAGAACCCTGATATTATAGATTTCTTAACAAATTCCCAGTCATTAAAATTTGAATTCAACTCAATTCCAACCCTTTCCAGCAAGCCTTCTAACTGATCTCGGATATCTCTAGCTATTTTCATGCTTCTGACTTGGATATAATTCTCGTAGCACCATTGAGTTGAAAAGTTTGTTTCTTTCCAGGAATTGTAAACCTTAAGCAGAGCAATATGATCTCCCACATTGCCTATGTGAAAGTTCATCCATGCATTGTCAGCTTGGACTTGTATGTCCTTTGGACGATAGAAGACTGAGTTCCCCACAGAAAGCATTGCAGCAATACTTATTATCTCAGCAGAGCACTTGTACTTGTCAGAGGCAACAATCATCTTGGACAGCATGGGATCCAGAGGAAACTCAGCCATTTTTTCACCCACTTTGGTTAACTTACCATCCTCATCAAGGGCACCAAGAGCAAACAACAGCTCCAGGGCTTTAAGTAGAGCTTCAGTTGGTGGACTATCCATGAAGTCAAAGTTCAGCAAGTCTTTAATCCCAAGGCTCTTGAGTAAGAGCACGACATTTGCAAGGTTGGTCCTTTGTATTTCTGGAATTGTGTTATCTTCCAAATCGTTCATGTAGCTATGAGCAGTGTATAACCGGAAGCATTCCCCAGGACCTGTTCGTCCTGATCGACCAGCACGTTGGTTGGCAGCCGCCTTCGAGATGGGAGCGACCAGCAATGACTCGGTTCCTGTCCGAGGGTTGTAACACTTAATCTTACAAAACCCTGTATCAATAACATACTTAATCCCATCAATTGTCAAAGATGTCTCGGCTATATTTGTGGCTAGGATAACCTTACGAGCCCCTTCGGGAGTGGGCTCAAATATCTTGGCTTGTAGTTCAGTTGGTAAGTTTGCATATATTGTGCAAGTTATCAGCTCTGCTATTTTTGTTCCCAAACCCTTTATCCGGTGCTTAATGATACTCTCGGCTGTTTCAATCTCCTCCTGCCCCGTCAAAAAAATTAATATATCACCATCACCCTGTGGTTGGGTTGCATGGATTTGAAGGGCAGTAACTACTGCTGCATCCACGTAATCTGCTATTGGTGCTTTTGCATGGTGTATGTCAATAGGAAACCGCCTTCCAGGTATTTTAAAAATCGGAGCGCAGTCAAAATAATCGCTGAACTTTTCTGCATCCAGGGTGGCACTAGAAATAAGCAATTTGAGATCAGGGCGAGCACGAGCAACATCCTTAACCAAACCAAATAGAACATCAGTTGACAAAGTTCTTTCGTGAGCCTCATCAACCATGATGACACTATAGCTCGCCAAATCAGGCTCTCTAAGAAACTCCCTTAGCAACATTCCATCAGTCGTGTACTTCAGAACAGTTTTTTCAGAAGTACAGTCTTCAAAACGGATGGAATAACCAACTTGGTGCCCGAGTTTAACTCTCATCTCACGAGAAACTCGTGCAGCAACCCTCATTGCAGCAACTCGACGTGGTTGAGTACAACCAATCTTCCCACCGTTCTTAGTATAACCCGCCTCGTGCAGATATTGAGGTATTTGAGTTGTCTTCCCAGAACCTGTTTCTCCAACTATAATAAGAACTTGATGATCCTGAACAGCTTGAAGCAAAGCATCCTTATAGGGATAAATTGGTAGGTCCTTCCTATCCTCGTTAAGTTTAGATTTTTTTACTGATGACTCACTGGTAGGATGCTGCTTATCAACATTAACACTAACACCATCGTTATCCATCACAGCTGCCTTTAAGAAATCAATTTGGTCTTTGAACACAAATTGATAATATGTTGACTTTCTGTCTTTTGATCCAAAATGAGGTGTAGCCTTGTGAAGCTGATTTTGCTCCCATGCTTGTTGTGGATGAATCTCCCGTTCGTCGTCCCTGTAACACTGGGTAGTCACAGAAAATCTCTTTTTCTGATTAACATTACCACCTTCAAAATTATCATACTCTTCAGGAACCCTATACACATCCGCCTCTTCTTCTGACCACTGCTTCTTACTAACTAGGTCAACAATTTCCTTCTTGTATCTCAATTCCCGCTGTTCTGATTCAGTCAATTTGTCCACCTCAAATAAGTGTCCCTCTTCTTCGACATCACATTTGATTTCCTCTACCTTCTTCTGCTCCCGTTTCTTCAAATACTCTTGCCTAGATTTTTTCCTCATATTTTCAGTCATAGCCTTTTCTTCTTCAATACGTCTCTTGCCCGCCCGTCTTTGAACATTGTTGTCGTCTTCATCGGCCTCCAAAAGCGTGTAGGTCTTCTGCTTCTTGGCCAACAATGCGGCCTCTCTTTCTCGTTGAACATACACATTTGTCCTATTTTTGCGCTCAACCCTGGCAAAAATTTCTTGAGCAAACTGGCTTACGCTAGTTTCATCACACGATGACAACATTCCTGTATCAACAAACTGATTTGCGAGATCCTCTGCTGATGAACATCTCATAGATGCACTAATAATATGAGCGATATCCAGTTTCGTTGAATTGTACCCTAGGGACCTCAATTTCTCTCCAACCCACGTCTTCAAATCACACGCCATCTTAATTTCGTCTACCAACTTTGTGATCAGACCGATTTTATTTTTTTTTTTGAATGAGGAAGAGGGCATTGGCAAGGCTTAAATAGACCAATTCCGAGGTGAGTTCTACTTTCGTAATTATAATGCGAGTGGGAATGAGAGAATTGAAACCAAATTTGGATTGGTTTTGAAAAGGAAAAAAAAAGATTTATTACTCCATCCTAATTTTGACTGACCCAATAAATTTTAACGTCATTTTATACTTAGTTTCTTTGTCCCTATCTAACTGTAGTTTTGTTTGTCTTTATTCATTTAATTTGTTTATTAAGTATTACTACTTCATAGTTGAGTTATATTTAATTGATCATTTTAAGAAATATTATTATTACTTCATCCATTTTAATTTACGTGAATATATTTACTGAACACGAAATTAAAGAAAAAAATAAATTTTTTGAACTATAGTATAAAATAAAATACATATATTTGTGTGATTATAGATCATTGTATAACGATAAATTATTTTTAAATAGAAAAATACATTACTCTTTTGGCACGGATTAAAAAAATTCACACAAGTTTAAACGAATGAATTATTATTATTATGGTTTAGTTATATTTATTGCTTTATTTTAAACCTTAGTCCTTGTAATTTGACTTTGACCGAGCATTAATTTAAATGCGATATAGTGATTGGAGTGTGCTCCTATAAGCGTAATGTTGGGTGCAACCGATTCTAGCTTTGATAAATGGGCATGTGCCTATGAATATACTTTGGCAGCAAGTTTTTAAATGAGGAGTGGAGATTTATACTTTGGCAGCAAGTTTTGAAATGAGTGGTGGAGATTTATTGGCTGGCCTCCATTTCTCTTTGTCCTTTATATGCGTGGAGACCAAGTTTGTTCCCTGTACATAGGACTCTTCGACGGTAAGGTGGTACAATATTACAGTGAAGTGGAAAAGTTTTTGAGTGTACTATGATAATTTGAACGCACGTTTGACCAAGACTTTGAAAGACGAAAAACACTTTTTTTTAATCAAAAAAATTATTTTTTTAGAAGTTGAATATGTTTGATCAGAATGAAAAAGTACTTTTGAATAGTAACATAATCGTCATTTAACCTCCTCATCCAAGCCCTCATACGAGCACGTAAACACAAACGATGTTAAGGTGCACTTCCAACCACCAACTTAATAGCCATCAATCTATTATTCACCCGTTTAATGCCAACCATAGACTCTCCAAGATCCCCATCCACCAAGATACCTATTCGATTCTTATCCTTTCGGACTCCGGAGTACCAAAGCTTATATTCGTCCGTATCCCTCACCCTCGGCCCTATCCACCTAGTCTCCTAGACATGAAAGTTTAAATTGTTGTTTGGGACGTAAACACTCTGTCTTATAAATTAGTTTTTTCTTGAATAAATTATTTAAATAAGTATAATTTCTATTATCGTTAGAGATCAAAGAATCGATGCGACATATGTCACATTCATTTAATGCTCATACCACGTGGCTTTACATGATTGGTTATGCAGTTTCTCAGTGCTTTTTTAGGGTTTCTTTCTATGGTTAAGGGTCAAACATATCCTTGTACTATTAAAAATAGGCCATATTTATCCTCCGTTTGAATTTTTTATCAAATATGTCCCCACCATTATACATTAGGGCCATATATATCCCTCAACCGTTAAAACACCCTTCCATATTTATTAGTAGCACGTGGCATCTTATGATTGGACCAGAAGACCCGCCCCATTCCTTTAATTAAACCCGCCCCGACCCATTCCTTTTCTTTAATATCAGAGTGGGTGTTGGGTTAGCGACCGGCAACCCAACCCAACCCAGTTACATAATACCCTAAACCCTGCATCCACTTCTTCCTTCACTCTCTACGCCATTTTTTTGAAACCAAATGAAATGAAGTTCCATTAGTTCATGCATCAGTGAAGTTCTTAAGGAGCTCTTCATGTCGCTTAAACTTTTTTTCAAAAGTATCCCATCGCTTATTAATAGCCTCAGCAGTCCACCGTTCATCATCATCATCAGAATCCGAATCCGTAGGCTCATCAAATAGCTAAATTTTTCTTCCTTAAGCTTCTTCTTCTCGAGCTTCTCAATTAGTGGGCCCACGCCCATGAAATCCTCATTTTCCTCAGCATCAATATCCGTTGTATCTAATCTTTTCTTCTTTCTCTCTTCCCTTTCCCTTTGCTTGTCTCTTTCGACGTCGAGGAATAGCTCTCTGATTACTCTATCCGCCTGCGGTGTTCGGTATGATGCGGAGGAGAATAAACATACGAAATGCGGCGGGAGCGGCGGATGTCGGAAATGTGGCTGATTCGCTGCGCCGGCGGCGGACGATGATGAAACCAACCGCAGTTGATTGCGGAGTAGTCGAGCCCAAAATGTCGCCGTTCTACTACTCATTTTGATCTGCTTTTTCTCCCCTTTGAACTAATGGAACTTCATTTCATTTGGTTTCAAAAAAATGGTGTAGAGAGTGAAGGAAGAAGTGGATGCAGGGTTTAGGGTATTACATAACTGGGTTGGGTTGGGTTGCCGGTTGCTAAACCCAACACCCACTCTGATATTAAAGAAAAAGAATGGGTCGGGGCGGGTTTAATTAACGGAATGGAGCGGGTCGTCTGGTCCAATCATAAGATTCCACGTGCTACTAAAAATTATGGAATGGTGTTTTAACGGCTGAGGGATATATATGGCCCTAATATATAACGGTAGGAACATATTTGATAAAAAATTCAAACGAAGGATAAATATGGCCTATTTTTAATAGTACAAGAATACATTTGACCCTTAACCATTCTTTCTACGGCTGCGTCAGTCACGAAGTAACAGTTCTATTATGACACTTCATAATAATCAACTCGCATCTCCTTATAAATACTTCATCCTCGTTGATTGCTTGAAACCTTCTTCCTTCTTCTCTATCCATCATCTTAATCTTCCTTCGTACTTATGTACCTTTCCTTTATATTTTCTGTGTTAAACATGTCTTCTTCAACATCAGACCCTCCCAAAGTTGTGATAGTCAATGAGCTTGCTTCTTCTACTGCCCATAATAGAAGTAGGAGAGGTGGTAGACTCTGTGGCCTTGGTTCGTTGTTTACTCGTACTTGTACTTTTCACATTAGTTCCGGCAATCCATCTTCTTCTAGACCTAGAGCTCCTTGACCCCTGGATTTGTAACGACCCGACCGGTCGTTCTGAACTTTTGCGCTTTGATCGCCAGTTCTTGGGCACGACTTGACCTATGTAATGTATTATGACTGATGTAGATCGTTGGTTTTGGTTTTCAAGAAAATCAGAATGAATTTGAAGGAACAGTTTCAGTTGAAAGCTTGAAATTTGAAAGGATTGACCAAGAGTTGACTTATTTGTATATGAGCCCAGATCAGAATTTTTACAGTTTCTTTAGGTGATTTATGACTTAGGAGTGTGATCAGAATTGGCTTTGGAGGTCCGATGTGAAATTTGGCTTGAATTGATAAAGTTAGTATTTTGGCGAATTCCGGTTGGTACGTGATATTTTGATCCGAGAGTCGGAACGGAATTTCAAGAGTTTTAGTAGCTTTGTTATGTCATTTGGGATGTGTGTGTAAAATTTTAGATCATTCGGACGTTGTTTGGTCGAGTTTTTGATCGAAAATATATTTCGGAAGTATTTAGAAACTTAAGCTTGAATTCGATGAGTTTTGAATAATTTGATATTATTGGAGGTGTTTTGATAATTGGAACAAGTTTGAATGGTGTTATGGATTATGTAGATAGGTTTGGTTGATGTCCCGAGGTCCTCGGGGTGATTTCGAATGGCTAACGGGAAGTTTGAAAGTTGAAAAGATAGAAGAAAATGCAGCAGTAGTGCAGGTTCAATTTTGCCTTCACGATAAGGAACTCGCGTTCGCAAAACAGGAATTTGGTTGGCCTTAGTTTGTTCTTCGCATTTGTGGCCAGGGGCTCGCATTCGCATAGTTATGGGAGCTGATGTTCCACGTTCGCACAAGGATGTTCACGTTTGCATAAAGGAGTTTGGACAGGCCAGCTTTTGCTCTTCGTGTTCGCGGCCATAGGGCCGCATTCGCATAGATGGAAAAGGGAAGGCATCGTGTTCGTATGGGTGTATTCATGTTTGTATAAGGGGAATTGAGCCAGGTAGATTGGAGGTGAAATTTGTGCTTCGTGTTTGCAGGAGTGGGGTCGCGTTCACGTTGGAGAATTTTGGTCATTAGAATTGTTGTGCTTTGCGAACGCGAGCTTTGACCGCGTTCGCGAAGAAGGATTTTAAAGTGCTGGATAGAAGGGTTATATATATTTCATCCGCGGGTTGGAGGTTATTTTCACTACAGTGTTGGCAATTTGTGAGAGCGTTTGAAGAAAATTGAAGAGGGATTCGAGGACAATCGATTGGGAGTAAGATTTATGAACTTAAAACTCGTTTTTATTGTGAAATTAACCGGGAGATTCATGGGAATTTAGCAAAAAATGGAAGAACCAGGGTTTGGATTTTGAGATTTTAAATTGGAATTTGAGGGGTCATTTGGCCTCCGATTTTGGTGTTCTTTATATGCATAGGCTCGTAGCGAGATAAGGAACCCGTTGATGTAAAAAATTTTAATTTCGAGAGGTGGGATCGAGGCTTGGGTTTTGGTAATTTCGGGGTTTGTGCCCATTATTGATTGTTTTCGCTTGGGCTTTGTTCCTTTAGCATATTGTGATGTATTCGCTCTGGTTTTGGATAGATTCAGCGCACGTGGAGGCCGACTTGAGGGGCAAAAGCGTTGCAAGATAGAGAATTTGCCGGTTCGAGGTGAATAATGATTGTAAATGATATCCTGGGGGTTTGAAACCCAGGATTGCACATCGTAGTGCTATATTGAGGTGACTTGCACGTCGAAAAGCGAGTGTGGGGTAGAGCACCATTGGGGATTGTGATGTAGTTTGTCCCGATTGATGATGTTACCGTGTATTTGACTGAAACTTGTTTGTTATTATCATGACTTGGGTTGATTGTCCTATTTGGGCTTCGTGCCAGCTATTTGAAACCCTTCGGGGTTGATTGTTGATATTTCCTCACTGTTTTGATTTTATACTCGAACTCAGTCATATATTTTCCACTGTTTTCAAAAACTCAGCCAAGTTTACTTTGCTTTAACACTTGAAATGATATTTCCAACAATATTTTTGGGCTGAGCATCATGTTTTACTGTTGCCCGAGGGGCTTATGTAATTTTTGACTGAGTAAGGCCGAGGGCCTTTTTTGTGAGGATACTTTTGGATTGGGCTGCACGTCGCAGCAGTGAGATACTGATACTGATATGAGGCCGACGGACTAGATTAAATGTCACGAGATGGCTTAATATTGTACTTGGGCCGTAAGGGGCCCCTCCCAGAGTCTGCACACCCCTAGTGAGCACCGTCTACAATGTATGGATCGGGTTGCACACCGCAACGATTTATGGATCAGGCTGCATGCCGCAGTGATACCGGTACTATTTTATGTGTTTACTTATTCAATTGTCTTCCATTATCTATTGTTGTGCTATTTCATGTGATATCTACCTGATTGCCTGGCATTTTTCTGTTGAGTGAGTGTTGCACCCAAGGGGCGGATCTCTGTGCTTATCTGCACAAATTGCTTGCATTCATTTGCATAACCGTCGAAAAAGTTTTTTCAAAAGAGTATTAAACTGAGCTAAGGCGTTTTCTAAGATTTCATAGCTCCATTGTTTCTCAAAAGATTTTAAACACCTTCTATATAGCATGATGCTTTTCTTTACGTGATTTCTTACTGTTCAGTTATTATTTACCTTTATTACTCACTGGGTTGGAGTACTCACTTTACTCCCTGCACCTCATGTGCAGATGCAGGTATTTGTTCCTCCGGTAGAGGTTTTGAGTTTATCGGAGGCTAAGTTATCGGAGTTCAGCGAGGTTACTGCCAGTGATTGCAGCACCACATTTTATCCTTTTGTTTATCAGTTCTATTTTGTTTACTTCAGGCCTTGTAGTTGTATTTATACTCTAATGGATGCTTGTTACTTGTGACACCCCAGTTTGGGTTGTGTTCGGGTTGTATTCCGCACTTAATAAAGAAATATTTTTCTTAAACTATGTTATTTAGTTATGCTAAAACTGTTTGCAAATATTAACCATTCTGAAAAGGCGAAATGGGTTTGTTGGCTAGCCTCGTCTTCAAGAGAGGCGCCATCACGACCGAATCGGGGTTTGGGGTTGTGACAAGTTGGTATCAAAGCCTAGGTTACTAGGTCTCACGAGTCATGAGCAAGTTTAGTAGAGTCTTGCAGATCGGTACGGAGACGTCTGTATTTATCCTCGAGAGGCTGCAAAACCTTTAGGAAAACTTCACATTCTTGAATTCTCATCATACGTCCTTGATTCGACTTCAAAGGTAACTTTTGAAATTCTTCCACGCGTTCGTATACGCGTATGAGCACTCAGTATTAGATATGCCTTGATGATTTGTGATTCCCGGATCGAGGGGCGAGATGTGATCTCTGTGAGTTTGATTTTAGGCTAGTCTGAAGGACTTGAGCCCGGATCTTTGCCTATGGCTTGAGCACCGAGGTGCTGATTATGTGACTAAGTGCTTCAAAATTATATGTTCGTTATTGTCGCTATTAGTGGGAGTGTCAGCTGGATAGCTAGGCGAAGAGTATGTTAGTACTGGAAGTTATATTTATATGATTTGGAAAACGACGAGAAGTGTCAGCTAAAGGATAGAAGAACTATTATGTGTTTGAATTCCATCGAGATTCAAGGTATAGCCCTGAGTTGTAGGCGTGTGGAGAATCTTTTTATGTTTCCTAGTTGGGAATGAAGTAAAGTTCATGTTGCCATATGACTTCAGACTCCGAAAGGCTAAGTTACTGCGTAATGTTTGTGACAGTGGAAGGTATACAGAAATATTATATTGAGGCGAAGTAGGTGGGTTATCTCCTACAGAGCGCTCTGAAGTGGTGTGATCCCTGTGTGTATGTTAGAAGACCTCATGTGTAATTAAGAAGTACGTGTTGAGATTCGAAGTTTTAGGTTGCTTAAGAGAGTGGGCTTATCTCGTTGCGGGGTTGAATGCGATACTTGCAGAAGATTTATAGTACTAGATAATCTGTGTTTTCAGAACTTATAAATGATTTGAGTTTAATATCACTAAGGTATTGTGACATCAATAGAGTAGAAGTGTTTTGAGCTATCGAGTGTATCGTGATCTATGGATTCGAGCCAACTAGGGGAGTCTGCGGTGAGCAGGTGATTCACAGTTAGGTGCTATATTAGTTCCAGTTTGGGGCGTGCGAGTGAATTAGCTGTTGATAGAGTAAAGGATTATTTTGACAAAGTTTATGTCATGCTTCATAGGTATAACAGAATCTCAGAATGTCTTGAGTCGTTGTTGGTAAAAGATGCTCGCTACATAGAGCATTAAGTTGCTTGGTTGTATTGGGATGAGGTTGTATTCTGCAGTGTTTGAAGTGCTAATGAGGCACAAGTTGTTTGGTTCTTTTGATCAGGCTAATTGCGGTTTGAATAGAGTAGATGACTTGCGAGAACGGTTCTAATGTGTTCAAGATTCTACATATAACAACAGGGTATTTAAAGTTGCATATGTGGTTAGAAACTGAGTTTTCATTGGAAGATGTCAAGACGTGGTATTTTCTATAAATTGTGGGATTCTATGTATCAGTATCATGAAGATAAAGGTAACAGATTTAGATTCGTAGGAAGTCTCTTTAGAGTAAAGTATTTTGAAGGTGGTGCTTTAGGGGTATTTAAGAGAGTATTCATTGGCCTATGAGTCTTAGACGGTGTGGTTTTATGCTTGGGTCTCGTGTGGTAAGTCTAGGGTGAGAAAATATGATGTTATAACAAGAAGGAGTATAAAGTTGAAGGTAAGTCAGAAGGGGACTCGGATAGATGGGATAGCTTGGTAGTGGCTTGGATCGGTATGGTGAGGATATGATTAGTTCCTTGGATGCCTATGGGGTAATGAGTTTATACAAGTGTTTAGCGGCAATGCTCTTGGGTTTTAGTGGTCTGCATGGCTTGGTTGAGTTAGAAGGATTCAGTCTTGACGGTTTAGTTTGTGCAAATGAAATTCAGAGAGTTCTTGATGGCTTTCTGCCATGGTTAAAGATGTGTATTTCCTATGAGCATGAGGAACATGTGATGTATAGTGTTATTGTTCTAGATATGATCAATGGGAAGTTCTTAACTAGTTGAGTGCATAAGTGTTTGTGGCTCGGAAGAGAGCTGCAGTTCCTATATTATCCTAGGATAGTATGGTATATGTGATATGTTAGGGAGGATTGGGATTTGCGTGTGTAAGGTTATGGTTCAGTTCCGAATGGGAAGTCATAAAATTCTTAGGCAGCAAAGGCAGTTTTAAGTGATTAGAGAAACAAGCTTCAAATTATTAGGGTGAACGATCTTCAGACGATTAAGAAAATGGTATTGCTAATCATAGTGATTTTACAAGGGTATATGTATCAGAAAAGGCAATGTGATTAAGTTGATAGAACTTCGGTAGTATTGCGGCACTCTCTTGATTGGATCGACTGCTGATATTCGAGTTGCTTGATGGCACAAGGGAATTTCAAGGTATCTTTCGTGCAATGATTGGGTACTTGAGGTGATATGTATACGGGCGACGTAATTTGGGGTCAGGTATGGTGATTTGTGTGCGACATGGAGTTGAGGACTGGGAGTTCTCAGGTTCAGGCTATACTGTTGTTATGAGTCGCATGTATTGGTTGTTCAGCGACTATTGGGATTTGAAGACCCAAGTGGATCTTCGGTGGCTTAGTATGTTGGATTTTAGATGTGATATTGGGTTCAGACTGGTTGTCTCCGTGTTGTGTTATTTAGGACTATTGCAATAAGACGACGCTGTTGGCTATGCCGGAAAATGCCAAAGGTTGACTGGGGATGTTCGACGGATTATGTCCTATTGGGGATTTTTATATTTGTAGACCCGGAAGACGGTTGAGGAGGAATTGTCTTTCTTATTTGGGCTCTGGTGATGAGTGTAAGTGATGAGGCTCCTCATAATGATTCAGTTTCGGTAGTGGAAGATTTATCGGATGTGTTTCTCGTGGTCGGGCATATCGTCGGGCAAGGTTGTGGATTTCGATATTGATTTGGTGCCTTGCACCGTATCGTACGGCCGGCATGAGTTATAGTAGTGGAAAGAGAAGCTTTAGGCTTCCTTGATAATGAGTTTTTTGGTAGGTCCATGTGGATGCGTGTTCTAGCTTGAGTTGGCTTGATTGGCCCCAAGTTGTATTGTTGAGGGATAGGTTGATTCGATCGTTACTGAGCTTACTAGAGATTTGGGAGATCTAAGAGTGGACTTTTTGTGTTGCGAGACGTTATGATTTGTTGGTCAGGGGCACATATGGTGTGGTTCTATTGAGGTTCATAGTAGAAGTCGAGCGGGAAAAGTAATAGGGTGTTGCTCGGTGGATGGCGTATTGGTTATGTTCTATCCGGTTGGCGTGGTATATGTTACTTGTTTCACCTAGGGTATAATGACTTAAGGTGTTTCTTGCAGAACAATGTTTGGATAGGATAGCACATCTGTAGCGAAGCTATGTGGAGATATGACCTTGCGGGCTAGATTCATGTGTTCCATTTCTATGATATGAGACAGGTTCTCAGCCTTGTGTTGTGATGGTTCTGGTGAGCTTGAGGACAACTCTTTCATTAGAGTCATTTTCATAATTTGAGTATGTTCGGACTGTTGCTTATTGGTACATGTATTATGCCAGTTGTGTCTTAGGCCTATATTGATGTGTCGTGTCGCCAGAGTGGTGTGTTGGACTGAAGGAGATCGTTGGGATCATTAATGAATAAGAACATATTCGATTTCAACTTTGTTTAATGGATAAATATTGAGGTTCGGCTCAGTATGGTCCTTGCCAAAGGAGAAGTAGCCTTATGGATGGTTGATTCGAGAAATGGTTATGATTTATGTGTGTTTCCTTTGACATTGGTAGCATATGCGAGTGTTGGAGTGAGACTTTAGTTGATAAGAGGTTTTCTACTGGTATTCGGTTGTTGCGTACAGCTACTGTGAATAGAAGTTATCGCCTCGTGTGTTTGAGTTATGTGGTATATCATATAGTTGCACCTGAGGTTGCAAGCATGGGTTATTACAGCTAGTTCGGGCCTATTCAGAGTATAGGTGTGCGGTCCTTATCATATTGATGGTTTCAGAAGTGGAAATGTGGTTCTATGGTTTATGGGCTAGATTGGATTGTGTAATTTCAGTTATAATGTGTTATCAGACCTATATAAGATAGGGTGACATGGGATCACCCCGGGGTGTATGCATGGTAAAGTTATTCAGCTATTGGTTGGCTTCTAGAATAACTCTGGGTACGTTTGAGGACGAACGTGTGTTTAAGTGGGGGAGGATGTAACGACCCGACCGGTCGTTTTGAGCTTTTGCACTTTGATCGCCAGTTCTCGGGTACGACTTGCCTCGTGTAATGTATTATAACTGATGTAGATCGTTGGTTTTGGTTTTCTAGAAAATCAAAATAAATTTGAAGGAACAGTTTCAGTTGAAAGCTTGAAATTTGAAAGGTTTGACCAAGAGTTGACTTATTTGTATACGGGCCCAGATTGAAATTTTTATGGTTTGGTTAGCTTCCTTAGGTGATTTATGACTTAGGAGTGTGATCGGTATTGGTTTTGGAGGTCCAGTGTGAAATTTGGCTTGAATTGATGAGGTTAGTATTTTGGCAAATTCTGGTTGCCGTATGAGATTTTGATTCGAGAATCAGAATGAAATTCTGAGAGTTGTAGTAGCTTCATCATGTCATTTGGGATGTGTGTGCAAAAATTTAGATTATTCGGACATTGTTTGGTCGAGTTTTTGATTGAAAATGCTTTTTGGAAGTATTTGGAAACTTAGGCTTGAATTCGATGAGTTTTGAGTAATTTGATGTTGTTGGAGGTGTTTTGATGATTGGAACAAGTTTGAATGGTGTTATGGATTATGTGGATATATTTGGTTGAGGTTCCGAGGGTCTCAGGGTGATTTCGGATGGCTAACGAGAAGTTTGGAAGTTTAAAAGCTAGCAGAAAATGCAACAGTAGTGCAAGTTCAATTTAGCCTTTGCGATCGCGAGAAGGAACTCGTGTTCGCATAACAGGAATTTGGATGGCCTGAGTTTTTTCTTCGCGTTTGCAGCCAGTGGCTTGCATTACATAGCTATGGGAGCTGATGTTCCGCATTCGCACAAGGATGTTCGCGTTCTCATAGAGGAGTTTGGGCAGGCCAGCTTTTGCTCTTCGCATTCGCGGCCACAGGGTTGCGTTCGCATAGATGGAAAAAGGGAAGGCATCGCGTTCTCATGGATGTATTCGCGTTCGCATAAGAGGAATTGGGTCAGGTGGATTGGATGTGAAATTTGTGCTTCGCGTTCGCAGGAGCGGGGTCGCATTCGCGGAGGGTTGCCTGGGTAAAGCTACACATTCGCGAGGTGGTTGTTGCATTCGCGTTGGAGAATTTTGGTTAATAGAATTGTTGTGCTACACGAACGCGAGGCTTTGACCACGTTCTCGAAGAAGGATTTTAATGTGTTGGAGAGAAGGGTTATAAACATCTCATTCACGGGTTGGAGTTTATTTTCACTCAATTGTTGGAAAGTTTTGAGAGCTTTTGAAGGAAATTGAAGAGGGATTCGAGTGCAATCGACTGGAGGTAAGATTTATGAGCTTAAAACTCGTTTTTATTGTGAATTAACCGGGAGATTCATGGATAGCAAAAAATGGAAGAACTGTGGCTTGGACTTTGAGACTTTAAATTGGAATTTTTGAGGGGTCATTTGGACTCCGATTTTGGTGTTTTTTTATATACATAGACTCGTGGTGAGATAAGGAACCCGTTGATGTAAAAAAATTTGAGTTTCGAGAAATGGGCCCGAGGCTCGGGTTTTGGAAATTTCAGGATTTGTGCCCATTATTGATTGTTTTTGCTTGGGCTTTGTTCAATTAGCATATTGTGATGTATTCGCTCTGGTTTTGGATAGATTCAGCGCACATGGAGGCCGGTTTGAGGGGCAAAGGCGTCGCGAGATAGAGAGTTCGCCGGTTCGAGGTGAATAATAATTGTAAATGATATCCTGAGGGTTTGAAACCCCGGATTGCACATCGTAGTGCTATATTGAGGTGACTTGCACGTCGAATAGCGAGTGTGGGGTAGAGCACCGTTGGGGATTGTGACGTAGTTTGTCCAGATTGATGATGTTACCGTGTATTTGACTGAAACTTGTTTGTTATTATCATGACTTGGGTTGATTGTCATATTTGGGCTTCGTGTCAGCTATTTGAAACCCTTTGGGGATGATTGTTGGTATTTCCTCACTGTTTTGATTTTATACTCGACCTCAGTCATGTATTTTCCACTGTTTTCAAAAACTCAGCCAAGTTTACTTTGCTTTAACACTTGAAATGATATTTCCAACAATATTTTTGGGGTGAGCATCATGTTTTACCGTTGCCCGAGGGGCTTATGTAATTTTTGACTGAGTAAGGCCGAGGGCCTGTTTTGTGAGAATACTTTTGGATCGGGCTGCACGGCGCAACAGTGAGATACTGATACTGATATGAGGCCGAGGGCCTAGATTTAATGCCACGAGATGGTTTGATATTGTACTTGGGCCGTAAGGGGCCCCTCCCAGAGTCTACACACCCCTAGTAAGCATCGTCTATGATGTATGGATCGGGCTGTACGCTGGAACGATGTATGGATCAGGTGCACGCCGCAGTGATACCGGTAGTACTTTATGTGTTTACTTATTTAATTGTCTTCCATTATCTATTGTTGTGCTATTTCATGTGATATCTACCTGATCGTCTGGCATTTTTCTGTTGAGTGAGTGTTGCGCCCAAGGGGTGGATCTCTGTTCTTATCTTCACAAATTGTTTGCATTCATTTGCATAACCATCGAAAAAGCCTTTTTCAAAAGAGTCTTAAACTGAGCTAAGGCGTTTTCTAAGATTTCACAGCTTCATTATTTACTCAAAATGTTTTACACTGCTTCTATTCATCATGATGATTTGTCTTAAATGATTTCTTACTGCTAAGTTATTATTTACCTTTATTACTCACTGAGTTGGAGTAATCATTTTATTCCCTACACCTCGAGTGCAGATGCAGTTATTTGTTCCCCTGGTAGCAGTTTTGAGTTGATCAAAGGCTAAGTTATCGGAGTTTAGCAAGGTGACTAGGAGCATTCGCAGCACCGCATTTCATCCTTTTATTTATCAGTTCTATTTTGTTTACTTCAGGACTTGTAGTTGTATTTATACTATAATAGATGTCCGTGACTTGTGACACCCCTGTTTGGGTCTTGTTCGGGTTGTATTTCGCCCTTAAAAAAGAAATCTTTTGCTTAAGCTGTGTTATTTAATTATGCTAAAACTGTTTACAAATATTAACCATTATGAAAAGGTGAAATAGGTTTGTTGGCTGTCCTCGTCTTCACGAGAGGCGCCATCACGACCAGATCAGTGTTTGGGGTCGTGACAAGATCTTCTTCTAAAAATAGGGACCAAAATGAACCCATGCATGAACCTACTATTTTTGAGATTGTGCCTCAAGAGTTTTCTTTTGTATCAGATCGCGAAACCATGAAATTAGAGATTCTTCTATAGCTTCATTTAACCCTATTGAACTCTACCTAAGTTGAATCACTCACGTTCTTCTTTCTTTGGTTCCTCGAGAATGTCACTCGAAACTAGATTTCCTAGTTTTAATTCTTGGTTCCAACCAAAGAATCACTCCTTACCATACTGGCTTTTCTTTAATTTGTACCTTTCACTTTAGGGTTTAAACCTCCCGTTGATTTAGTGATCATCGTTTTTTGTCTCTAATTTAATGTTTGACTTGGCAAAATTGGTCCCACTGTATGGAGGGCAGTAGTATGTCTTCGCTGTTTGTCGATTTAGATTTTGCTCATTTTACCTTCCGTCACTTACTTCATCTTTACTCTCCCAAGCTATTTCGTGAATGGCTCATTTCCTTCGTGGCTAGAAGTAAAAAGGGTTTAGTTATCTGCGGGGAAGACTGTAATCGGGGCTGGTACACCCGTTTTGTTGTTTCCCCCACTAGTGGATTAGTGGGTGAAGAAAAAATACTTTTTCCCAAAAAATGGAACTTTGCACGTAAGTCTTTTTTTTCCTTTGATGACTTGAGTTCCTTTAAGTAATCACATATTCATTTTTTCAACATCCATGGAAGTCTTTGAAGAAATTGCTTATTTCTGTGCTTGGGTAGAAAAAATATTGATTGTTGCTCCCATGGACAAAAGATCTTGGAAATTTCTTTCACAGAAGTTTAGTTGGACAGTGAAGACTCAAGATACTCTTTATTCTCACAGTTTGTTTCCTTCTTTAATTAATTTTTTTCATCATCCATTCTTTTTACTAGTGTTTTTTATTCATGACCTCAGTCCCGCATCCGTTCCATCAACCAAGTTTTTTATAAGTCTTGCTCAGGAATGGATTTTGAGTGCTTCTTCCTCCAAGAGAAAAAGAGTTGAAGCCCGTGGGTCTGAAGATGAAGAGGATGTAAAAGACGGTTCTTTGGTGAAAAAACTGCGTGTCAAAAGACGCGTGGTTTCAAATGATGAAACCCATGTATCTCATGATCCCCCATCAAGTTCAATTCCCTTCAAACTCATTGATGAACCAGAGAATGCTCCTTTAGAAATTTATGATGAAGATGCTGGTAACTTAGCTATTCCCCCCCAAGTCTTGTTGAAAGGTTATTTGCCCATGGATTTGTGGGTGAAGAAGGCCTCGGGCCTATTTTTGAAGAATTACCACTAGCTTCCCTACCAGTTTTACCTGTTGTTAACCCCTCTATGTATTTACATAGTGTTACCCCACTATTTGTTGTCGCTGCTGCTCCTGATGTAGAATTTGAGCCTCCTAGCAGCAGGCGGGAAATGAAAAAAATTATAATTGAAGTCCCCGAGGGTGGAAATTTGTTGAGAAAGTCTAGACAAGCTGATGTATGGCTGAAGCCGTTGTTAGGACTCGTGGAGAAGAATAAGATGGAGGCTCATAGTTCCTTGACCTTAATGAATGACATTGTTCATTATTCTCTTAAGGTATAAATTTACTTACACTTCCTCTCTTCCTTTTCTTTATTCGTAACTCTTCTTCTTTTGACTTTTTTGTAGATTAATTTGCCAGGCACTAAGCTTATGAAAAGAATCTCTTAGACTAACCAGCAACTAATTGAATTGTGTACCAAGTTTGACAACTAGAGAGAACAATTTAAAGGTCTTCAATTGGAAAAAAAGACGTTCTTGTAGAGGAGAAAGGAGCTTTGGAGCATCAAATGAGAATGGTATCCGCTAAGTTAGAATGGTATTCGCTGAGTTCGGGGTTCTAAAAGCTTCTTCTTGTCAAGTCGAGAAAGGATAGATTGGAATCCTCTTTCTCTAAACAACTTTCTAAGGCTACTGAAGAGATAAAGAGTTTGAAAGAGCTCCTTAATCTAAAAAAAGTTTATGCGGGTGAACTGGTTCAGACGTTTACCCAAGCTCAAGAAGATCTCCGCACCTCTACAGGTAAATTTTAGCTCTTGGAAAGTTCTATCGCTCATTTGAAGACATCATATGAACCCTCAGAAGTAGAAAAAGAAGAGTTGAAAGCTGAAATTGAACAGTGGAAGAATAATTATGAAGCCTTTGAGAATAAGTCATCACTAGATGTTAGTTGAGATTTTTTGAACACTTGCCTCGAGACTTTAACTGAAGCCAGCCAGAAAGGTTTAGACCTTAATGTTGAGATTGCTAAAGGTAGAATAATTAATTGAACATGCTTAGCAACGTCAAATCTTTTCCACCCTGAAAACGAAATTTCTAAGGGTGATGGAGATGGACTTGCTCCTGGTGAAGCTTATGTTCAACCCTCTTCTCCCCAAGTCGATCCTTCTTTTCCCATTGTTGATGCTCCTTAGCTTTTCTGATTTCTATACTTTATCTGTTGAAAATGTTTGTTTCTTGTTTTCTTGGTACTTCCTTATGTTTTTTGACATTTTTTGGAAGGTTTTTATGCCAGTCGTTTTTTGGGGTTATGATATAAATATCGCCCTTGTCCGTTAGGGTTATAAATATCTTTATTGCTTTTGTCGCATATTATGTTTTTTTCCCTTTTAATTTGAGCTTAAACTTGCACATAAAGTGCTTTAACGGACCGTGACTTTAACATATACGGATTTTTATAAAAGAGGACCCTTTTTATTAGCGACACTAATGGAGATGAGGTCTCATCTTCATATTGGTTCAAACATATGAAACCTGAAGTTGATATGAAAAGAGAAATAATTTGAGAAGTTTTTATTTTTTGAACTCTCAAATGAATAAATTTTCTACATCATATTCATAACTGTTCATACAAAATTCTCATAACTTCTCATTACATACTCCATTTGTGATGGTATGAGGCACCTTGCTACAGTTCCATAAAATATTTGACGATATAAATTTCCATGAATTAAGCAGTACCAGGTAGCTTTCCATAAGTCAATTGATGTAAGCTCAGATATGAGATCAACTTTGAAAATAAGTAAATAAGTTAATCATTTTACAATAGAGGTTACAAATATTTAAGATCATTAATATCAAATACTAAGAGGGTTGAATTGAAGAAAGTAAGTTTCGTCAAAAGGCGACAAGTTGAAAATGTTATAACATACACTTTTGGGGTGAGACTAGGGTGCTTAAACTTATAAGTATATTATGTTATGATTTATTTTAGTCCTATGAAATTTGTGTGTCATGTTTGAAGTCAATAAAGTTGTGAAACAACATCTGAAAAATGTCATCACAAGTTACATTCATAAACTTGGTAAAAATTAAGTCAAATGTAGCTGAGCATTTCGCCCAATGTACTTGGAATTATGGGATGATCTATCTACAAATTGAAGATCTACGAGTCTACATTCCAATGAATTAAACCATTCATTGACAGAGGGTAATTAATGAAGAGTAACCGGCTCAAAGGGTTTGCAAAAGGGTTGAATATTTGGATACTAAGAAGGAAAGCCTTCTTCATCCCAACCGGAGAACATTTATGTTATATAGAGGATCAAACGTAGTACCTTTTGGTTGCATTTGCATTGACAATTGTTACAGGGACATTTCCTTAAATATTTCCCAAGTAGAATGCACTCTTTTGGTAGTACTCTTGTTGCAAGGTACGGTCCTTTCCCACCTGGAACTATCATTCCTTAAGCTTTTCCAAATCTCTGATTTATTTCCTTAAACTTATCTTCTTTGCATTCTGGCTCTTGACTCATTATTTTGAAGTCTGACAGCATCTTAGGATCTGGGCATGAAGTCTACAAGCATGTCACGTTATTGAAATCTACATTTAATAGAACTGAAAAGAGAATAAGAAAAAGAAAAGAGACATTCTTGGAAAATGAAATATTAATTTCATTTTATTTTTTCTTTTTTTTTTCAATTTTTGAATATAGAAGGTTTTACAACGGAAAGTAAGACAATAAAAGAAAATATCCAGATCACACCCTGAGATAATCCGGACGCAGAGAGGATAGCAAGACTGGCTACTGAGACTTCCGTTTGATGGGGAACTTTCAGGTTTGGCGACTGTTTTTTGGCTTTTCTTCTGTCTCGACAATTGCTGCAATGGCCTTCAATGCCGGATCAAATTTCTCAGCTTCGCAAATTATTCTGACTATTGGCTCGATGTTGTGGACATGCAACATATTGTTCATCACATCCGGAGCTTCTTCATCCCGAAGAAGATTCTTTCAGCTTCATTAAAATATTTAAATGCCCTTTTGAGGGTCCAACAGTCTTTGGTACTGTGACCCACTGCTCCAGAGTGGTATTCACATATAACATCACTTCGATGCAAGGGGGACTCAGGGTTGGGCCGGTTCGGGGCCACTAGCTGCAATAGATCTAGCTTGATTAGCTTTTAGAAAAAGCTTGAATATGATTCACCAATAGGGGTGAACTGACTCTTTCTGAAAGGTTTTCTTGGGCGACCTTGGTAAGGATGGCCATTTTTGGGAGGTGAATCTCAGTTTTGTGAAAAATGTTGTGGCCGCGGGTAAGATTGCGCACTTTTCACCGCATAGGGAGGCGGTGCCATGGCATAAGCAGCATCTTGAAGGGGATAGCAGTGTGGTGAGATGATAAGAGGCACATATGATTGGCTGAATGAGCTGTGGGCCCCCCTCAAGCTTGAAACCATCATGACTCCCTCTTTACTCCCATTTCTGCTTATCAAACCCTCCAAACCATTCTGAGTAGCCTGTGATGTGGCCTTAAAAGAAACATGACTCAAGATTCGACTTGTTTTTAAACCGTTTTCAACCATTTCCCCGATTTTGATAGCCTCAGCTAATGGCTTACCCATAATAGACATTATGTTATGGAAGTAATCAGCCTCTTGGGCCTGTAGAAAGATAGTGACCATTTCAACTTCATCCATTGGAGACTTTACCCTAGCAGCTTGCTCATGCCATTTGACAACATATTCCCGAAAGCTTTTCATGGTTTTCCTTTTCAAATTGGATAAAGTGCTTCTATTATTAGCGATTTCCCCATTATACTGGAATTGGCAGATGAAATCTCGGACCACATCATCCCACACGTGCCAATGAGTAATTTCTTGATCTGTATACCACTCAGAAGCGATACCGGTGAGGCTTTCTCAAAATAGGCCATCAACAGCTCCTAGCTTCCACCAATTTCGCTCAGCTGGTTGCAATATCGTTTCAGATGAGTGACCGAGTCTCCATGCCCATTGTACTTTTCGAATTTTGGCATCTTTAAGCTAATCGCAAGTGAATATGGGGAAATATACAGAGGCTAGAGTACGAGACACCCTTTCGGCCATTCAGACCTTGCATGTTTTACAAGCTTTGTTCCAGTCTCTTCATCTTCCGAGCAATTTCCTTTTGCTCGGGGTTTTTAACAACTTTTTCTTGCTCCACCGAGAGATCATATTGCGGAGGTTGAGTGAAAGAGTACAAGGTCACATATGTTATATCTGATTTAAGTTGTGGACCTTGAAAGGTAAACATTGGAGGTGGTGCCCTTTGAGCCGGCGCCTGAGGTCGAACCACAGAAGGCATGCTAGGATCATTGGAGGGCATTGGAGGGTGAACACATGGAATGAGCGGATTGGGCACAGGGCATTGGTAACCTCACCTGACTTGGGGATCAACTCAGGGAATCCAGGGATTGAACTTGGTGGTTCCTTACCATTAGATCAGGCGTCCCATATTTACCATATGCAGAGACGCAACATCTTATTCTCTTCAACAACTACTGATTCTAGCTGCAGAATAGCCAATGTCGGGCTATCCTCAGGACCAATGACTGGTAGATTGTTAGAGGAGGCCATCTATGCCTTTCGATCTTGTGAAGGAGGGAAGGCTAGACTACCAGCAAAACCAATTACCAAAACCTAGTTTTTTGCACACGCAAAAACCTTGTTAGTTTTGAGATGCTTAACATATTGAAAATCGCATTTGGATGCAATGCACTTAAACAGTTAAATGTTTCTACCATGTGATTGAACGGTTGCATATTTCATCCAGGCCTTAACTAACTTTCTCAGTATGTACCTTTCTTTTATTTATGCCTCTCTTTAATCACTCTTGATTTTGCATCTTGTTTATGTCGATATTTTATTTTTGGCACTCTATTTTTTCACTATCTTTTTTTCCCCTCTTTTTTTGACTCTCTCTTTTTTTTACTCTATTTTTTTCTTCTTTTTTTTCCAGTTATTTATACACTTAATTTATTTTATAGCGATGATCGAATCCGATAAGTATTGCCTATCATGACCTAATATGAATCAAATCTTTGCGTAGTTCGGAAAGATTGAGAATTGAGTAAACTAACTCTTTTTTTTTCTTTTTATAAAAACTCGGACCATGAACCTTTAAGGCAAAATAAATATTTATTTGATTTATTTTTGGAATTTTCTAAAAAAATGCTTTAAAACAAGAAAGGAAATTCTTTTTTGCATCTTTTATTTTGATTTTGATTTTATTTTTGAAAGAAAGACTCCTAATTGTTTTTTCTTCTTTTGATTGGAACTTTTGCAATTTCAAAAGGAAATATTTTTTGTTTGAATTTTCATTTGTTTTCTCTTTTTCTATGGAAGAAAGAAAATATATTTGGATTTTGGATATAATCTCTTAGTTTTCGAAAGAGGAATTTTTCAAGAAAAATATTTTGAATTTTTAAGCTTTATTTTTTTTGCAAAAGTAATTTTAATGGAAAGCAAAATTCTTTTTTTGGGTTTCAATTTTTGACATTTATGAAAGAGAGACATCTAAGGAGTAATTTTTTTAGATTTTTGTTTCTAATTTTGTCTTTTGGAAAAATCATTCAAAATAAAGGAAACCTGTATTTTGAATTTTGATTTTTATTAATTTTTTGTTTTTCGTATGAAAGACATTAGAAAGAAAGAAACCATTTTTGAGTTTAGCAAAAACTTCTTTTTTTCTTAAATTTTTAAAGGAAAGATTTCTATAGAAAGAACTAAAGGAAAATATTTTTGAATTTTTCAAAATTGGGTTCTTAAAAAAAGATTTTTCTAAAAAGTAAATAAAAATATCTTTGGATTTCTACTTTTTAAAAATAGGAATTATAAAGAAAGACCATTTTTAATTAAAATAAGTAAACAAAAATATTTTTGGGTTTTTTAAAATTGGGGTCCGAACCGATGAGGTTTGCCTACGTATCTCACATCCGGTGAGAATCAGACCCGCGGTAGTTTGGTCAGTTATGACGGAACACGGGAAACATGTCACATGAAATTTTTTTTAGCTCATTTTGAAATGACTTTTATTCTTTTTTTCAGAATTTCGGCAGAGTTTCAAAATTTTCTAATACCTACCTCTTACTCTGTTTTTTGATTTTCTTCCTCTATTCTAGAAGCCGGTCAACATGTATGCCGAAATAAACAGATGCACAAGTAGCACATAAGATGCATCAGGATGATCTTTTTGATTTGGGGTACACCTGTCATAACGGACCCAACCTCTGTGTTGAGTCCCTAAGCTCAAATTCACGCGATGCAAACAAACATTCTTACTATGGACCCGACATGAGGCTATGTTATTCTAGGTTTAGAACCTGTGTGTATTGTTCTAGACCTAGCTTACCGGAGCAGACAGCTCGAGCCGGAGGGGGAGCAGTGTACTGGGAATACAGAAGCTTTACCGGCTTTGCAACTTTTTCCGAACCTCGTTCTAAAATTGGATAAGACTCTAATAGAAGAGAAGTCACACGAAGTGCATACTCTCCAAATGATTTGGAAGACTAAAAAAGAAGAAGGGTTTCTAGCAGTTTATACATAGTTCAGAAAATATCAAAGCGGTAAAAGCGGCATTTAGCATATTAGGCCAAAACATATAGAAAAATCAGATAACAGATAAAGCCAATCATAATAACTATTCTAAGCTCGAATTCTTGAACCTTGAACCGAAATTCTGGGTTTTGGTCCCCAGCAGTGTCGTCAGAGTTGTCACACCTCCTTTTTACTACACCACCCCGTAGGCTAGTGTATAAGGGAGTTTTTTCAATTTAAGTGACATTATTCGAAATGAGATTATTTATTCAATTTTATTCAGAATCACCACTTGGGATGGTTTGTTTTCTTGTGTCCCAAGTCAGCGGTTTATTTTAAATCCCAAATCGAGGAAGATTTTGACTTTCCTTTTGAAGTTCTGCAAACCAGAAATTCTGAATAAGGAATTTTGTTAACCCGAGGGAAGATGTTAGGCAACCCCGGATTCCGTGGTTCTAGCATAGTCGCTTAATCTATTATAATTGGCCTATTACCTGGATTTAATACATGTTTTAGCCTATGGTATATTTTAAACTTATTAAACCGCTTTTAATTATTTTAAGGAAGATTTCAACGTCATCTAAAATACTTCTTTGGACCACACCACATAAAATACACCCGCAGTATATGACACATTTTATTTAACGTTGTTGAGATTTGGATTTGGATCACATGAAATGCACATCCGAATTTAGGAAAGTAATCTTTAAATAGTTTGTCTAAAGCAACTATACACTTTCAACTTTATGAGGGCCATGGAAAATTCAATTAGTGACATACCTCGATTCTAATTTCAAAGGATTTTATTCAACTGAAGCAAACTATGGATATTCATGAACTATATTTCTAGACTACTTTGAGATTATTGAGGCAAAACCATATTGGACAAACAGTGATGGTGAGGCAAGATTTATTAGCAAACTTGCTATAAAATGTCAGTCTTCTACTCTTCTTGAGCTGTAGCATACGCATGATTTGACAAGGAAATTCTTTTCATCTGATCATGGCTAAGTACCAATAAAAGAAAAAGAATCCAATTTCGTCTGAATTCCTTATCTTAGTAACCCAAAATTGTTGGAATGACAACAAAACTAGAACAAGTCACGCAGTTAGAACACTTAATCAGTTGGATGAATGAATTAAGATAAATATTGGAGGCTTGGCAGGACTATTCATATATGATTTGCGTTTTGGATTGTGTCTCCCTTATGGTAGTTATTTATGGTAGTTAGCATGCTACTTTATTTACGGTTCTTATGTTTAGATAATTATTTACGCTATTTCTGCTAGACTTACTAATGCTCTTTTGTTTTTGTTTTTCTTTTCCTTCACTGAGCCGATGGTCGATTGGAAACAGCCTTTCTGCCATTTCGAATAGGGGTAAGGCCGTCTACATATTATCTTCCCCAGACCCCACTTTGTGGGACTATACCGGGTAATAATAGTAGTTGTTGTTGTAAAAATAAAAGGACAATGTTTAGGGTGGTAGATAATGGAGTAACTTTAGTTTTTCCTCCCTTCCTTATTTAGTACTTTACTATACTTTCTTGACCATGAAAACGAGTCCATCAGTCTATACACAATGATAATAGCGTTTTCTATGGCAGTAGTTCCAAAAATTTATCAAACTTTAATTGATTCTCAAAAATAACCAACTTTCTAATAAGCACTAAGGTCACCAAAATGACAACTATGCCGAAAATAATTCTATCGGTTGAAATTATATATGAGAGCCCATGTTCCAATCCCATTTACAGCCACTATCACATTAGGCAACAATATTAAGGAGAGAAAAATAAATTTTGCAATTATGCCTTTAGTCGCAGAATTTATGCCTTAGACATATAATTTTTGAAACAAGGCTGAGCTAAGAAATCGATGTTATGCCATTGCTTATGCCATTCAAAACCGATCAATTCTATATTAACAAGCATGATGAATTTAAGAAATTGGGATTAAAAGGTGAAGCCAATAACAACAACAATGAAATTTGAACAAGCAAACATCATCCATGACCCCATCTACAGATGAGTAACTCAGTAACACATCTCATTGAAGAATACTCAGATATAATAGGAATTTTCTTGTGTTTACCTCAATGCCAGAACAAAACGAAAGGAAAATTCAAATAAAGGTTGAAAAAGTAAGGCTAGAGCTCAGCCATAAACTCGGCAGAAATAATAGCAATCAACAACAGCTTTTACCGATGAGAAATATTCTTCAATTATATTAAAGGCACTCCACGCCTTACACAGTCTCTGTTTTTAAGAATCAAGCCAAGCAACAACATTTAAAATAGGACAGCTAAGCGGATCTTTTCTGGAGAAATGAAAAGCTACTGGAAACCTTAATTGTATGGACTCCTGATCTACGAACGGTGACCTCATTGGTAACCTCTAAACTTGACTGAGAGGCTTTATTTTCGTGGCTGAATTTTGAACTGATTTTGGGCGAAGTTATGGCTGTTTTGAGGTGAGGTTTGGAGCTATTTTTCGTGGCTTTTGGGAGCTAGTTTTAAGTGACGTTTTGGGGGTGAGAAAGGGATGGTTTTCGAGCTAGTTTTTTTTTTGGGGGGGGGGGGTGGGTTTACGGTTGTTTAGCCGGCAATGGAGGCTGGGTATTTGAGCTCTGGAAACAGCGGCTGCTGGTCTCGTAGTGGGTGGATCTTTATTGAAGAAGAAGGAGCTTTATTGGAAAAATACCGTCCTAGATTTTGGCTGCTGCTCTCTTCTTTTTAAATGCAGCTATTTCTTTTGAAGGGGTATATGGATTAGGTTATGGGCTACGGGGGTCGGGTGATGGGTGGCAGGTTTTGGGGCTGGATTTTGGAGAGATTTGGGTATATGATTTTACCCAAATTCAAATTAAACTCTTTTTTCATTTTTCGTTCTTTTATTTTCTAATTTTCCTTTTCTTTTAACTAAAAATCCTACACCTTAAAAAATTCTTAATTATCCAAAAGTGTGAAATTAAATTAATTAGATAATTATAAATATTATAAACAATACATTTCCAAAATAAAGAGAAAAATCAACAACTAAGACTCAAAAGACAAAGATGGAAAATGAGCTAGTTTTGTGATTTTTAACTTTCTATAAAACAATAATTATTGATTAATTCTAAAAGTGTAAAAATAAATCCTAAGTGCAATGCATAATATTTTAATATTTTTTATGATTTAAATAGAACTTAAACATGTATAAAAATACAATTAATTGATTACATAAAAATCCTACAAAATCCTATAAAATGACAAATAATTGGAATAAGTCTATTCTCTTTGATTTTACGGGAGTATTTCATATAGGGCAAAAATCACGTGCTTACAGGAGCAGTCCTAATATCAGAAATCGGTCAGCATTATCTGGTGTCTGCACTCAGGTTCTTCTGCACCAACAATATTGGCGCGTATGAAGCCTGCATCTTAGTTTTTCAAAATTTTCAAGGATTTAAATTGATTTATCCCCCCCCCCCCCAAAAGAAAATTATTTATCCATAGAATCTCAATAATTGTTACTAAAATTATTATTTTGGTAATTCATATATTGTATTTTCATATTTATGCTAAAATATGCTAAGGTAATTTTTAAATATTTTTACAATTTTATTTAGTAATTTTTAAAGCTAATTGCATATAATTACAATATTAGCCATTGTAAGGTTTAATTGTATTTTATATTCATAAAATCGAGTCTTGTATTTTTTAATTGATATTTATATGTTATAAATCAGATTGGCCTTTTAAATTAATTTTCAAAAACTATTTGCTATTTTTATAAAAATGAAAAGTGGAAAATGACTACTTAACTTGTACCGCATTTGGCTTTCAATTATAACCCAAATCAGACCCCAATTCCCAACCCAACTAAACGCACTGGAACAGGTCCAAACCTAATTTTATAAAACGACCCACCTACCCCTTCTAATCTAGGTCGTTGACCATTCAGATCAATGGCCACTATTACGCTTACCTTAATTAATCCTGGACTACCCCCTTAAATCCTTTTATTTGTTACAACGCGCTGCCTATGAAATCCATCTCCTCTCAATTCTCTCTACAGTCTCACATAAACCCTAGTCTTCGAAACCTAATTCCATCCTAATTCCTTTCAATCTCTGCCTAATCAATGGACTCCCATGCCTATTCGAGATGCATATCGGCCTTCTATATCTTTTGGTGGCCCGTTTTTGTGATTTCATGGACTGTTCTCGAAGAGATCTGGTCTATTCCTTGCTCGACCACTATCTCTGGTCTTTTTTCGGCCATCCATGGCTGTTCAACTCAGATCGTTTACTTTTTTGTCTAGATCGGTAACTTTTCAAAGCATTTCTCATTTCTCCGAGTTCTTTGATACCCTAGCTTTAAGAGCTTTTCGATTCTTCTTTCAAATCTGTCTTAGATCTGTGCATGTTATGAACGTCTTGGTGTTTTCCAAAAGGTTTTTCGATTTTCTTTTAAAGTGACTCTTCGTTTTCAAATTAGGGTCTATTAAAAATCTTCTTAAAGACCTCTTTAACGATTTTTGGTGTTGGTTTACTATGTTTAAATGATGTGCCTACGTTTTTCCTCTATCTGGTTTATCGTGTTAAAACCCTAGGTACTCTTGGGTTTTATCCGAGTTCTAAAGCTGTCTTTTGTTTATTTGAATGTTTGTTTTGATTGAGTCCTTTGTGTTTGAATCCTTTTTCTTGTTTGACTTACCTGGTTCTGTGTTGTTACCATTTTTTAACTCGACTATGGCATAAGCCTTAATTTCTTAAAAGGGTTTTCCTCACTTATTACTATGAGTTCTTTATTTGTTTCTGACTTGCTTTACCCGTTAAGACTGATTTCTGCACTTTGGTTCTACGTGTGATCCATGACTATTTGAGCTTCTTGCCTACCGCGCTTCGAGTAGGTTTCTTTACAATTGATTCCTAGCTTACTCCTGCTACTACTGTATGTTTGTTTTGCTTCTTTCGTCAATATATATTACCCTGCATGTCTAATATGCCCGTCCATTCTTTGCGATTTATATGTTGAAGTTCAGAATCATGTTTCTTTCTTGATTGATATGATTGACTGCAAAAGGTTCCCTTATAAATCCTACTTTTTACACATTGTGTTCAAATTCATTAATTCCCTTCCTTTCATTATTGTGATATTTTACCTTGAATCCTTTCCCAAAATTAAGAATATTTTTTTACTTAAACTTAAATATTTACCTTATTCTTTTACTACTTCCTTATATGGAGGGAATCAATCTGGCTCAAACTGATTTTTTTCCTTAATTAACCCAGTTAGTATCCGTTAAGTAGTGACTCCTTAATTAAAGGGAATCACTTGTGTTAATTGATTCCGATTGTGATTATTTCCATGTTTGCGTTAAAACTTTACTTATTACCTTATTCTTTATTAGTTTGTGAAACTATAAATACCCAACCCTATTTTCTTTCAAAGAGACGAACCTTTAAACTCAGAACATACTTATACATTTAAAACTCTTTCTTTCTCTATTACTTGTGCTACTATTTTGTCTAGCTGGCCGAAAGCCAGGTCTAGACTGTGAAATTCTGCTTACTTTTCTTTTCTGCACTTTTCTTCTTTGACTGGTATGTCCTAGTTTAATTTTATAGCTCCAACAACAACATGCTGCCTTATTTGTTTCAGCTTCTTTCATTTTTGGCCTATTCCTACTTGTGGTTCTGTTAAAATACATTACCAAGATGTTATAATGTCCCATTTCCCCTCTAGATTAATGCACTCCCTTATATTTGTTTCAAAGCATACTCTGTATATCACTTACTATTTTCTTGCCATCCCAAGTCCTTATCCCTTCAATTTTCTTGTGTTTTTTGACTAGCCTGTGATCGTGCCAGTACTACCATTACTGTGCATGTCCAACTAGTCTTAAGATCTTTAATATGGTTATGTTATTACATTTAAATGTATGTGTGTCCCAAATCCCTCAACCCCTTTGTATGACCACTGATTATGTGTGTGATCCAATCTTGGAATTGAAGTTTTGCTTTCTACTATACTACTTTCATATCATCTTGGTTTCTGATTATTTTCAATCCAGTTTTTAAACAACTCTTTTTCAAACCATGTCTAGCACTCTCACCTACTCTTAGAATCTAGATTCTACTCTTTTTGTGTGAGCCTTACCTTGGGACCCTTGAGTTCCCTGTGAAATTTGACACATAAGAGCTGACCCTTCCACACTATACTCATTCTAATTGGTTATGCAAATCTAGGTGTAAGCACTGCCCGAGACCTCCTTGAGGTTGTTAAGGAACTCTGAACCACCCAGATATGAGAAAAGTTTTGGAATTATATTGGCATTGAAGTGACTAATTACATAACTCAGAGATGAATTCAAGATCAGATTTCCTATGATTTTAGCTTCTTATTTTTACATAACTTTTAAAATTCAATCATTTGGTCTGTAATAATTTTTAAACATTATGGGGTTGGCTAGTGAAAAGGGATGGGAAATATGCATGTTATCAAAAGGGTTGAAAACATGTTATTAGGTTTACATTTCTACTTGCATAATAGAATCTATGCTTAGGACTCATTCTATGCATTAGAGATCATGTTCCTTAGGATTTACACTTATCATTTTTCAACATGTCCATTTTACTATTGTAACACTTAGCAAATCCTGTGTTAAATTGGTTAATAACCATTGTTTCTGCAATCATGTACCTACTACCATGCACACTTAGAGATCTTATTTTAGGCTAAAACAAATATATCATATTTGCATATCTTAGTAATTATTGTTCTAAACATTGTAATATTTGTGCATATAGAAATCCTGTTTAGGGTTCTTCATATACATTCTTCTACATCTCTGCATATTAGATATTGTGACGACCCAAAGGGGTCATCACTTATTTTCTTAAATATTCTGTACATTCGAGGCCTTGAAAACCTCATCTGGAGTTACCTCGATTTGCGTGCACAGTTCGAGCGCGTAGCCGAAAAAAATTAGATATGGATCTGTGAAAAAATGCTAAATTTTGATATTAAATTTAATAAATTTGACTTCGGTCAATATTTTGGGTAAACGGAACCGGACCTGTGATTTGAAAATTCCGGAGGGTCCATAGGAATATATGGGACTTGAGCGTATGCTTGGTATCGAATTCCAAGGTCCCAAGTCCGAGAAATAAATTTTTATGTGAAATTATTTTCTGGAAATAATTAAGGAAACTGGAAAAAAAATTGATTAGAAGACTAGGGTATCGAGCCCGTATTTTTATTTCGGTGCTCGGTACAAGTTTTATATACGATTAAAGCGCTTTCTGTGAAGTTTGGTTTAGCACGGACGTCCTTCGGTGTGTTTCAGACAAGAAATGTGAATTTTATATCGTACGAAAAATTTGGAAGAAACCATGAGTTTTGAGGCTCGACCCAATGTATATGATGTTATTTTGGCAGTTTGATCGCAGAGACAAGTCCGTAGGATGTTTTTGAGGTTGAGTGCATATTTGGTTTGGAGCCCCGAGGGCTTGAGTGAGTTTCGAGTAGGTTCGGGGAGGTCTTAGACTTAAAAATACCAGATATAGCAGGTCAGGGAAAAGATGCAGGCTCCAGCGCGCCCAAGGTCGCCTAGCGCGGTCCCCGGTGTGCGCTGTACGGCCTCATCTGCCTTAGCATGGCCCGCGGTGTGAGTCACGCGGCCGCAATCTTCCTCGCGCGGTTTGCACTGCAAGCTTCAGAGAACCAACAACCTTCAGTTCCATTAGAGCGGCCACGTCCGCCTTAGCACGGTCTGCGGTGTGAGCCGCGCGGCTGCGGTCGTCCTCGTGCGGTCCGCTGGGTGCGCCGGGAAGAATAAATACACATGATTTTCAGTTGTTTCTCACTTTACAAAAACCCAAAACATAAGAGGCGATTTTCTAAGCAATTCTTCTTAAAAACAATTGGTAAGTGATTTCAAACTCATTTTCTTCACTCCTTAGCACCTTTTAACATAATTTGAACATCAAATCGAAGATATTAATAAGAAAATTTGGGTATATTGGGTAGGACCTAGGGTTTTGCCAAAAATTAGGGGTTGGACCTCAATTCGAGGTCCAATTTAAAAACTATTCACATAATTGAATTCGTGGGGGAATGGGTAACTGGATTTTAGTTCGAACCTCGGGTTTTGACCAGGTTAGATCGAGGGGCATTTTGGTTATTTTATCTAAATTTGTGTCTTTGCTGTAAATTAAATAGTAAAATTAGTTGCTTGAGATGTTATTTAGGAGATGTAATTGAAATGAATAGATTTGGGCCTTTTGAAGTCGGATACTCGAGGCAAAAGAGTGATTTCAAGTTGATTTTGGAGCCGATTGAGGTAAGTGGCTTGTCTAACCTTGTGTGGGGGACCTTTCCTCTAGGATACGTTATTTTGAAATTGATCGCCTTGTACGTGAGGTGACGAGTGTGTACTTGAGCTAATAGCTGAAAGTATGATATTTTCTTAAGATATTGAGACTGAGTTCTTCCGTACTTGCTTTATGTTACTTGCAATTATAACCCGTGTTAGATTGGAAAGACATGTTAAGTTGATTTAACTTGCATACCTTCTTAAATTACCTTAACTGCACTACGTGAGACATGTTAGGCTAGATTTATCTGTTGCTTGTATTGTTGCACTTCATTTCTGAATATTCTCCGATGGTGGTTGCGCATTTTTATTGGGACTACGGAAGTGGTATTCCGGTAGCTCCCCCTACAAAATTATATTTGGGACTATGGGTTAGATTCTTGGGAGACCCCCCTGCACATTTATATTTGGGACTACGGGTTAGATTCCTGGGAGATCCCCCTGCATATTTATATTTGGGACTATGGGTTAGATTCCCAGGAGATCCCCTTGCATGTTTACTTTGGGACTACAGGTTAAATTCCCGGGAGATCCCCCCTGCACATTTATATTATCGACTATAGGACGATATCCTTGGAGATCCTTGTTATTGGTATTGATATGGAAATGGAGTACATGACAGTGTCCTTGGAGATTCTCGTTATTGGTATGGATATGGAAATGGACTATAGGACAGTATCTTGGGAGATCCTCGTCATTGGTATTAATATGGAAATGGACTACAGGACGGTACCCTGGGGGATCCTCGTTTTTGGTATTGACCTAGAGTTAGAGACATGTATTACTTTTCTTTGGGGTGTTATTGTAGACTTCTGCAGTTTTGAGTTGTATATGCCAAGTGGCACTTGTATACCATTTTCTTCTAGTTCTGGTTAATTTAATTAAATGTTTTTGCACGTTCTATAAACTCCACATTGTTTTAGGCTTACCTAGTTGTAGGAACTAGGTGGCATCACGATATGTTCAAGGAGGGTGAATTGGGGTTGTGACAAGTTGGTATCAGGGTTCTAGGTTCAAAGAAGTCACAAAACACAGGCCGGTTTATTAGAGTCTCGTTGATCGGTATAGAGACATCTGTACTTATCTACGAGGGGCGATTGACCCCTCCATGCAGTTCTTCTGAATTTCGAATAGTATTCAAGATCCTCTATTTTCGATTATCTAATAAATCACTTATTGAAAGTAGATTATTTTTCCATTCCTTTCCAAAATTCCATAATTCCTTCAAACTATTTAGGGAAAATCTTCACTTCATTGATTTCCTTGTTGTACGATATTTTGACATCAGATATAAACTTCTACCTTATATTCTCTCACAGATGGTGAGGGCACGCACTATTCGAGATGATCAGGCACCTGCGCCCCCTACTGCAACCGTCAGAGGTCAGGGTGGGTCAGAGGTCGAGGACGCACACATGGTGCGGCCATAGCACCTGCACGAGCTACCACCGAGGCACCATCAGCAGATCCAGCCGGAGCCCAGGCACCTAGCACACCTACTACTGCCAGTACTACTCTAGCCCTTCAAGATATGTTAGCTCAGTTCATGTCTACGTAATAACCTTGGCTCAGGTAGGGTTGCTTCCCCTCGCTACAACCACATCCCAGGCCGGGGGAGGAGCACAGATTCCCGCCGTTTGCACATCTGAGCAGCGAGTTCAGGTTGAGCAGGTCCCAGAGGTCATTACCGTTTTGCATGCAGTGCCAGTTTAGCCCATGGATGGGGCAGCTTCTTCTGAGGACGAGCACAGGAGTTTGGAGTGGTTCAAGAAGTATGATCCTCCGGTTTTCAGTGGATTATCCATAGATGATGCATTGGGATTTCTAGAGGAGGGCCACTGCATTCTTTACACAATGGGCATAGTAGAGTCCATCGGGGTTTCCTTCACTGCTTTTCAGCTCTGGGGAGCTGCCTATGATTGGTGGCGTACTTATGAGATAGATAGTCCCGTCGAGGTTGCTTCAGTGACTTGGACCTAGTTTTTGAAGATGTTTATGAGAGAGTTTGTCCCCTAGAGTCTCAGGGACGCATGGCCCCTAGAGTTTGAGCTATTGTGCTAGGGTGCTATGACCGTCTGGAAGTATGCTATTTGTTATACCAGATTGGCCAAGCATGCACCAGCTTTGCTTGCTACAGCCAGCGAGAGAGTTCGCAGGTTCATTGAGGGTCTTATCCCACCTATTAGATCTAGCATGGCTTGAGATTTGGAGATGAACATTCCTTATTAGCAGGTTGTGAGCATTGCTAGGAGGATCGAGAGTATGCATGCTAGGGGACGAGAGGAGAGAGACGCCAAGAGGTCTCGAGAGTCGGGCCACTATTCTGGTGCCCGTTGTAGAAAATCATTCTATCTATGATATGTGCGCTTTGGTTGTATTAGCATGATTTTCAGGTATAGGTTTTGATGAATGACAAACAACGAAGTCGATGAATGACAAACAATGAAGTCAAGTGTCAAACAACGTTATTATATGACAAACAATCAAGATTGAATGCTGAGAAGCATATTGATGAATGGATTGCAATGAGAAAGCCAAAGACGAGCTCAAAAGTTCAAGACCGAAGACCCAAGGCGTAGGTCGTTAGGTAGAACAAATGTAAGAGCAATGTTTAAAGTTATCTCGTCTTTTGGCTCAATATAGGTCATCATAAATATGCATAAAATCATTTTATCAAATCATATTTCAAATAATTCAAATAAAATGATTTCTAACATTTTCATTTTAGCCAAAATGAATTTTAATCATGTCTTTCAAAGCTGGACAGAAATAACCGATTATGCTTATGTTGATAATCGATTATGTTAAGACAGTGTAAACCGAAATTTACAAAACAACAAAATAATCGATTATCAGAAGTGCATAATCGATTATCTTGTATCCGTTGCCAGTGTTTGAACGCTGTAACAAAATAATCGATTATGCAAAATCCAATAATCGATTATTCTACATAAAATCAGCTTCCGGTTTTGTAACGGTAAGCTGATAATCGATTATCCAAATCTGATAATCGATTATCTTGGCATAAAATCAGCATAATTGATTGCCAATAAAGCAACGGACATACTACTTCTACCACCTATAAATAGAGGTCTTTTGAGCTGAATTGAAACATACAACACCTCTCATTATTCATATACATATTGATATCATTTTTGCATCATTATAGAGCTTTTGTTGAGCCATTTGAGAGACAACTTTGAGTTGTTCATAGAGCTAATATTGTATCTCTTTATCTACTCTTTTGAGAGAGTTCTTGTTGTAAAAGAGAAAGGTGTTTGAGAAGATTATATCTTCTCATTGATTGTCGGGTTTGCTAAGTACCCTCAATCTTAGTGTGTGAAGTCTTGTGGTGCGGTATCCACGAGCAAGGTGAAGTCTTGAGGTGCGGTATCCTCGAGCAGGTTGAAGTCTTGTGGTGCGGTATCCACGAGCAAGGTGAAGTCTTGAGGTGCGGTATCCTCGAGCAAGTTGAAGTCTTGTAGAATGTACATCTACGAGCAAGTGTAACGGTTTGTTAGGCACCCGTAAGCTTAACGGAGTTAGTGGAATCTCGAGAGAGTCTCTCGGGGACTGGACTAACCACAAGTTGTGGTGAACCAGGATAAATTCGGTGTGTTCTTTCCTTACTATTTTAATTACCGAATTTATTTTATTCCTGCAATTTTAATTCCGCAATATTTATCAATATTCTCGTGCCGCACTATTCACCCCCCCTCTAGTGAAGGGCATAAATCCTAACAATTAGTATCAGAGCCTAACTCTCTGAAAGCCTTAACCAGTTGAGAGAACGATATATATATTTTTTTGTTGAGAATATTGAACGCAGGAATGATGAGCGAAGGACACTCCACCTATAGGCCTCCACTATTTGACGGAACAAATTACACATATTGGAAAGAGCGGATGAGAATCTTCATCCAATCAAATAACTTTCGCTTGTGGCAAATCATCAAGAACGATGAACAAATGCCAACAAAGAAAGTTGGGGAAACCACGGTTCCAAAGGAGGAAGATGAATATGATGCCGAGGACGTCAAGAAAGTTGAAAATAACGCAAAGGCCGTCAACTTATTATATTGTGCGGTGAATCCGGATGACTATCGGAAGATTTCTTGCTGCACAACCGCCAAGGAGATGTGGGATAAACTCGAGATCACATATGAAGGTACGTCTCAAGTCTGAGAATCTAAAGTTGATTTTCTAACACATGAATATGAACTCTTTAAAATGAGGGAGAAAGAACCCATCGGTGTTATGTTCGAACGATTCTCAAAAATCGTCAACGATCTTCATGCTCTCGGGAAAGTGTACACAAACAAAGATCTTGTTCGAAAAATTCTACGGAGTCTCACTCCCGAATGGCGTTCCAAAGTCAATGCCATCCAAGAGTCGATAGGAATCACGGATGTCACAATTGAATGACTAAGAGGTAACCTCGAAACTTATGAAAGCACAATTCTTAATCCCTATCTTAGAAGTAAAAGTTCGAATATTGCCTTCAAAGCCTCATCTTCTAAAAGAGTAGAGGTAAGTGACTCGGAAAGCGATGATGATATTATTTCCAATGATATAACTGAAAAGTTTTATAAGCTTATGAAGAAGGAAATAAAGAAGGAAGAACCAAGTCTTTCATGCCAAAATTGTAGAAAACTTGGCCACACCAAATCACATTGTCCAAAATCCAAGGATAAGAAGAAGAACAAACACCAAAGGCGTGTGACATGGGATTCGGACAGCTCGGGCGATGAAACCGCCGCTTGAGAAAGTATTCAAAAATCTCCAAAGAGGCCAAGGCTAAAATTAAAGTTTTAGAAGAGAAAAATAAATTCGTGGAAAATGACAATATTGATCTTAGAAAATAAAATTAAGGAGATGAATGAAGCCTCTTCAATTGATCAAAGCTCAAATTGTTCTTCTTGTAAGTCTTTGAAAATAGAGAACATAGAACTTAGGAACACACTAGAAAAACGTAGTGTTGATAATCCTAAAACAATTGAAGAAATTAAAAAGGATGATAGAAATGAAGTTAAACCACCTAGAAATAATTCTAGGAACTTCACTAATGAGTCTAAAATTAATCATTTTAGACCACCCAGAAACAACTCTAGGAATTTTGGTAATAAGTCTAAAATAAATATTTTAGACCACCTAGAAATAACTCTAGGAATCGCAATACGTCTAGGAATAACGACTTTAGATCACCTAGAACGTTTTTGGCTCAACCAAGACATATGCACAACCCGAATGTTATATGTCATTATTGCAACCGGGTAGGACACATAGCACCCGTATGTTTTGCAAAATATAGAGATTTATCATTTGGCTATGATTATTATTTGCCTAACCCCAAAGGACCCAAAAGCAGTTGGGTACCGAAAACCTATTTTTAGGTACGTTTGCAGGTGTGCTTGAAGACTACAATATCGTAGTAGATGCACCAAGCACGAAACCTTATTGCATCGAGGGGGAACATCGGTTAGTTATCATATTTTTGATAAAAATATAATAGTTGATATGTGTTAACAATTAATATATCATTGTTAACAAGTGGTATTAATTATTTTTGTTGATTCATATTTTGATAACTTTTATCTTAATAACAATTGGTATCAATTATTCTTGTTAAAAATAATGATTGATGTTTTGATGAATATCTTTCTAGTTTGAATAACAGTTAGTATATTCGCTAAAAATAACCTTTGATATGGTTGTTATATTTTTACTAACATTTGGTATTATTTCATGTTGGTATAACTTTTTAAATATCGTTAATGTATATTCCTCATTGCATTTCCTATCCTATATTTGACACTAACAATTGATATGCCCAAAAGGGGGAAGTGTCGAAAGGGGAAAGTATACTCTCTTTTTGCTAATGCCAAAAGGGAGAAGAGTTTAGGCGATATGCATCAAATAAGGGGGAATGTATCTACGTTATAGTATGCCTTATTTGAGGGGGAATTATCATTGAGGGGAATTGTTTGCATGAATTGTATGTTGAGATATAACATGAATTTAGGGGGAATCAGATATGCATATCTCCTGTTGTTTGTCATTATCAAAAAGGGGAAAATTGTAGAAAATCATTCTATCTATGATATGTGCGCTTTGGTTGTATTAGCATGATCAGGTATAGGTTTTGATGAATGACAAACAACGAAGTCGATGAATGACAAACAATGAAGTCAAGTGTCAAACAACGTTATTATATGACAAACAATCAAGATTGAATGCCGAGAAGCATATTGATGAATGGATTGCCCTCCCAGAGCTTGTTTCGAGTGTGGTGATACACGCCATATGGTTAGGGACTGCCCCAGACTGGGTAGGGGGTGCATCTTCATCGACTGCTCAACCACAACATGCCCCGTAGAGCTCTTAAGCTATGGTTACAGCCCCAGTTGCCTCCTCACGCACTTCGCCAGATAAGGGTGGTGGCCGAGGAGGTAGAGGTTGCCCTTCAGGGGGAGGACATGCAATATATTTATGCCCTTCCTGCTCGCACGAGGTTGTTGCCTCCGATTCTACTATCACATGTATTATATTGGCTTGTCATAGAGAGGCATCAGTTCTGTTCGCTCCGGTCTCTACTTATTCTTATGTGTCTTCTTACTTTTCTCCATATTTGGGTATGCCTCGGGATTGTTTGAATGATCCCGTTTATTTTTCTACTCCTATGGGGAATTCCCTTGTTGTAGACCGCGTTTATCGGTCATGTTTAGTTACTAGTCATGGTTTTGAAACCAGGGCAGATTTATTATTACTCAACATGGTTGATTTTGATATTATATTGGGAATGGACCAGTTGTCGCCCCATTATGCTATTCTTGATTTTCACGGCAAGACCGTGACGTTGGCTATGGAAGTATTTCGCATATGAGTGGAGTTTCACTTTAGATAACACTCCTGGTAGAGTTATCTCTTTCCTTAAAGCTCAGCGTATGGTTCAGAAGGGGTGTGCACCATATTTAGCCTAAGTGAGAAATGTCAGTGTGGATATCCCATCTGTTGATTCTGTTCCAGTGATACGGGATTATCCCGATGTGTTTCCAACTGATATTTTGGGCATGCCGCCTGATAGAGACATTGATTTTGGCATTGACTTGTTGCCGGGCACTCATCCCATTTCCATTCATCCGTATCGTATGGCTCCTCCTGAGCTAAAGAAATTGAAGGATCAGTTGCAGGAATTACTTGATAAGGATTTTATTCGACCTAGTGTTTCACAGTGGGGTGCTCCTGTTTTGTTTATGAAGAAGAAGGATGGTTCTATGCGTATGTGCAGTGATTATCGCCAGTTGAACGAGGTTACGATGAAGAACCGTCATCCTTTGCCTCGTATTGATGATCTATTTGACCAGCTTCAAGGCGCACATGTGTTTACTAAGGTTGACTTGGGCTCAGGTTACCATCGGTTGAATATTCAGGAGTCAGACATCCCGAAGATTGCCTTGAGGACTCGGTATTGTCATTGCGTGTTCCTTGTTTTGTCGTCTGGTATGACCAATTCCCCAGCAGCTTTTATGTATTTGATGCACAGTGTGTTCAGGCCTTATCTCGACTTGTTCGTTATTATTTTTATTGATGATATTCTAGTGTATTCTCGGAGTCGGGAAGATCATGAGCAGCACCCGAAGACAGTGCTTTAGACCCTAAGAAAGAATAAGTTATATGCGAAGTTCTCAAAATGTGAGTATTGGTTGGATTTAGTGGCATTCTTAGGCCATGTGGTTTCGAGAGAGGGCATTTGGGTAGTTCTGAGGAAGATAGAGACCGTGCAGAGTTGGCCCACGCCGTCCTCAGCCACAGAGATTTGTAGTTTCCTTGGCTTGGTGAGTTATTACCATCATTTTGTGGAGGGGTTTTCACCGGTTGCTTCCCCTATGACTAGGTTGACCCAGAAGGGAACTCCATTTCAGTGGACAGAGGAGTGTGAGGGGAGCTTGCAGAAGCTCAAGACAGCTTTGACTACAATATCTATTCTGATATTGCCTGCTGGTTAGGGATCTTATACAGTTTATTGTGATGCCTCCAGGGTTGGCCTTAGAGCGGTGTTGATGCAAGACTCTTGGGTGATTGCCTACGCGTCCAGACAGTTGAAGATACATGAGAAGAATTACCCCGTCCACGACCTTGAGTTAGCTGCAATCGTTCATGCCTTGAAGATCTGGCGTCATTATTTGTACGGCGTGCCTTGTGAGATTTATACTGATCATATGAGTTTGCAGCATTTGTTCAAGCAGAAGGATATAAATTTGCGCCAGAGGAGGTGGTTAGAGTTGCTAAAAGACTATGATATCACTTTTCTGTATCATCCGTGCAAGGCTAATGGTTAGCGGATTCCTTGAGTCATCGGGCGAAGAGTTTGTGTGGAGTTTGGCTTATTTACCAGCCTTAGAGAGAAGGATGTTCAGACCTTAGCTAGTCAGTTTGTGAGATTGGATCTTTTGGAGCCCAGTCGGGTTTTAGCCTACGTGGTTTCCTGGTTTTCATTATTTGATCGTATCAGGGAGAGACAGTATGATGACCCTTATTTACTTGTCCTCGGAGACACGGTTCAGTACATCGATGCTAAAGAGGTGACCATCGGACATGACGTGGTATTAAGGATGCAGGGCCGTGTTTGTGTGCCTAGTGTTGATGGGCTACAAGAGTTAATTCTAGCAGAGGCCTATACTTCGCGGTATTCCATCCACCCGGGTGCCGCGAAGATGTATCAGGACCTGAAGCAATACTATTGGTGGAGGCGGATGAAGAAGGATATTGTTGGATATGTAGCTAGATGCCTCAACTGTCAGCAGGTGAAGTACGAGCACTAGAGACTAGGTAGATTGCTTCAGCAAATAGAGATTTCGGAGTGGAAATGGGAGATGATCACCATGGATTTTGTAGTTGGTCTCCCTCGGACTGCGAAGAAGTCGATGCCATTTGGGTGATTGTGAATCGGCTAACCAAGTCTGCTAATTTCATCCCTGTGTATACTACTTATTCATCGGAGTGATTGGCAGAGATTTATATCTAGGAGATTGTTCGTCTACATGGTATTCTAGCTTCTGTCATTTCGGACAGTGGTACTCAGTTCACATCACGATTCTAGAGAGCCGTTCAGCAGGGTTTGTTACTCGAGTGGAGTTGAGCATGACATTTCACCCCCAGACGGACAGACAGTCCGAGCGCACTATTCAGATTCCCGAGGATATGCTTCGCACGTGTGTGATTGAGTTTGAAGGGTCTTGGGATTAGTTTTTGACATTGGCAGAGTTTTCCTACAACAATAGTTATCAGTCCAGTATTCGGATGTCGCCGTATGAGGCTTAATATGGCAGGAGGGGTAGGTCTCCGGTGGGTTGGATTGAGCCAGAAGAGGCCCGACTTTTGGGTACAGAATTGGTTCAGGATGCATTGGAGAAGGCTAAGGTGATTCAGGATAGACTCCGTACAGCCCAGTCCAGATAGAAGAGTTATGCAAATAGGAAGGTTCGTGATGTATCATATATGGTCGGAGAGTGGGTTCTGCTTCGGGTCTCGCCTATGAAGGGCATTATGAGATTTGGGAAGAAAGGAAAGTTGAGTCCGAGGTTCATTGGCCTTTTTGAGGTTTTGAGATGTGTTGGGGAGGTTGGTTATGAGCTTGCCTTACATCCCAGTTTTGACGGGGTTCATCCCGTATTTCATGTTTCTATGCTCCGGAGATATCACGGTGACCCGACGCGTGTGTTGGATTTCACCTCAGCTCAGTTGGACAACGATCAATCCTATGTTGTGGAGCCAGTGGCTATTTTGGATAGGCAGGTCAGAAAGTTGTGGTCAAAGGACATTGCTTCAGTAAAGGTTCAGTGGTGGGGTCAGCCGGCCGAGGAGGCGACTTGGGAGACCAAGCGGGATATGCAGAGCCGTTATGCTAATCTTTTTCCAGACTCAGGTACTTCTTTCCGTTTGAGGATGAATGATAGTTTTAATGGTGGAGGATGTGAAGACCCAAAGGGGTCATCACTTGTTTTCTTACCAATTATGTACTTCCAAGGCATTGAAAACCTCATCTGGTGTTGCCTCGATTTGCTTGCACAGTCCGGGCGTTTAGCCGGAAATCTTCGACATGGATTCTGTGAGAAAATGCTAAAATTTGATATTATGTTGAATAAATTTGACTTCGGTCAATATTTTGAGTAACGGACCCAGACCCGTGATTTGACAGTCCCGGAGGGCCCTTAGGAAAATATGGGACTTGAGCGTATGCCTGGAATCCAATTCAGAGGTCCCATGTCAGAGAAATGAATTTTTATGTGAAATCGTTTTCTGGAAATAATTAAGGAAAATGGAAACGAAATTTGATTAGAAGACTAGGGTATCGAGCTCGTATTTTGGTTCCGAAGCCTGGTACACGTCTTATATATGATGGAAGCGCTTTCTGTAAAGTTTGGTTGAGAATAGACGTCGTTCGACGTGTTTTAGACCCGAAATTGAAATTTTATGTCTAATGATAATTTTTGAAGAAATCATGAGTTTTGACGCTCGATCCAATGTATATGATGTTATTTTGGAAATTTGATCACACAAACAAGTCCATAGGATGTTTTTGAGGTTGAGTGCATATTTGGTTTGGAGCCCAGAGGGCTTGGGTGAGTTTCGAGTAGGTTTCGGGAGGTCTTAGACTTAAAAACATTAGATATTGCAGGTCAGGGAAAAGCTGCAAGCTCCAGTGCGCCCGCGGTCGCCTTAGTGCAGTCCGTGGTATGCGCTGCATAGCTGCGCCCGCCTTAGCGCGACTCGCGGTGTGAGCTGTGCGGCCACGATTGTCCTCCCGTGGTGTGCGCTGCAAGCTTCAGTGAGCCAGCAACCTTCAGTTCCACTAGCGCGGCCACGACCGTCTTAGCGCGGTCCGCTGTATGAGCCGCGACCGTGATCGTCCTCGTGCGGTCCGCGCTAGGCACTTCAGGAAGAACAAATACACCGTATTTTCAATTGTTTCTTACTTTTCAAAAATCCAAAACATAAGAGGTGATTTTCTAAGCAATTCTTCTTTTTCAAAACAATTGGTAAGTGATTTCTAATTCATTTTCTTCACTCCTTAACACTGTTTAGCATAATTTCAACATCAAATTAAAGATTTTAATGGGGAAATTTGGGTATATTGGGTAGGTCCTAGGGTTTGGCCAAAAATTGGGGGTTGTACCTCAATTCGAGGTCCAATTTAAAAACTAGTCACATAATTGGATTCATGGGGGAATGGGTAACCGAATTTTAGTTCGAACCTCGGGTTTTGACCACGTTGGATCGAGGGGCTTTTTGGTTATTTTATCTAAATTTGCGCCATAGATGTAAATTAAATAGTAGAATTAGTTGCTTGAGATGTTATTTAGGAGGTGTAATTCAAATGAATAGATTTGGGCCATTTGGAGTCGGATGCTCATGGCAAAAGAGTGATTTCAAGTTAATTTTGGAGCCGATTGAGGTAAGTGGCTTGTCTAACCATGTGTGGGGGATCTTTCCCCTAGGATATGTTATTTGGTAATTGAGTGCCTTGTACGTGAGGTGATGAGTGGGTACTTGAGCTAATCGTTGAAAATCTGATTTTTACTTAAGATATTGAGATTGAGTTCTTCCGTACTTGCTTTATCTTACTTGCAATTATAACCTGTGTTAGATTAGAAAGACCTGTTTAGTTTATTTAACTTTCCTACTCGCTTAAATTTCCTTAACTGCACTGCGTGGGACATGTTAGGCTAGAACTATCTCTTGCTTGTATTGTTGTACTTCATTTTTGAATATTCTCTAATTGTGGTTGCGCATTTACATTGGGGCTATGGGCGTGGGATTCCGGAAGCTCCCCCCCTGCACATTTATATTTGGGACTACGAGTTAGATTCCCGGAAGATCCCCCCTGCACATTTATATTTGAGACTACGGGTTATATTCCCGGGAGATCCCCTTGCTCATCTATATTTGGGACTATGGGTTAGATTCCTGGGAGATCCCCGTGTATGTTTACTTTGGGACCACGGGTTAAATTCCTGGGAGATCCCCCTGCACATTTATATTATGGACTACAGGACGGTATCCGGGAGATCCTCGTTATTGGTATTGGTATGGAAATGGACTACATGACGGTATCCTGGAAGATCCTCGTTATTGGTATGGTTATGGAAATGGACTACAGGACGGTATCCTGGGAGGTCCTCGTCATTGGTATTGATATGGAAATGGACTACAGGACGGTTCCTTAGGGGGTCCTCATTTTTGGTATTGACCTGGACATGGACTACAGGACGGTATCCCGGGAGATCCTCGTAGTTGGTGCTGATATAGAGTTGTCTTACTCTGTGTTATCTTACACTTGGTGTATGGATTGTTGTTTGTGTAATCTGACTTAATTCACAGTTGTATTCTATTATTACTGCTTATTTCATACTGTTGCCAGCATTTATAATATATTACTTAATCTTAGTAGGGCCCTGACTTTCCTCGTCACTACCTGATCGAGGTTAGGCTTGGCACTTACTGAGTAACACTGTGGTGTACTCATGCCTCTTCTGCGTATGTTTTTCATGTGCAGACCCATGTACTTCATCTCAGGCGCACTATCCTTGAGGCCAAGAGAGCTACGAAGACTTTGAGGTATTTCTGCAGTGTCCGCAGACCCAAGAATCTCCTTCTTTACTCTATCTGTAGTATTTGGACTTCCTCCATACTTTTGCTTTAGATATTCTGGAAATAGAGCCATGTATTACTTTTCGTTAGCTTGTGTTCCCGTGAGTTTCTTGATTTTGGAGTGTTATTGTAGACTTCCGCAGTTTTGAGTTATATTTGCCAAGTGGCACTTGTATACCATTTTCTTCTAGTTTTGCTTAATTTAATTAAATATTTCCGCAAGCTATATAAATTCCGCATTGTTAGGCTTACCTAGTTGTAGGAACTAGGTTCTATCACGACATGCTAATGGAGGGTAAACTGGGGTCATGACAGATATCAAGTCTTTAGGGTTTCCTTCGCTCAAGCACACTTAGGCTAAGTACGAGTGCATAAAAAGGAATAAAATAGTTTTACTTAGTCTTTACAACTAATTAGCCATAACTCTATGTGTTGAAAACCTAGAACAACATGTTTAGGTAATCATAATAATCTGCAACTGTCTTAATAATCTTGAATAACTACTAAATCCTGCTTACACCTAGGCAAGCCTTAGGTAATTACTTAAATAAAACTGACTACTACAACTAGTAGACATGCCTGATTCGACTTTCTCTTATGAGTTATATAATTAATTTGGTTTTGACTCAAGTACCCTGCTTTAGGATTTAAAATTCAAACCTTAACTATGTCTAAGTCATGATGTTTATGTGCATTAATTATGGAGGTATACATGATCCTTTGAATTGTTTATATGTTTCCTCTCTAGCTGTAGTTATACTTATTTTTCTATGTTGCCTTAGCATTTTACCTTTAAACCTAAGAGTCAACTTATAACCCCCCTCTTTTTGGAATAATAGTCCTAAATTCCTCCGGAACTTAAAAGGAATATGACACATAATAGCATGCAATAGAGGTCGAGAACAATCCTCGCTTTAATACCTTCAGGGGGTGGGAAGGGTAGATATGGACATAATGACCGGTGCGCTAATACTACGTGTATCCCCTCTTCTGAGGAGTGCCATACAGGGTATTGCATTGCTATGATCCATATTACAAACAAGCCTAGGACCCCCTTTTACATGCACAAGCATGCTAAGATTGTAACCCTTTTCAAACCTTACTTTTATAGTTTTTTAAACAGTTGTGTATTTAAATTCAAAATCCCCTATTACTTGAGCCTTATTTGTTTATTTGCAAATTGCACAAATTGACAACACTATCTGGCCGTAAACCACACTAGTGGATCCTAAGGGGTGCCTAACACCTTCCCCTTGGGATTATTTCAAGCTCTTACCATATCTCTGGTTACCAAATATAGTTGTAGTTGAACCCTATATGTGCCCTAACGCACATTAAAATCGTTACATGGTGACTCTTCAAAATAGCAAAACCCCTTTCCCAAAAGGAAAGAGTTGTCCCATTCTTAGCATTTTAGCATCATCTACTCTAACAACTAGCTCAAGAATAGATCACGTATTTTTAGAATTCCATTTACAAATTTAATGCTCGTTACCATTTTCACAGTAAGCAGTTTGGCGCCCACCGTGGTGCTAAAAATGGTAGTGATTATTTTCTTGCTGGTTTCATTGCAAAAACACAAGTTATTTTCACACTTTTTCTTGCCAAAGATCTTCGCTTTCAGGACAGATTGCCTGACCTGGCTAGTGAAATGGGAAACTAGAATCTCAAGAGCGACAGAAAAATGGGCATGACTGCTCGATCAAGTTGTTCCCACCCCTCGAGTCCTCCTCGACTTAAATATGATTGAAGAAGAAATGAAAGGAGAGATCACCCTTCCGATCAACACATCTGGTAGAATCCAGAACACCGAGTTTCAGGTCATCGACGACAATATGAAATACAATGCCTTACTTTGTAGGCCTTGAATACACAACATAAGGGCAACGACCTTGACCTTGCACTAGGTGGTAAGTTTTCCAATGAGGCATGGTATCACAACCATACATGGAGAGCAGCAGGCAGCAAGGAAATGTTCGTGGTCCACCACAAGACGCCATATCCCACATGCCTGACCTCGGACGAGGAGGGAAACGTGCAGACCTTTGAAAAATGATGAGGAGGATTTCTTCGCCCACAAACCTTCATCACCCCCAGGACTCTGATGAGACCAAGTCAACAGTCGAAGAGCTGGAGCATGCCGTTTTGATCGAACACCTCCCAGATTGCAAGGTTTACCTGGGAACGGGGCTAACCCCCAAACGTAGGACAAGGTTTATGCGATTTCTCAGTAACAATATCGACTGTTTTGCCTGGTCCTATCTAGATTTGATAGGTATCCCAACGAAAATAACTCCTATAGGCTAAGCTTCGATCCCAAATTCACACCTGTAAAGAAAAAGATATGACCATAGTCCGAGGTAAACATGCCTTCATAAAAGAGGAGGTAACAAAACTCCTTAAAATAGGATCCATTAGGGAGGTAAAGTATCCCGAATGGCTAGCTAACTTACTGGTAGTGCCCAAAAAGTGAACAAGCTAAGGATCTGCGTACATTATAAAGATTTGAATAAAAGCGTGCCCCAAAATATTCCTTTCCTATTGCCTAATATCGATCGGGTGATCGATGCTACAGCTGGCCACGAGACCCTCACTTTCCTCGATGCCTAATTGGGGTATAATCGAATCCACATGACCCCGATGATAGGGAAAAGACCTCATTTATCATGACATATGGTACATATTGCTATAACGTAATCCCGTTCGGGCTAAACAATTTGTGGGAAACATACTGGTGCCTACTTAATAAAATTTTGAAGCATCAACGAGGTTAATCTATAGAGGTATATATTGTTGATATTCTAGTCAAATCCCTACACGTTGGGGATCATCTAACCCATTTGCAAGAAACTTTCAACATCCTCAGAAGCTACAACATGAAGCTCAACCCTGAGAAGTGTGCCTTCGAAGTAGTCTTGGGCAAATTCCTGGGGTTCGTGGCTTCAAATAGAGGGATCGAGATCAACCCCGACAAAATAAAGCCCATCGAAGAAATCACAACAGTGAACATCGTGAAAGCCGTCCAACGGTCGACAGGGCAGATCACTGCCTTGGGCAGATTCATATCAAGATCATCAGACAAGAGCCACCATTTCTTTGCCCTTCTAAACAGAAAGAACAACTTTGAATGGACTCTGAAATGCCAACACGCCCTAGAAGAACAGAAATGGTACCTTACTAGCCCGCCTCTGCTGCATATATCCAAAGAGGATGAGACATTATACCTATTCTTGGCCGTGTTTGAAATAGCGGTAAGCAGCATACTGGTTTGACAAAATCAAGGTATGCAATTTCCTATTTATTATGCAAGTCCAACCTTCAGGGACGCAGAAACCCAGTACCCATATCTGGAAAAAATTAGATCTCGCTTTGATAAGCACGTCGCGCAAGCTAAATCCCTACTTTTAGTGCCACTGCATATGCGTCCTATCTACTTATCCCCTTCGGAGTATACTACATAAACCTGAGTTATTAGGTCGATTGGCCAAATGGGCCATTGAAATCAGGGGGTACGATATGGTGTACCAACCTCAGACGACCATCAAGTCCCAAATACTGGCAAATATTGTAAGATTTATTAGAATCAGGCATGTCCTCCAGGGTATGGACCCTGTTCACATATGGTGCCACAAATATAAGAGGATCCTGACTCGGTATAGTCCTAAAGCTACCTGTCGATAGCATAATCAGTAAATCCATAAAAACCACAAAGTTGACTAATAATAAAGCCGAATATGTGGCCATAATTACACGTTTAGAGTTAGCTAAGAGTTTGGGAGCCGAGACCATCGAGGAAAAATATGATTTGCTCCTTGTGCTAAGCCATGTGAATAGAAACTACGAAGCCCAAAGGATAGGATGCAAAGGTACTTGGACTAAATCCAAATCACATTACATTGCTTTAAATAATGGACCTTGGTCCATGTGCCCCGAGAGTAGAAAAGCGAGGCCGATGCCCTCGTGATCCTGGGATCCTCCGTAGAAGAAGAAGACTTTCTCCATGGAGCTGTCATCCAACTGCTCTAATCTGTGGTCGAGGAAGGTCACACGGAAATTAATTGTGCCAGCCCGACATGGGATTGGAGGAACAAATACATATCTTATCTTAAGGAAAAGAAGCTACCCAAAGATCCTAAAGAATTGAGGGCCCGACGAACCAAGTCGGCCTGGTTCTTCCTCGACGAGAATGGGGCTCTATACAGGGAACTTTCAAACGGCACCCTAGCGATATGCTTGGGACCGGGCGACACCAATTATGTGCTCCGAGAGAGCTACAAGGGCACCTGCAAAAATCACTCCAGGACCAATTCCTTAGTCAGAAAGGTGATCGGAGCGGGCTACTATTAGGATAGCATAGAAAAAGACGCTAGGGAATTCTTCCAAAAATGCGACAAGTGTTAGAGGTTCACCCCTATGATCCACCATCATGGCAAACAACTGCTTTTCGTCTTAATGCAATAGCCATTTATAAAATGGGGAATGGACATCGTCCGCCCCTTATGGACAGCACCAGGTAAGGCCAGATTCATTCTGTTTATGACTTATTACTTCTCAAGATGGGTTGAAATGCAGGCCTTCGAGAAAATAATAGAGGAGGAAGTCATCAATTTATATGGGAACACATCATATGTCGGTTCGAGATCACGTCCGAAATAGCACGCGACAACGGGAGGCAATTGATCGGGAGCAAGGTAACGCAGTTCCTTGAAGATAACAAAATCAAGAGAATGTTGTCGATGCCATATCATCCATATGCAAATGGTCAGGCCGAATCTACGAATAAAACCATCATTCAAAACTTAAAAAAGAAGTTGGAAAGCGCCAAGGGAAAATGGAGAGAAATGTTGCCTGAGGTACTGTGGGCATATCAGACAACTCCAAAATCAAGCATCAAGGAGACACCTTTCTCTCAAGTATACAGCGCTGAAGCACTAAAACTAGTGGAGGTCGGGTAACTAAGAACAAATTTCCGACACACTAATGAGGGGTTGAACAGCGAGGTTATTGCAACGACCCTCGAGCTGCTCGATAAAATACGGGAAACCTCATTGATTCGGATTGCTGTCCAGAAGCAAAAAGTCGAACGATACTATAATAGAAGAACAAACCTCTAATACTTTGGAAACAGAGACTTGGTTCTAAGGAAGGTTACTCTCAACACCCGAAACCTTAATGAAGGGAAGCTGGGTAAAAAATGGGAAGGGATGTACCGTATCCTTGGTGTATTAGGAAAAAGATCCTATAATCTTGGCACCATGAAGGGCGACCAACTTCCGAGTAATTGGAATGTATCGATGCTTAAGCGGTATTACTGCTAGGGCGTAAAACCACATAAATATCCTTGAGCAAACGTCACACTCTTTTCCTTCGACTGGGTTTTTTAATCCCGAAATGGGGTTTTGTCGGTAAGGTTTTTAACGCGTCGACATATACACACTTCCCAAAAGGGTTCAAAGATCCAACAATAATTCCTTTGCAACCAGCCCTGCCCGGGAAAATGACGAACTAGGCTCCAAATGGAAATAGTGTCCTGGATCGAATAGTCTGACGAGGCACGTCCGCGTTGGCCGAGATCATAACAATGGGACAATATGTATACTTTTTCCAAGCAGTGAAGAATATTTTACAACCTCTCGTACTCAAGAAAAGGGGAATTCAACATGCTCAGGGCAAGTGCCCCTCTACCGAATGAATCCCAAGATACTCAGAGAATTAGCGCCAAAAATTTGGTACCTGCATGACCCCAGAGTCGTATTTCTAGGCTCATAAGGCCCCAACGAGGAAGCTCCGAGCTAACGAATAAAGGCCTTTGAGCCTAAGAAAACTCGATGACTCAGAGACTGTCGCCAATCGTCATGTACCAAAAAACCCGAGCGGGCAGACTCGGTGTAACCAGATTTATTCTACAAAGCAACAAAAATTGTACGACCTCTATAGGCATGACAAACTTTAAGACCTCAATAGGCATGACAAACTGTAAGACCTCAATAGGTATGATAAATTGTAAGACCTCTATACACTTGACAAACGGTAGGACCTCAAAGGGTATGATAAAACTGTAAGACCTCAATAGGCATGAAACTCAAAATCCCAAATTTTATGCTATACATTGCATTTGTAAGAATACCGAAAAGGCATACCCTCGGTGTAGACACCTAAACTATCACTCGGGATAAAAAATGGCTCTAGTCAAACATATATCAATATGGTCAAAACGGCTGATATAGCCAAATTAATGTGAATCGGGGACGCCCGACCATCGGCTTAACAAAATCACAAGCCATTTCTTCGAATATACTTCGAAAAGAACCGGTTAATAAAGCTTCCTTCAACAAGCAAAAACAAGCTTCAGCCATATCAGCTCCAAATCACAAGGCTTCGATCTACTCACCTATGAGCTATGATCGTTACAAGGTGCTGTAACATCATCGATAACGACTTGATCAAGGTTCTTCCAAAACCGACGACGGGTCAGGCAAAATCATTTCAAAAAGACCATAACGAGTAAAAAACAAAGCCTATAAAAAGCCCATGGGCAAAAAGCATAAGAGCCATTGTCGCCAGCCAAAAAAGCCTCCAGGCCGCATTCTAAAAGATCTCAATGACAAAAAAACATAATAGCCATTATCGCTAGCTTAAAAATTGAATAATTAAGGATTAAAGTAAGCTCGAATCATAACCTGATTCGGAGACCAGATCCAAAATAGTTAAACTACAAACCGCCTAATGGGAGCATAAAAGCCAATGCCGCCAACTAAACGCGCCTCCGAGCCACACATTCAAAAGGTCACTTCAACCCAAGGCGCATGAGCCACCGCTATCCGCCCATATGGGTGCAAAAATCTTGAGGGTTAATTAAAGCTCAAGTCACAACATGACTCAATACTAAACCCAAAAACAAGCCAACTACAAATGCCCGAGAGCAAGGCGTAAGAGCCGTCGTCACCCTTCTGCGTAGGCACAATAGAGCAGCAATCAACAAGGCTAGAGATAATCTCGGCCCGAAATATTCAATGTAAAACGGCTGGGCAAGGCTGTAAGACCCCTCACAAAATTTCATGCCAGAGGCCACATAGGCCGACCGTATGGTAATTCCTCAGCCAGCCTAAAAAAAAGCCATTGAGCTATATCGCGAGTCTAAGATTCTCTCATCAAAATCCTTGCTGAAGTCGGAACAAAAAGGAAACAAGGGAAATGAATCCGCGAGATTCCCTTCATACATATGCCAAAATAAGTGTACTGCATACAAATAGGGAAACTAGCAGGAAAAAACAACAGATCCTAATCTATTGCCGAGCCGACATCATCAAATGTTTCACCCAGGAAATTACGGATCCCCCGATTTCCCTTTCTCGGCAACATCCCCTTTCTTTGGGGATCTATCCTCATTTCTAACACCATTTGAGCTTCCTTCCAACGCATCCTCGATGGTCAGCCTTCGGGAGCCTGGCAAAGCACAACCAACAGCTCAAGGTAAAGTTGGGCCAACCCTCTCAAGGGTCCTCCCAACACAGGAATTGCAATGACTGCCCCTCCCCCCATGCGAAGATAAAGACCCTCAGCCTCAACTTTAATCTGAAACAATGCAGCCACCAGTTCGAGATGGAGGCTCTTATACTTGCCACTATCTTCTTTCGCGTCCTGTAGCTGACGCTCAATCAAGGAAACTCTCCCCTTGAGGTTGTCCCTTCCAAAAACTACCTCACTCACGTACTGACTAAGCTCGGAGATTTCAGTGTCCCTGTCTCGAAGATCCATCTCAGCAAGGCGCTCTTAGAAAAGCATGTCTAAATGACTTAATTGCCTTTTTTCTCAGATTTCCTTATTTGGATTCTGTGTAGCATGCTAGGTTAGAAATACCCGTTTTTCCTTCATATGAAGTTGACAATTCATGAGTATTCTTGGTGTTGCTGCTATTTGTTTATTTGGGACTACGGATGTGGGATTTCTGTAGATCCCCCTTGTTTGTTTATTTGGGACTACAGATATGGGATTTTGGTAGATCCCCCTTGTTTGTTTATTTTGGACTACGGATGTGGTATCTGGTAGATCCCCTTGAACAATTATATGGAACTACGGGAATGCCCCGGGTAGATTCCCCCAGTATTGGGTATTGTTTATTTAGGACTATGGATCGAGATTTCTGGTAGATCCCCGCGTACTGATAGTTGGACTACCGGACGGGATCCTGGGAGATCCTTCAGATATATATGAAAGACTACGGGATGTGATCCCCGGAGAGCCTTCGGATATATATGATGGACTACAGGACAGTATCCAGGGAGATCTCCTAGATAGTTGTAATTAGGACTACAAGACGGTATCCTAGAAGATGCCCAGATGTTATCTCTGTGTTGAGCTGTATTTCTTTCCCGTGATTTATCTAGTCTCGATTCTAGTTTTTGTTTTTCTTTCAATCCAATGTTATTTCTTGCTATTGCACTTATTTATAATATTTTATTCCACACTGTTAACCCTTATGTCTTATCTAATCTCAGTAGATCCCTGACCTTCCTCGTCACCACTCAACTGAGGTCGGGCTTGTCACTCACTGAGTACCATTGTGGTGTACTCATGCCCTTTCTATGCATGTTTTTTCATGTGAAGATCCATGTACTTCTACCCAGTCCAATCACCCCTGAGGAGAGGCGACTGCTCTAGTGACTTTGAGGTATATCTGTTGTGTTTGCAGACTGAAGAGTCTCTTTCTATTCTTGCATTTAGTATTTAGCCTTCTGTACTTTCGGTTCTTGTTAGACATTCATGTGTTAGAGCTATGTAGTATTTCTTAGCTTGCAATTCATGGGTTTCCGGGTTTTAAAAGTATGTATTGGTTTTGAGAGGTTAAGTATTGTGTTTGTTGAGCGGCATTTTAAATATTGTTTTATTTCGTTATTTTTGGATTTTGGTTATTTCTTCCGCAATTTTTATTCATGTTTCGCATTGTTAGGCTTACCTAATCATAGAGACTAGGTGTCATCATGACAGTTTACGGAGGGAAAACTAAGTCGTGACAATGGTGCATCCAAATAGAGAAATATAGACTGAGTTATGGAGTAAATAAGTATAAACATGACTAGGTATAGATTTCCAATCGAAAATAACGAGAGGAGAGAAAGAAAATGTCACACCCCGACCGTGGGGAGCGCGACCGGCGCATGACCAAAAAATCGCGATCGAGCAAGCCTTACCTGAGCATTCCCTAATGTTTGTCACGCCCCGACCTCAGGGAGCGCAACTAGCGCATGACTGAGAAATCTCGATCGAGAAAGCCTTACCTGAGCACTCCCTACCCGACTTGATACAGTTATGGGCCCCGATTCCACTTAGTATGATTTAAGAAATAAAAAGGGTTTTCACAGTTAATCACGAACATCTCATCTTATAGCACAACATTAAACTATAGTTTAGACTTCCAAGATTTCCAAACGATTATAGCATAGTAAATCCCATAGTTTTGTTCCCAAAGTAAGTATAGTTGACCGTCCAAAACGAAAATTTTTAAAATACAATATGATTCTAAGACCACCCCGGCACCCCTATAAGACGCAAAGAAATGTCTATGAAGCCTCTAAAGATACAAGAGATCAAAATGATGACGCCGGCAACAAGGCCCAACCATATCTCAAAATGTTGTAACTTACACAATGACAAGCTACAACCCCTGGGATAAATGGGGGCTCACCAAGTCAGCTATGAAGAGGACAAGGGCGCACCACTATTTGCGATCAGCACTATCAATAACGGAACCACCAATATCCATTCAGAGATGTAGCGCCCCCGACAAAAGGGACGTTAATGCTGTCGAATAGTACTAGTATGTATGGCAAACACAATTCTAATATGATGAACATTGAAATAATGGAAAAAACAAACAGTTATATCATCAACAATTACATCACGGAAATTCGAGGAGGAGCACCAAATAAGTCTTCCATGGTTGTTGGCTAAGCCTTTTCTTTCTTTTAGGTTAATATTCTTTAATTCCAAATACCATGTCTTTATAATGTAATAGCACCGTGGGGTTGTTATCACAAAGTCCGGTCTCTGCTCGACCGGCTAAGCCATCCCAAATGAGGCATATCCATATTCACAATAATGTTCCAGAACACAATATAAATGCCAACATGTGTAGAACATGGTGTCCGATCTCAGCCCGATTGGATAATTCATACTTGAGACATAACCTCTTTTAGTTACTCTTCGGTTCCCATTTCCTTCCATCTTTTCCCACACTGGGTATATCACCTCTTTTCTTTTATTTGCTGCATGGCGCTTAGATTCATTAACACATAACAAGTCTTCCTTTTTGTCAATTTGTTCATGTAATTTCATCATTCATTTATCAATGGCTATCTTACAAGGCAAGCACATGCTTAGTGAAACCACGAACTCTTTGAAAGACCTGATCACCTACTCAATTACCTGATTTCAAATAAACACATAAAACAATGCGGGATAGAAGTCAGTCAGTTAACACATAAATGCAATCAACCAAGTAGAATCAATTTGAAATTTCAAGCCAACCCTTGAACACAAAAATTCAACACTAAAAGAAAAGGGTTATCCAAACATACCTCAGTGGAATCTCCCTTAATTCTTGACAAAACGTTTCGGAATTTCCTAGAAACTTCGGTATATTTTATGAGAACAATGAATTTAGCCAAGAATTAGAGATATGATTAAGATCCTAGCTCATTTGAGAATATTGACAAGCACTAGGTGTACATTGTGGTTTTCGGTTCCTTTTTGTAAGAGATTTTATCACTTTCTACCCTAATTACCGTCGTTTAAAGTCACGATATTCCCATACCCCATCGTTACTTATGCATGAAAGATTTCTAGCCTTGTACCCTATGTACCCTCTTGCTAATTACTTGTTTTAACAAAAATGCGTGAAATTATTGCGAGGGCAGAGCTACTTACCAGTTAGGAGGAAGACCGAGTAGCCTTAATTAGCAACCTTCAAGGAATTGGTCATGGATTTAGAGGGAGTTTGATGCATGTCACTCTTTCTCACTCTAGAACCCTCTCTCCCTCACTTTATATTGTGAAAAATAATCAGAAGATAGCGTATTGTGGTGTTTTTAACGGGGTGGGGGTCAGATTTTAAAATTTGTAAAATAGGAGCCTGATTTAGATTTGCGGTCGCACTTTAAGTAGAAATGCAGTCTACAGAGTGGACCACAGAAGCGCTCCCAAAAAGCTGGGGGAACTAGTTAGGTTTTCAGCAAGAATGTGGTCCGCATTCACATTCTACGGCCGCATAATGCACCACAGAACTTCCCTTCACAAAGTCCTTAAGAAATTATGCGACGACTATGCGGTCCGCATATCACTTATGCGATCGCATAATGGACCGCATCTTGACCTCAATTTTAACCAAACTACTGATTCACTTTGTAGTAGAAATGTGGTCGGCATACTTGATTTGCAACCACATTCTGGAGTGCATAATAGAAATTTTCTAGAAAACTTTGATTCTTAATTATTAAATGCTTAAATTAGTACAAAGGGTCTGCTCACCGCATAGAATTTTACACATTTCTAAAATATATTTGTAACTTAGCACTACGAGCTACTAGGTTTTGAATGCAAGTTTTTATGGGGCCTTACAGAAAATACCTCACACAGTCCAAACAACACTAACATAAGGTCCAAACATGGCACCCAAACTGGTTTATAGAAATTCATGCTGACACGTACGAAGTATGACGTTTCAACAAAATATGAAGCTTTATAGGTGATACGGGACGAACTAAGTCAAAATCCCCAATGGTGCACGCCCACACGCCGGTCACCTAGCATGTGCATCACCTCAAGATAGTCACATGACAAAAAATCGAGGGTTTTATACCCTCACAAGTAAGTTTACAATCGTTACTTACCTCTAACCGCTTAAGTCTCTACTACGCGAAGCTTTTGCCCCTTGACTTGGCCTCAAAATGCTATTTGAATCTATTCACAACCAGTACAATACAATCAATTTGCCCAAATCGAATGAATTCCATAGGAAAAACTGTCAAATTACATCGCCAACCTGAAATCGGCTCAAACCTCGCTCCCAGACCCACGTCTCAAAATATGACAAAAATTTGAAAAGTAGAAATCTCATTCAGTCAAGAGTCCGTACATACGAAATTTATCAAAATTTGACTCTATTTGGTCCCTCAAATCCTCGAATCAAACTCTGCAAAATCTAAGCCCTAATCCCTCATTTTTCACCCCTAATTTCTACTAATTAATTGATAAAACAATGGAAAACACCATAGATAGAAGTATTAGGGCTCAAGAGACTTACCTCACTGAAAACCCCTTGAATCTTTCATCAAAATCACTCCAAAAGCTCAAAAAACCGACTTGAAAATGGTGGAAATGAACTGAAATTCGTGAAGTGTTCTATTTATACTTTCTACCCAGGACTTTCGCACATGCGACTAAATATGCACCTAGGCATGAACCTCTGCATATGAGAAGAATCATTAAATCCCTCAACTTCGCACCTACGCTCCATATCCTCATGTGCTAAAAAGGCCTTGCACCTGTGGCTAGTGCATGACCTCCTCACTTCCACTTCTATGGGCACCTATCTACATTTGCGGTCTCTCAGGTGTGACCTCTTTAATGCACGTGTGAACCTAGCATATCTCAAGTTCGTCCGCACCTACGAACTCCCCATGCGCGCCTGTAGCCTCGCACTTGTGACTCCATTTCCACATGTGCGAAAAACACCAGCAACTTAAGAAACCAGCAAATTAGCTATCTTCCACCACAAACAATCGATATGTTAACAACCCGAAACACACCGAGGCCCTCAACGCCTCAACCAATCATACCAATAGGTCATATGTCAACATATAAACTTAGTCGAACCTTCGAATCACTCAATACAACATCAACATACTAAATTAAACTCTGATTTAAGCCTAAGAACTACAAAACTTCTAAATTCGGCAAACAATGCAGTAGCTTATCAAATCGCACCCGAGTGTCCTCAAATTTTGCACACATGTTAACAATTAGACCATGAACTTACTCCAACTTCCAGAATTCCATTCCGACCTCAATATCAAAATTTCCACTTCCGACCAAAATCGCCAAATTTCTAACTTTCGCCAATTCACACCTAATTTTACCATGGGCATCAAATTATATTCCGGGCTCGTTCCTAAGTAAAAAATCACCTAACAGTGCTAACATAACCATAAAAATTCAAATTTGAGGTCATTTACACGTAAGTCAACATCCAATCAAATTTTCCAACTTATCCATCAAGCCGAATCATTATTCTAAATAAATTCTGAATAACCTATAAACGCAAAACCGACAATTCACATAAGTCATAATACAATATACGGAGCTACTCATGCACAAACAACTGAGCGAAGTGCAAATGCTCAAAATGATTAGTTGGGTCATTACATCTTCCCCCCTAAACATACTTTCATCCTCGAACATGCCTAGAGTTGTCCCAGAAGTCATTAAATCACCATGTAACCATACCATGCACATACTCCGGGTGATCCCCACCCCCTTTTCCTATATAGGTTGGATAACACAACACAATTGAAATTTATTAATCATACGTAGCCTATATGCCTTAGAATTCAATTTCCACAACCAAAATTTTCTGTAAGATCAGAATCTCGCATCCACACACTGTATAAGTTTGAACAAACTGTATCCAGCCGTAGACATAACCCAGATGAGATCAGATGATATACCACATAACTCAAACACTCACAATGATGATTTACAATCATATCAGCTACCCAACACAGCCAAACACTGGTAATAACCTCTTATCAATCAGAGCCTCGTTCTAACATCTTCATAACTGTCAACGATGAATGAAACATACAACAACTCATAACAATTCCTCAAATAAACAACTTCTCAAAAAACCCTCTCCTTCGAACAAAACTATAACCAATTTCTAAACCGATCAGCAACATTACCATTTTAAATATATTGCAATCAAATTCAATAGCACCCGTTCTAGCTCCAAGGAAATCATCTTATCGGGTATAAGAAACTCTCGGACATGCCATACCCATACTACTAGAGCCATAAACAGTGAAATTCGTGCATAAATACACAACAATTCAAACGTACTCAACCATAGAAAATGACTTCAATGAGAGAACCGTCTTGCAAGCTCAAACAGTGCCACCACAATGTAATGCTAATAATCCATCACACTCCATAGAACCAAAACACACAAATCTAACATAAAGGATCATATCCCAGCATAACTTTAGTGCAATGCGCGATCCTATGCAAAAACTGGTCAACATGGAATACTTCAAGTAAAAATGCTATAAATCAATAGCCACACACAATTTGACGACTAGCACCAAAAGTGTATGACAATAACCTCTAAGAACTAAATAACTCTATCACATAGTCCATAATAAATATAATTAATATGCAATAAATCATTCAACACCCTAATACCCATCTCGCTTAAATTCTACCATAAGGCCAAAATAGAACCGCAACATGGGTGTAGATAACCAACGGAACCGCTCTTAACATATCAGAGTAGATCCTAGAACATATTGGAAAACTAGTATGCTCAACACTAGTTGAATGACACATCTCTCAACAACAACAGTATCGAGTCAACCAATCCATCCATGTGTATAACAGACATTCATATTTGGCCTACCAATGAATCCCAAGTCAATTCTGGTTAACCAGGATAGATAAATAACCCTCCAAAAGTCCACAGTAACTGAATTAAAACACATGCCTATCTTCTGACCACCCTCGGCTAGGTTTTCACAATCCACAACCATGAAAAAATTTACTCAAGATAACTCCCAGTCTCCGAATCCATAGAACACATGGATCACCATATCTGATCTTAACTCGTCCTACTGAAGGTCAAACACTACAAAAATAAATGATCATCCCACAAGGAGTACTTCTACAATTCCTATGTGCCACAAGAAAAGTTTTTAAAACCAGTAGTAGATCACACAATAGGGTGCCCCAATACCAATGAAGTATCCATAAATCAAAACACACTGACCCTTCTGAAACGTATACTATCATCAAGCCATACAAAGTAGTAATGTGATTGACCTAGTCATATGAGATTGTCCATGCTGCCTAAGAATTCAGGACCTTCCTTTCAAGGTTGAATCGTGACCTTGCATATGAAAATCTAAATTCTACATGCCCCACCACACATATTATGCAATCATATGCAAAAGACAAAAATCTCAAGATCAACTCTGAGTCGCAAGAAAACTACATACTCAATTAGCTAAGAATATTCCATTTAATCCAATATATTATAAAATCATAATACGTAACATCCTCGACACTCTGGTAGGAAATATACATCTCAAACCATTGTAGAAACCATCAAGAACTCTCCAAATCCCATTTACAGAAAACCAAACCGTCAGGACTAAATCCTCATATATCAACCAAGCTACACAGGTCACCAAAAACCCAAGAGCATTGCCACAAAATACCTATAGAAACCCACTACTTCATAAGAACCCAAAGAACACCAATTATATCCATTACCATGCCGATCCAACCTACTACCATGTTGTCATATTTATCTGAGTTCCTTCTGAATTACCTTCAAATTGAAACTTTTCCTTCCCGTAATACCACAATCTTCAACAAGACTCACCATACGAGACCCTAGCATAAAACCATATCGCCCTAAGGCTCATAAGCCACTGCATGCTCTCTTAAGCATCCCAAAAATAAGACAACCGAGAAACCCACTCTGAAGAGACCTTCTATGAATTTAAAGTTGTTCATTTTTACCTTCCTGATACTAAATTTAAAATCCATAATGATGTAGAAATAGTGTGAGTGTGGACACCATCCAATGTAACTCTCAAGTTCTAGACATATACAAATATGCAACATTCTCAATTGCCACGTATAAATCTTGGATTCATTAGAATCATTCTCGAGAGCCATCCACTCTGCTCAAATCTCAATTAGAATGATCAAAGGGAATGAAAATAATAAATTCTCACTATATGCACATTATATCCTTCACAAATAACAACTCCAATTATTCAGTAATTCTCATATACTAAAAAAGTTAATTCAACTCGTACCTTGAAATTCCTTTACTCAAGTCATCCTCAATTTCACCCTCTGCTGAAGATAACACATTCACAAGTATACCTCAAACAAAAACACAATACAACCCATACCGTATAATCAACTTATCAATACTGGACTCCCCCACTTGTCTCAAGACCATAGATCAAAACACACCATGACTCACAATGCCCATAATTTTGTTACTGCCATAATGCCGCAGTAAGATTCAACAAAATCCTCTAAAAGCTCATGTTACAAACACCCTTGTAGCAGTCAATTCCACTCTCACAAGCAATCCAAACTTAAATTACAACATATATATTTCACTGGTGAAAGAGAACTTACTACGAAACAACATACGGATGACACGACCCTTAGGACACCTCGCAGGAGATAACTCACCTACTTTACCTCAAACTGACATCTCTTTATACCCTTCCACATCCTTAAACATTACACAGTCAACTATTCTTCCTGAATCTGAAATCATATCACGGTATGAAAATCTACTTCAGTCCTCAACTAAACAACATGAAAAGGATCCTCCATCACACTCATAACTCGAGACTATACATCAAATAAGGATGGAAATGAAGCACCAAATTGTTCTTACTACACCTAAAGCAAATCCTTCTAGTCACATTTAAATTAAATGAACGCATCTCGTAGTCACATCACACTCACCATGTAGCTATCCATCCATAAACTCAACAAATAGTGACACCAGTGGACATGTAAATCCACAATAATGCTCACACAATCAACATCTATGTGCTCAAGATACAGTCAAAACTCGACCTCAAGTTCTCCAAATTGGCCCTTCATCAGCATCTGAAATCACATCTCGCACCTCATATATAGAATCACAAACTGTCAATACACTATTGATACCGAGCACCCAAGTACGCATACAAATAGGTGTAATGAATTCAACGAATTACGCATCAAGTTGAATCAGTACCGCACGATAACAACTGAATAATGTGAAGTTTTATCCTCTCGAAGATAAGTACAGACGTGTTCATACCGAACCGCAAGACTCTACTAAACCCGCTCATGAATAGTGAGACCTATGTAACCTAGGCTCTCATACCAACTTGTCATGACTCAAAACTAACCTTGTCGTGATGGCTCATATCATGGTACTCAGAAATCTAACACATCACAAAAACAAATCGATATTCTTATATCAAAGAGAATTCTAAAGCTATTGATTATAAAACCTTCATAAAGGAGTTCAAAAGAAGATAAAAGTGCGGAAAGAAATCCCCACTTCAGGGTGTCACTAGTCATGAGCATCCACTACAGCAGTCTGACAAAATCAAACCCAACATATTCTGGAAATAACTTAATACAGCTAAGGGAAGATAAAGATGGTGGAAAGCAGGGTTGTAATCACTAGGAAACTACCTTGATAACCCCTATAGATTTGTAACTCAATAATCAACACCCACTATCGTGTCAAGAAATGCCTGGATCTGCACAAAAGATGCAGGGAGTAATATGAATATGCCAACTCAGTAAGTAATAACAGGAAATAAATACGGAGAAGTAGTGACGAGCAATATTGCAAGTATAGTTCATATCCTAGAAACTTAAAAAAATATGGTACACTTTTATAACCATAGTTTGAATCAAGTAACTTTGTTTAAATATAGTTCCTGTAAAATCATTTGAAAACATTCTTTTCAATAGTTTTCAAACAAAGGTTCATTGAAAAAGTGAAAAAAATGATGAAATCATAAAGACCGTCCATAGAAGTCTCGAAGGTCAGCTCGGGTTTAGATCCTGAGGGTTCTCAACTATCGACCTCGAGGCAGTGCAAACCAGTGGCTACGATGCATTTAAAGGAAGTTACCAAGGCATATGATTAAAGTTGATCAGGTCTATTAGGCTAGTTCAAGCCCGTACCATGGCATTAAAATTGACCATCCATCACCCGAACATTACCCACACAAATGTCTACTGAGCCTCTAAGGATACAAAAGAAAATAACGACATTGCCGGAAACAAGGCCCCAACTATACCTCAAAAGCTAAAATCCATAACAAAAGATGGACAACATAACCCCTTCAAAGAGAAAGGGGCTCACCAAGACTTCGAGTGGAGGATGCTCCGCTATGTATTACCGACACTATCCGCTGTGGAGCTACCTACATTTATTTTAAAATATAGTGCCCCCGGTAAAAGGGACGTTAATATCATGGAATAGTACTATTATACATAAATAAACACCATCCGGTTAGAAAGAACAACTATACAATAGTAAAGATGAAATCGTAAAGACAACAAAGTTTTAAATAAGCACAATGTCAATAGTTTCGCATGATTTTCACATAGTTCTGAAATTTTAGGTTGGAGCATCCCACACTGTCGCATCATTATCCATATTGGCACCGCTTCGTTGAGCGAAGTCCGATCACGGCCCGATCAGTTAAGCCGTCTCCCCGAGACGTTACCATTATTTCATTTTAATTTTCCAATTTCAATAATCAATAAATAATCACCATGTGCATAATATAATAGCATCTGATCACGCCCCAATCGGCTAAGCCATATCTCCAAGACATTACCATTTCCATTATTCATCTCACTCCAATCTTTGGTTACACATGTATTAGTTTACCGGCTCTTGGGGCCACAACTTTCACATTCCATAACTCACGTTTCACATTGTTCCCATTTTTAACATTTGCTTTGCCTCTTAAGATCATAGGCACATACAAATGTAATTTAAGTCACAAGCATAAAGAGGAATTCGTCAAGTTTGGCATATTACTACCGAAGTAACCTTGGCATGACATATGGGCATTTATCACATAGATCATGTTCTCGACACGTCTTCCATATACAAAGAATAACACATTAAACACATGAAGAAGTACCTACTACATACATTTTCACAACATTAATTCACTTAACATAACAGGTACTGCATCAATCATGTTTCGAACTTACAACATTTACACGAGCACAGTGTAATCTCAATTTCTAAGAGGAATGAGTTTTAGCCATACCTCAATGGAGATTTCCTTAAATCTTTATAATTATTTCTGGGACTCTTAGCACTCCAATCGACTTTATTAGAATTGCACAAGGGTTAGATACATGATTAGAATTTTAGTTTATTCGAGAATATTAGCAAGCACTAAGTGTGCACAATGATTCTAGGACCTTTTGTGAGAGATTTCTATCATTTTATATCCAAATTGCTATCTTTCTAACTAACAACCTCCCAATACTCTATTATCTATTGTGCACGCAAGATTACCAGCCCTTATACCAATGTATCCACTTGCAAATTACCTATTTTAATAAAAATTTTGAAATTATAGATGAGGGTATAGTTCTTACCTCTTAGGATGAAGACCTAGCAAGTTCACTTGACAATGTTTCAAGAATTTAGGGCAAGGGTTGAGTGGAGACTTTATGAAATCACACCCTCTCTCTCTCTCTCTAAAACTCCCCTTCTTACTCTATATGCAGAGAAAATAACGAATAATGGTCTATTGGGGTTATTTTTACTGGAATGGGGTCGGGTTTTAAAAGACAGTAAATAAGAGCCCCGACAAAATCTGCAATCGCATACCTGACATCCAGCCCGCAAAATGGACCGCAAAAATGGTCCCAAAACCCGAACACACTACCTGGGTATACGACCGAACTTCGGTCCGCATTCTACAGTCGCAAAATGCACCACAGAACTGCCCCTTACAATATCCCAAGGGGATTATGCGATGAGTATGCGGCCCGCATAGTGGTTATGCGATCGCATAATTGGTCGAATAGTTGACCTCAAATTATCAATCACTATGCGGTCCGTATAACAGTTCTACAATTTTCTGAAAAAAATTATTCCTTCAGTTTTTACAATCCAAAGGGTCCGAACCGCGGTGAGCTTTTTTATACATTCATAACACATATTCCTAATTTGGCACTATGAGCTTTTAAGTTTTGAGTAGAAGCTTTCACGAGGACTTACATCCTCCCACACTTAAGATCATTCGTCCTCGAATGAGGATTAAGTGTATCACACCTCCTTTTCTCACTACACTGCCCTAAAAGGTCGTGTATGAGGGAGTTTTTCCAAATTAAGCGACATTAATCGAGATGGAACTACTTAGTTTATCAGAGTCACCACTTGGAATAAATTATGGTGTCCCAAGTCACCGGCTTATTTTAAATCCCAAATCAAGGAAGTTTTATTTTAAAAGAGTCTGCGAATTAGAAATTCTAGATAAGGAATTTTGTTAACCCGGGAGAAGGTGTTAGGCATTCTCGGGTTCCGTGGTTCTAGCACGGTCATTTAGCAATTTATACTTGGCTTAAATTGTTTGATTACTCACTTTTAAAACCTATGTGAAATTATCTTTTACTGCTCTTAGTATTCAATTTCACTAATAAGATACATAGTCTTACTTCACATTTAGAATTGCACAAAAATGACTATTTAACTCAGAGCACTTTGAAGAAAAGTTTGGGGAAACGTCAACGACTGCTAGCGTATTTGTCAAAAAAAAAGGTACATTATAAAGAATTAATTAATTAGTTGGATATTCGAGAGATAAAAATTTGTAAATTTGATTTATTTGAAGAGTCATTTCATTTTCACTTATATGTTTCGATAAATTTTGATGAACTTCTTTTCACTTTCAGCAATTCATCAGTTGAATTATTTGTAATTAAAAAATTGAGTTACGCTCACATATACTTTTTTTGGCGCATTAAAACTATTTCACACAAACATGTCCACAATTGATAATGTTTTGTTTATTATATTAAGAAAAGTTTGGTTGAAATTGCTCGAACGATCCCTCAAGTCATTTTTTAAAAAAAATATTATAATTATATTATGCGAACGTATGCATAATCACCATCATAGTCTAAGTCAAGCCTAAAGCACACTACGAATATTCATAAATTAATTATTCCCTAAGGTTCAACAAATCTTTTGGCAATTTAAAAAATTGACAAGTTGTCGTCATTTAAAGATATTCAAAAATTACTACCCTATCTTTGAAATATGAAACAGTTATCGACTATAAAGAGTGGGCTAATTACTCTGTTGATTAAATTCAATGAGGCCACCTTATTCGACCTAAAAGCTTTCGAAACAGTCCAAATCCTTATTCAACCAGCATAGCCCATTTGACTTGTATAGTAGGTTAATATTATAGAAAACAAATAAAAACAATAATTTAAAATCTACAACAAGAATTAAACCTGAAGCCAATGAGGTCAACTATACTAATTAAGTTATGAACACCGCCTCTTGTCATGAACTTTGTTGTGTAGCATTTCAAGTTTATGAAAATGCATATTAGCCATATAATTACTGTAACGGCGCAAAATCGACAAAGGATTATGGTGGAGCCGGACACAACTGTTATTTAAGTCATTCAAAATACTTAATTAAATTTTTTTTTATTTTCTAAAATCATTTTTCTTACACATTAAATAACGAATAATAAAATTTACAGAAACAAGCGCGAAACCTTTAACAAACTTAACATTTAAAAATCCCAATAATCCTCCTAGAACCCGGTGTCACAAGTGCATGAGCATCCACTGATAAAGAAATAAAATACAACATCCGTCCGGAATACAGTGGAAAAGAAGTAAATGCAATATATTGGAAGAGACCGTACTAGCTGTGGCCGTCTCAAATAATGCAATTCACCTTGCCCTAGAATCATCCGTGCTGCTATGCACTGTAGGCCGTTAGAGTTATATATATCTGTGCAACAAAAATGCATAGAAGTGTAGTATGATTACGAAAACAACGTGTACTCGATGAGTATCCCGTCTAATCTCGAAGAAGTAGAGACGAGATGGTCGACTTTGACACTTATTAGTGGTCCAATAATGATGTCCATAATACGTTAAATCGTGGATTTCTATGAACATGATTTTAATCGAATAAAAGGAAACGAATAAACGATGTTTTTTTCATTATTTATCCAAATACTTCCAAGCCATGAAGAGGCAATAACAACTTTAATAAGTTCAAGGAAATGATACCAGCATGCGCAAATAACCAACGTTGGACGAACAACCCGATCTAACATAAAAGTAAACTGTGCACTGCTGAGGGTCGAACGGCTCGAACCATAGATGCATCTATTATCCCGCTCGCGAACTATTCATGCAACACGGTCAACATAAAACAAACAATCACCTTGCTCGTGAACCATACATATGACACAAGTGCACATAAAATAAATAGTCACCCTACTCGCGAATCATACATGCGATGCAACTACACATAAAATACATGCTCAAATCACAAATTAAGAATTTATCGGGGAATAATTATTCAAATAAAATCCACTTTCTCTTTTAACAATATAAGAAAAGAGGTCAAATCCTTTTGTGAATGTATTTATCAATTCGATGTGGTTTAAGCAATTCGAGCTATCAATAAGATTATAAATATTCCAAGTATTGCATGCTTTTGGGTCCTTGACTACCCGGATTTAAACATAATAGTAGCTATGCACGGACTCTTGTCACCTCGTGCGTGCATAGCCCCCATATATAGGAGCACATAAAAAATTAATTCACTTATGGGGGACAATTCCCTCATACAATATTAGAAAAGAGACTCACCTCGCTCCAAAGTTCCATAACCGCCATTCCGCCCTTTCAAAGACTCATATCGATGCAAGAATGCTCAAAAACTAGCCAATAATTATATAAACCCATTAATATATACTCAATTATTCATTATAACCCAATTTACAACAATTTCTAACCCGATCAAAACGTTGACGAAAACGCCCTCGGGCCCACGTGCCCGAATTTCCATAATTTTCGAAGAATAAGTTTACCCATAACCTCACAAACTCAAATATTTGATTTAACCTCAATTTCATGCCCAAAATCGTGGTCAAATTCCAAGAACATCAATTTTCTAGGTTTTCATCTAAACTCCTTGGTTTTCCTTTATTTTCACATGTTAATCTACCCATAATCTATCTATTTAACTCATGTTGTGTAGAAAATGCTTACCTCAAAGTGCTAGGTGAAGACCCTTTCCCCAAAGCTCCAAAAATCGCCTAAGAGGATGAATAAAATGATCTAAATGGTCTAGATGTCAAAATTAATAGTTGGACACATGCCTCTAATATCGCATTTGCGTCACCAGGTAAGCAAATGCGAGGGCCGCAAATGCGACAAAAACTTCGCAAATGTGGAGCCTGCTCCCTTCCTGTCATTTTTTGCATTTGCGACAAGAAGATCACAAATGCATGCTTCGAAAATGCGAAGAATCCATCGCAAATGCGACCCCTGACTAATTTGGCCCACTTTGTAATTGCAATAAGGGTATCGCCAATGCGAACCCTTCAGGCCACGCAAAAGCGACCCCAGTTGCCGCAAATGCAAAGAATTCCTTAGATGCCCATGTTCGCAAATGAGAACGGAACGTCGCAATTGCGATGGTCGCATTTGCAACCAAGGCATCACAATGGCGATCATACCGGCACCAGCACGAGCAACAACTTTTTACCCAATTTCAATCCGTTAACCACCCGAGGCCCCCGGAATTCCAACCAATCATACCAACCAATCCCAAAATACATTACGGACTTGCTAGAGGCCTCAAATCATATCAAACAATGCTAAAATTACGAATCAACCTCCAATCCAAGCTTTATGAACTTTAGAACTTCAAACGTCTATTTTCAATGTTAAAACCTATCAAATAACGTCCGATTGACCTCAATATTTGCACACTAGTCATATTCGACATTAGACATACTCCAACTTTCAGAATTGGATACCGACCCCGATATAAAAAAGTCCACTTACGGTCAAACTTCTAAAAAACCTTCAAATTTCTATCTTTAGCAAAATGGCTCCTAAATGACCTACGGACCTCACAATTCACTTCTAATCGCGCTCCCAACTCTAGAATCACAATACAAAACTACTCCCAAACTCCGAATCCCAAATGGACATTGACAACACCGAAATGCACTTCAACCCAAACTTATGAAATTTCTTTCAAAATGCTACTTTCCACAATAGGCGCCAAAATGCTCCCGGGTCATCTAGTACCCGATCCGAGCATACGCCCATGCCCGAAATCATCATACGAACCTGCTGGAACTTTAATATCCCGATTCCGAGGTTGTTTACTAAAAATTCTAATCCTCGTTAATTCTTTCAACTTTAAGCTTCTGAAATGAGAATTCTCTTTCCAAATGAATTCTGAACTTCTCGAAACTTAATTCCAACCACGCATACAAGTCATAGTACCTGAAATGAAGTTGTTCATGGCCTTAGACTGGTGAACGACGTGCTAGAGCTCAAAATGACCGGTTGGGTCGTTACATTCTCTTCCACTTAAACATACCTTCGTCCTCGAACGTGCTGAGAATTACACTGAAGTAGTCTGCAATCACTATTTAAATTCTCATGCATATTCCCCTGCTACCACAAATTAGTTTAGCTTATCAACTCGATCAATTTTTAAGATATTCCCTTTTATTCAAAACAAATAAGCCTTAGAGCCCAATTCCATCCATCATTCAATGCCAGACCTGTTTCCAACATAAGATCACCATATAACTCACTATACGCTGTACCCTAATGTGGCAGCATCACTTTGCTGAATTCAGACCTAGCATCACTTTACTTACTGGACCATAATAACATTTTCTGATAAACTTAGTCAAAATTCCACGGATTTGATACTCCCATTGCACCCCATGACATACACAGGTCTTACTATAATCATACAATGCCATCACAATGGAAGATATGTGCAGAAATTCCTACTCAACTGCCGAGTCAACAAAATATTGCTTTATACTTCTTACAAGAAACATTACTTCATTCTGAACCAAATAATGATCTTTGCTCCGTAATATATTTCACGTAATTAGATTGCACTGATCATAAATCCAACAATCTCGTCTCACCCAGTACGAACTGCTCAGGCATTAAGCCACCTCGATATGACCAAAGTATCATATGATGCCATAATGTGCCAATAGGTTACCAGTTAGATTGTGATTCAAAAAGGAGAATGAACTCTGAAAAGGAATTTCAATTACCACACTAGCAAATCATACATGCGACACGGGTAACATACTATACAGACACCCCATTCGTGAATCATACATGTGACGCGGGCTCACAACTACTATGAGCTTTCCTCAAAAAGTAGTAACTGAAACACATAAGAACAGATATAGGGAACTGTACTGAAAATCACGCTGCAGTGGGGCACAACCCGATCCAAACAACATACCCATGGTTGAGTGCCACCCGATCGACACATAGAACTCTCATAAGGAGATGTTCATGGAGCTAAATTGCTCATTAGGACAAGATACTGAATATCATCATAAACGCTAAGTGCATAATTTCATTCCCTGGGGTGACATATAACGCTATAATCCACAAACTCGAGCACAACTGAAGTGCGATATATGATCTGAATCTCAAGAGCCATCCTGCCCATATAACCTCATCTCTATATGGAACCTCAACACATAAGAAATTCACCAAGCCGTCTTACAACTCGCACGATGCAATACATCATTACATGAAATAGATGATAACGAAATAACACCCCGACTCCTTTCCATAACGAGCCTATTGCTGAGATGAATACATTTGGCCTGATATAAAGCCCCCGTTCATATTTAAATCAATACAGTGATCTCAAGCCGATTTCGAATTGCACCAACTAGGCTAATAACATTTCAAAGGTCCATAATAACTCCCCTTTTTCTCATAGCACATAAGAACAACCCTCATAACCGGAGCGAACCTCCAGAATCCATAACCCAATAAACAGAGTGCCCTCTAGGCATAAATTCTCAAATTAATGATATTACCACAATCCTCGTACTTGGTTTAATCTTTAATCACTAAAGTGACTACATGTCACACTTATACAATCTTCCTGTGGGACACGCTCCCACAACCTTCCGAAATGAATAACGGGTCCGCACATCCTAACCACTGGCCGCACTAACGCTGAAATGCGATAATGAATCCTTAACCAGGATGCAAAGCCTTTTTCACAAAACACCAATCTTAGGTGATACTGACGACAATTCCAACTCACTTTAAACATCGAAACCCCTTTCATGCTCATCCGAGCTCGTGACATCCTCGTCACCACCGAACTCCAACATTTATCCTCACTTAAAATTCCATATCACTCATCACACCCAATGTCCCAATATATGATAGAACTCGTTTTTCATCATAGCTTCGGAACCAATATTATATTAACACTTCATCATATAAAACTTTCCACTTAACTTGCTTCAGGAGGACATAGCAACACACAGGTGAATTCTCATGACCGTATAATATGCAAATCTCTAAGTAGTGGTCTAAGCCACCATACGCCTTCGGGGATCCGCCTACATATGATAGGCCACAATGGTAGAATACTTTCTGATTAACACTAACTACGGCGACTGTCAAGTCTCGCACGCACCGTCGCAATTCACTTGCATAGCTTGTTCACGCTGAAAGAACTGATCATTACCAGCAACATGCCAATTCGTCTATGGCTAACCAATCATTCTTCTTCCAATTTGACCTTGATTGCTAGAGAAACAATGATAACCCCATTCAACACTTAACACACTCTATCCAGGCTCTTCCTCAATGACCCTGAATCATGAGACCATGCTATCTCAAATCCGACGAATCATTTCGTACCTCCCAATTTCTACATCGCAAGTCAAAACATTATAGAACGTTTAGTGCTTCCTGTCATAGGCTGTTATCAAGCTTGATTCTTAACCATACCCATTGGCTCGAAATCATTAGACATTATACTTTATATTTTGAATTCACTTGGACCGTTGTTGAGAGCCACCCGCTCTGACTTGGCCCCGAATAAAATCAATTTCATAAATCTTCTAGCACATGAATACCCTATTGGTAAAGCACCCGACAGAATCATTCCCTTGGAATCCACATCTTTACAAAGCACAAGTCCTGAATCCTTCCCGAAGTCTGAACATGAGCCAATAAGGCCAACCGTAGCACCCTTTAACAATTCCTCTACTCAAATCACCACTTATGTCCTTTTCCCGTAGCTGAGATAACCTATCAATATGCTAACAACAAAAAATCCCGCGAGTAATAAACCATGCAATCCCAGCATAGGCAGTGGGACTCTCCCACTTAGCTCGAAGCCACTATTACACAACTCTAGAATTTACCAGGATTCTTAGTCTCATATTGACATAACCTTGTGCAATCAACGCCAAAATTCTCAATATCTTACTGAGTAAACCCCCTTTTATACTCTGAATCATCAACAACATTCGCATGACCGATCCCTTCGCTGTATAACCATTAGAATTATTCACAGAAGCCTCGCCAAGTATGTGACGGCTAACCCGCTCACAAGGAATAACCCACCTATGGAAATAACTTTCCAACATCTTCCAACACTTCTTTATATGGTATAATCACCATGACATCAATAACCCATCCTGAGTCCGAGCTAATCCCTCTAGCTGCATGAGTCCTTTCAACCCTCGTGGACATCAATTAAATGTGCGGTAACATCCTTCCCATTCAAAGTTACGTTGTATCCTTTTTCATTTCAAGCACCTTATTTTATACCAAGCCTCCTACTGCATAATAGCCCATACTTCAGAATAAATCCATAGACCCCAATAACCAATCACTATTATTCTCAAATCCCTCCGAACCCTCCTTAAGGTAATTGGTCATCCTATTATGAAGCCCATATGCAACTCCGCCACTCTCCCACTTTCGCCATACCCACTTCCTTAATAAACTATTTGACCTTCGATTCATATACCTGGCCTTTTAGAAATTTTGAACACCGCCCGACGCCTTCCGCATGTCTTTCCTCATCGTTTGCTGCTCAACTGTTACCTTAAATAAATTCCTCTTTGTAGTACTTGAACCCATGAATCGCTACTAACCTTTAAAATTTATGAGATCGCCTTTCTCGAGCTGTCAACATTAGAAACACCGTTTCGATATGAACCACCGCAACCCTTGACATTTACTGTTGTCTTTCCAATATTATTTTAAAGTGCCTTATCCCAAGGTGAATTGCAGAAAACCATAACACTGGCGAACTTAACACATACAAACGAGGACGATAACACTACATTGCAGGTGAAAATTCCACCACGCTCACGAATACCAAGTCATGTTACCTCATCAACCCAAACCTGAACACTCTCAGCCCGATTGACTCTTCCCCCTTCCGCGAATAAAATATCCTATCTCTACATCAGGCACTAAGTAAATTTCCCATCAAATCATTAACTACCTCGACACGTAGGAAAATATCCTACCATCATATCAATACCGCGGAATGATTGTTAATAAGCATCACGGCAACTAGTTCCTAACCTTAATGCTCTCAGAAGTACCGCTACTCAGCTGAAACAATAGAATATCCTTCCACGAGGTGATGATAATAGCTTAAATACCCGTAGGGAGAAACACCTACACCACATTCGTAGTTTCATTAGAATTCTTCAACTCTCGATTCATTAACAAGCTCTTCTCGTCACATATTATTGAGTAGGAAGGAAACAAAGGCATAAGCCTCACGGGAAGTCAAGTCGCACGATAAGGAAATCAACAAGGGAAGTACTCCTTGCGGTCCTATAGCCTACCGAGGATAAGTACAGACGTCTCTGTACCGATCCACGATACTCTACTAGACTTGCTCATGACTCGTGAGACACTAGAAACCTAGTGCTCCGTTACTATGCTGTCACGACACAAAATCGACAAAGGGTCGTGGTGGCATCGGACACTACTATCAGGTAAGCCATCCAAAATACTCAATTAAATTCAAATTGTTTGTATTGTCTAAAATCATTTTTCTTACACATCAAATAACGAATAATAAAATTTACACAAACAACTGCGAAACCTTTAACAAATGTAACAATTAAAAATCGCAAAAATCCTCCTAGAACCCGGAGTCATAAGTGCATAAGCATCTACGGATAAGGAAATAAAATACAGCATCCGTCAGGAATACAGTGGACAGGAAGTAAATGCAGTATACTGGAAGGAACTGTACTAGCTGCGGCCGTCTCGAATAATGCAACTCACATAGTCCTAGAATTGTCCGTGCTGCTATGCCTAGTAGGCTGCTAGAGTTACATATACATGTGCAACAAAAATGTACAGATGTATAGTATGAGTACGAAAACAACGTGTACTCAATGAGTATCACGTCTAATATTGAAGAAGCAGAGACGAGATGGTCGACTTCGACACTTACTAGTGGTCAAATAATGATGTCCATAATAAGTTAAATCGTGGATTTCTATGAGCATGATTTTAATCCAATAAAAGGAGACGAGTAAACGATTTTTTTCCATTATTTATACAAATACTTCTAAGCCATGAAGAGGCAATAACAACTTTAATAAGTTTAAGGAAATGATACCAGCATGCGCAAATAACCACCGTGGGACGTACGGCCGTATCCAACATAAAAGTAAACTGTGCACTGCCGAGGGTTGAACGGATCGAACCATAGATGCATCTATTACTCTGCTTGCGAACTATCCATTCGATGCGGTCAACATAAAAACAAACAATCACCCTGCTTGCTAACAATACATGCCACGCAGGTACACATAAAATAAACAATCACCCTACTCGCAAATGATACATGTGATGCAGGTACACATAAAATACAAAATTAAGAATTTATCGGGAAATAATTATACAAATAAAATCCACTTTCTCTTTTGAAGATTTAAGAAAAGAGGTCAAATCATTTTGTGAACGTATTTATTAATCTGATATGGTTCAAACAATTTGAGGTACACATAAGATTACAAATATTCTAAGTATAGCATGCTTTTTGATCCTAGAATACCCGGACTTAAACATAATAGTAGTTACGCACGGACTCTCTTCACCTCATGTGTACGAAGCCCCAACAAATAGTAGCACATAACCAATTAATTCACATATAGGGACAATTCCCTTTTACAAGGTTATAAAAGAGACTCACCTCGCTCTAAGTTCCATAACCGACATTTCACGCCCGTTCTATGACTCAAATCGATGAAAAAATGATCTAAAACTAGCCAATAATTATATAAATGCATTAATATATACTAAATTATTCATTAAAACCTAATTTACAATAATTCCTAACCCCGATCGAAAAGTTGACGCACACGCCCTCGGGCCCACGTGCCCGGATTTCCGAAATTTTCGAAGAATAAGTTTACCCATAACCTCACGAACTCAAATATATGATTTACCCTCAATATCATACCCAAAATCATGGTCAAATTCGAAGAACATCGATTTTCTAGGTTTTCATCAAAACCCCTTGATTTTCTTTAATTTTCACATGTTGATCTACTCATAATCCATGTATTTAACTCATGTTGTGTAGAAAATACTTACCTCAAAATGCTAGGTGAAGACCCTCTCCCTAATGCTCCACAAATCGCCTAAGAGGATGAAGTAAATGAGTTAAATGGTCTAGATGTCAAAATTAATAGATGGACACAAGCCTCTAATATCGCATTTGTGACACCAGGTTCGCAAATGGGACAAAAACTTTGCAAATGCGAAGCCTGCTCCCTTCCTGCTTTTGTTGCTTTTGCGACAAGAAGATCACAAATGCGAAGAATCCATCGAAAATGCGACCCCTGACTGATTTTGTCCACTTTGCAATGGCGATAAGGGTTTCGCAAATGCGAACCCTTCAGACCTCGCAAATGCGAACCCTTCAGACCTCCCAAAAGCGACCCCAGATGCCGTAAATGCAAGGAATCCCTTAGCTACCCATGTTCGCAAATGCGAATGGTACCTCACTATTGTGATGGTCGGATTTGCGACCAAGGCATCACAATTGTGATCATACCAGCACCAGCACGAGCAACAACGTTTTACCCAATTTCGATCCGTTAACCACCCGAAATTCACCGAGGCCGCTGAAACCCCAACAAATCATACCAACCAATCCCAAAATACATTATGGACTTGAATTAGGCCTCAAATCATACCACACAAAGCTAAAACCACGAATTAACCGCGAATCCAAGCTTTATGAACTTTAGAACTTCAAACGTCTATTTTCAATGTTAAACCTATCAAATCACGTCCGATTGACCTCAATATTTTCACACTAGTAATATTTGACATTCAGGACCTGCTCCAACTTTCATAATCAAATTCTGACCCCGATATCAAAAAGTCCACTTCTGGTCAAACTTCTAAAAAAAACCTTTAAATTTCTATCTTTAGCCAAATGGTTCCAAAATGACCTACAAACCTCTGAATTCACTTCCAATTGCGCTCCCAACTCTAGAATCACAATACGAAGCTACTCCCAAATTCGGAATCCCAAACGGACATTGACAACACTGAAATGTACTTTGACCCGAACTTATGAAATTTCTTTCAAAATGCTACTTTCCACAATAGGCGCCAAAACGCTCCCGGATCATCTAAAACCTAATCCGATCATACGCCCATGCCCAAAATCGTCATATGAACCTGTTGGAACCTTCAGATCCTGCTTTCGAGGTCGTTTATGCAAAATTCTAATCCTAGTTAATTTTTTCAACTTTAAGCTTCCGAAATAGGAATTCTATTTCCAAATCAACTCTGAACTTCCCGAAACTTAGTTCAAACCACGCGTACAAGTCATAATACCTGAAGTGAAATTGTTCATGGCCTCGGACTACTGAACAACGTGCTAGAGCTCAAAACGACCAATCGGGTCGTTACAATTACCAGATTCAGAAACATAATATTGTATAATTAAGCCAATCATTGAAATGATTATAATTAGGTCCAATTCTATTTTCTTTATAATCATATAGCTCATTCCCTCTTCAAGCAGACTACAAAAGCGTTGTCTCAAACAAAAGGAAACACGCTAAAAAATGGAACTAAATGATAGCGGAATTTAATCAACAATAAATCATCAGTACGATTAAACACGGAATATCGCAACAAACTTCACACTAAACCAAGCCAACAAGGACTATACTATTCGTATAAATCTGAACTTTGGGCTCCATAACAAGAAAAATGATAAGCGAACAAACATACCCAGAAATGGAATTCCGCAAATCAACAGTACAACAACAACACTTGGGTCTTTATGTTTTTTTTTGTGTGAGTGAGGGTGAGAGATGAGCTTAAGGGTACTAAGATTTTATGTGTTCCTGATCGGATCGGAGCAGCGGCGATAGAGACAACGACAAAGAGATGGACAACAACCCAAATATCCATAGGTCGCTGAAGCTTAGGAAATTGGGGTCTAATCTTAATGAGGTGAGGAATTTTTTCAAAGGGTCTTGGTCGTGAAAATGAAGAAGCAGCAGTATTTTCTTTTCTTATTGTCTTCAAGAAAAATGGGGTCTTCTTTTTGTTCAAAGAAAAGAGATATGGAGCACCATTTCTTAGATTTCTCATGGGTCTAATGATCTATGGAAAATCTGATTATTTCGGTCTAGGTTTTGCCTTTTAGTAAAAAAAAAAAAGTTTGGGCTAAGAGCGTATTGGGTATGGTAGATTAGGCTGGATTTGGCTTCAAAATGGCCCAAGTTCCAAATTAAAACCCAATTAATTAAACTCTTTGTTTCTTTTTTCTTTTATTTTCTTTAATTAAAAATTCTAGAAATTAAAATCTTAGAATATCTAAAAAAGTGTGAAATTACACTAATTAACTAATTACAAAAATTATAAAAGCTATTTAATCCTAAATTAAAAGAGAAAAATCAATAACCTTAAAATAAAAGGCAGAAGTGTAGAAATGAAGTATTTTTTTTATTTTCAAATTTCTATTAACAAATAATTACTGGTTAATTCTAAAAAAATATAACCAAATTCTAAATGCAATGCATGATTTTTGGTATTTTTTAATAATTAAAGCAAGAATTAAATATGCACAAAAGGCAAACAATTAAATAAAAATCCTACCAAATGACAAACAATTAACAAAAAATTTATTTTCTTGGGATTTTATAGGAGTATTTCGTATAGGGAAAAATCACGTGCTTACAACTGCCCCTTTTTTCTCGGTAACACGAAGAGTTTGGGCAAAGATAAAGTGAACAATATGAGGGATTTTTTCCTGTTTTAAACTCCATGAGAAGCATTTTAAAAAGAGCATGACCAGACCTTTCTTCAGAAGTTGCCTACATATCCTTGGCTTTAAAGGAATCAGGTCAGTGTAGTTCCAAAAGTTTTGGTAGCTTGGACTACTGAGAAGCTGTGATTTACTGTTGTTGATGCTGTTTCTACTTGCTGAGCTCCTTATTACACCAAAAACGAAAAATAAAAAACTAAACTAGTTAATCCAATCAGCTATGAGTTACAAGATTCCTATCTATAAGTCTCTTAAAACTTGATCTTAAGTCTTGGCTGGTTCTTGTTGCAGACTCCGATTTGAATCTTGATGCTCATCAGCTGTAGCCGCTGGTTCATTCTTCAACTTTTGGATCAAGGTGGGACATGCGAAGCTTGTTACTTCAATCAAACTTTGAGCAGTCCACATCCTTCTCCACTTCAGCACTTCAAGTTCACTTCTTTTTGTTCTTTTTCTCCTTCTCTTTATTTGGGATTGAGACTCATATTTTGGTCATCTCGAATCCCGTGGCTCGAGGTGAAACATGTTCAGACACCAAAACAAACAAACGAATGAAATTTTCTGCACCATTTTTCGCAAGGAAAATTTCGTGAGTTATTTGCAAAACAAATCTATGCTATTTCTTTACTGAAAGCAGCAAAAATAAGGATTGTGTATCCTTGATAATAGGAATTGAAGCCCTAAATTACTAGGTTATATTGGAAAGCTGACCGAGTTATGCCGGAAAAGAAAAAAAAGGTCATTGGGTTATGCCAGGGAGATCCACGGATTATGCCCGCATAAAAGAAAAAGGTCCTTGGGTTGTGCCAGGGAAATCCACGGGTTATGCCGGGATAAAAGAGAAAGTTCCCTGGGTTATGCTAGGGAGATCGACGGGTTATGCTGTGGTAAAAGAAAAAAGGTCCTTGGATTATTCCAGGGAGATCCACGGGTTATGCCGGGATTAAAGAAAAAAGGTCCTTGGGTTATGCCAGGGAGGTCCATGGGTTATGCTCGGATAAATTAAAAAGGTCCTTGGGTTATGCTAAGGAGGTCCACGGGTTATGCCAGGATAAATGAAAAAGGTCCTTGGGTTATGCCAGGGAGGTCCACGAGTTATGCCGGGATAAAAGAGAAAGGTCCTTGGGTTATGCTAGGGAGATCCACGGGTTATGTTGGGATAAAAAAAAAATGGTTCTTGGGTTAAGCTAGGGAGATCCGCAGGTTATGCCGGGATTAAAGAAAAAAAGGTCATTGGGTTGTGCAAGGGAGATCCACGAGTCATGCCGGGATAAAAGAAAAAGGATACTCGGGTTATGCTAGGGATATACGCGAGTTATTAAGAGATAAAAGAGAAAAGAGGTCCTTGGGTTATGCTAGGGAGGTCCACGGGTTATGCCGAGATAAAAGAAAAAAGGTCTTTAGGTTATGTCTTAGAAAAGGGAAAAGATCCTCGGGTTATGGCGGGGAGGTCCAGGGGTTATGCCGGAGATCAACTAGGGAGTGGAATCCTATAATGGAAAAGAATACCAAGTTATGCTGGCAGCGACTAGAGAATGAGACTCTATGTTGGAAAGGATGCAGCTAGAGATTGGAGGCCCTATTCTACCATGATTTTAAATATTTTCTTCCTCTATTTTTTCATCAATATTCATTTTTTTAAAATTTCTTTTAGTTTAAGAAAATGAGTAAAAATGCAGGAAAGGATTTGAAGGAGACTTCCCTTTTGGATTGATTACTGCTGCAGAGCTATTTCTAACCCTTGTGCAGTTTCTTTTGGTTGCTCCTGCTTCTTACATGGTTGCTTGGATTGCACCTGCTTCAATTTTTTCAACAAAGAACAGTTGTTAGTTTGAAACGATGGTTGGTTTTGTGGCCTTGATTTGTTTGATCACTTGATTTCGGCCATCTCAACTGCAAATGGTTTCCTCCTGAATACCGATTGCATTTCTATCTCTGGAGAAAGCTCCGGCTTATCCAGACTTTTACATGATGATTGGTCGGCGGAACTCAACCTTTTGAACTTTATTTTTTTCATAGGCCTTTCCTTTCTGACTTCCTTTTCTTATTCCTTCTTCTTTTTGTTTTATTTTTCACTTTTTCTTCAAAACATTGGGGAACTTTTGGCTCCTCAAACTTGCTGCAACGGCTAGTCGAGTGGGACTTAACCTTTTACCACATTATTTCGCCTTCGTAGGCCTTTCATTTTCGACTTCTTTCTTCCAACTTCAATTTCAAAGTATTTGGGGCACCTTTGCTTTCAAACCTTTGTCGAGATGAGTAGCCACGTGGGGCTCAACCTTTTGAGCTTCAGTTACCTTTATAGGCACTTCAATTTGATTTTCTCCTTCCAAGAGTTTTTGATTTCGAAGCATCAGCAGCCATGGCTAGTCGGGGTTGACTTGATGCCCCCTGGTGAGAATGGGTTCCTTTCTGTACATTATCTCGTGCCAGATGTGAACCCTGTAAATCAGTCTTGCCATCCCTTCTTTGTCACAGTTTTGGAATAGAGTTAGACCGAAAGGGATTCAAAGAAAAATAAATAATGGACAGGACAATGAATTTAAAAGAGAGGTATCCCTTTTGGGGGAGGAAACAAGGACTTATATGGAGTACATATGGATTTCAATGAACATGACATGCCTTTTGGACTGGATGATTGATCTGTTTAAACCATCCGACTCGTAAAAATTCATCATAACTTCTACTTGAAAATTCGAGAAACCTTGCCAGGATTTTGTCGATGCTAATGTCGAGGGTATTCTTTTCGATCAGGGCACCCTTTGCGAGTTTTCACGAGCTGACCTTTCTCATTTATCTTCTCACCATTGCCTTATAGTGCTCTTTGCGAGTTTTTACTAACAAGACTCTCTCATGTCAATTTCTCGGCTTATCGTTGCCTCATGGTGCCCGTGTGGGTTTTCACCAATAAGACTCTCTCATTTGATTTCTCTCGTTTTGTCGTATTAGATCCAAGTAACTCTATCCTCCTATTTTGAATCTCTTTTCTCGATTGATCATAGGACTTGAATATGGTTTTTGGGGTAAAAAGGATTTGGGATTGAGTTACAACTTTAGAACCTTATGGGTTAAACCATCGGCAAACCATTATAACATCTGCCCCAGTTTTACCTTTTGGGGAACTTTGAATTTTTATTTTGGTGTGACTGGAACCCAGAGAGAGGCTACCTATGTATCCTTTTGGAATCAAGTCGAACATAGTTTAGGGAAACTTTATTTTTGATTTTCTTTTGTTTTTCTGTTTTATTTTATTTTTCTTTCTTTTTTTTTTCATTTTTTCATTTCATTTCCTTTGTCTTCCTCTTTTTTTTTCTCATCTTTTCTCTTCTTCTTTTTTTTTCTTCATTTTCTTTGCCTTTTCTTCCTCTTTTTTTCATTTCATTTTTTCACTCAATATTTTTTTACTAACACTCGCAGGTTCCAAAGAGAGTGATGAAGGAAAGGTAACTGGCTCAAAGGGTTGGCAAGGTTTGGTATTTGGTTTACAAGAATGAAAGCCTGTGTCATCCCAACTGGAGAATATTAGAACTATACGGAGGATCCAACATAGTACCTAGAACTATACAGAGGATCCAACATAGTACCTTTTCACTGCATTTGCATTGAGAGCTGTTTTAGGGACATTTCATTCGATGTGTCCCAAGTACAATACACTCTTTTGGCGGTACTCTTGTTGCAATGTATAGAGCTTTCCGCTATGGAACCAATTTTCCTTCAGTCGTTCCAACTCTTTGTTTTATTTCCTCAAACTTATCTTCTTTGCATTTCGACTATTGATTCATTATTTCGAAGACTAACAACATTTAGGATGTGGACAAGAAGTTCGCTAGCATGTCATGTTATTTAAATCTGCATTTAATAGAACTCAAAAGAGAATAAGAAAAATAACAAGATTAAGAAAAGAGATATTCCTGGACAATAAAATATTAATTTCATTTGATTTTCTTGGGATTTTTTGATGTTTTTATTATTTTTTAAGATAGAAAGGTTCACATCGAAAAATAAGACAATAAAATAAAATATTGGGATCACACCCCGAGATAATCTGAACGCAGAAAGTATAGCAAGACTGGCTACCCAGACTCGCATCTGATGGGGAACTTTCATGCTTGACAATCATTTTTTGGCTTTTCTTCTGTCTCGGCAATGGCTGCAATGGCTGCAATGCGGGCAACAGATTGTTCATCGCATCAAGAGCTTCTTCATTCTGAAAAACAATTCTTTCAGTTTCAATCAAATTTTCAATTTCCCTTTTGAGGGTCCAACAGTCCTCTGTACTATGTCCCACTGCTCCAGAGAGATATTCACATATAGCATCCGATCGGTGTGAGAGGTACTCGGGGTTCAGCTGGTTCGAGGCCACTAGCTGCAATAGATTTAACATGATTAGCTTTTGGAACAAGCTTGAATTTGATTCACTAATAGGGGTGAACTGATTCTTTCTGAAAGGCTCTCTTGTGCGAGGATTGTATTGGGGATCATTTGGTTGAGGATTATATCGAGCTTGGTAATGATGGGAATTTATGGGAGGTGGAGCTCGGCTTTGTGTATAATGTTGTGATTGCGCGTAAGATTGCGCACTCATCACCGCATAGGGAGGCGGTGCCATGGCATAAGCAACATCTGGGAGGGGGTAATAATGTTGATGGACCACATGAGGCGCATATGACTTTCTTAATGATCTGCGGGCCCCCCTCAAGCTTGAAACCATCATGACTCCCTCTTCACTCCTATTTCTGTTTATCAAATCCTCCAAACCATTCTGAGCAGCCTGTGATGTGGCATTAAAAGCAACATAACTCAAGATCTAACCTATTTTTAAACCGTTTTCAGCCATTTCCGCGATTTTGATAGCCTCAACAAATGGTTTACCCTCAACAAATATAATGTTTTTTTTGAAATAATCAGGGGCCTGCAAAAAGACAGTATCTCCCGGAATTCCATAGCGATCGAGCCAAAAATCAATTCTGGGAAAGAGAAGCGATAAAGAAAAACGAGACAAACGAGCCAAAATATGTCATCCACAAGATCATGGGAAGCGTCGCTACCCCACAAGATCCCGTAATGAGACGGACGAAAATATCCATCACCGGGGAAGGGCAAACTCAGGGATGTGTACCCGAGGATGACCTCGCATTCAGCAAAAAGAACTCCGAAGCCTCGTCCCAACCTCATAATGGCACCATGGTAACCTCTTTCCACAGTAATACATTTCGAAGAAAACGTGCACCCATGAATCTAGGTAGCTCGGCAAACACCATCAGATCGAGGATGATAGAGCAGCTCGGACTGCTCGACCAAATTGTGCCTGCCACTCGAGCCCCCAATGGATTCAACATGGTGAATAAAATGTGAAAGGCGAAATCATCCTCCCGGTCACCGTGGCCGACACAACCCAAAACGTTAAATTCCATGTCATCAAAAGAAATGTGAAATATAATGCCTTATTCGTACAACCTAGGATACACTAGATTGGAGCGTTATCATCCACCTTCCGTGAGATGATGAAATTTCCGACAGAGGATGGGGTTCAAACCATCTACCGGGAAAAACATACGGCATGGGAAGTGTTTACAGTACGTGACATAGCGCCGACGCGAATATATTCACTCTTGAAAGAGCAAAAGGATAATCAAACTATGCCTTCGGCTAGGCCCGATTAAAACACAGCGGAGGACCATACTGAGTCTTAACTCCAAATAATAGAGACACATCAAACCTTAGAACATCATCGGCGCATCCCGCGATAAAGTAAGATCGCCTCCCTTTTTTAATTTTTTTACGCTAACCCATATGCAGGCACCCGCTTAGGGCGGTCAAAATTGCTAGCCCAACCTGAAGATCTCAAGGCCTTATTGGCACTCATTGCACTCTTCCCTTCAGCCCACCTTTTGTCCCAAAGAGGGCTTGACTAGCAAGGTTTTTAAAAAGACATATACATGCGCTACCTAAGAAGGATCCAACAAGATTACAAGCCTTCTTTTAAAATCAACCCCAAACACTGGGGGGCACCCCTTTGAGAGGTTACTCACACGGAAGAACTAGGGAACGACAAACAAGGTTCCAATAGGAAAATAATATGCTGAGCCAAACAATCAAATGAACCGTGTCCACATAAGCCGGGCTCACGGAAACAAAATAACATGTACTTGTGTCGCCAAAGCACCTTGTACTCCAAACAAAATTCAGCATTCTCACAGTAGGGATCCCTCCACCAAGAATGCCCTAAAATATTTGGAGACTAGCATCAATAATTCGGCACCTGCATGGTCTTAGTGTCGGGACTTTAAACTCGTAAGCCCTCATTGAGGCTGCACAGAAATTACGAAATATCTCCTAAAAGGGAAATTGTCTCGAACACTAGTAGACTGGGGTCGCAAACTCAGAAAGTGCATGATCCCAGGGTCAGAATCTCTAGAGTCAAAAAGCCTTTAATAAGGCAATTTCAAGCTCACGAGTAACAACCCTCGGACCTGAGTAAACTCGATGATTTGGAGACTATCACCAATCGTCGTCCATTTAAAAAAAACTTCAGGCCATAAGACCCTGAGCGAGCAGACTTGGTCTAGTAGGACTTATTTGAGACACCAACTAAACTGTAAGACCTCAAGAAAGGCATGGATCATGCTTGTACCAAGCATTAACTAAACTGTAAGACCTCAAGCAAGGCATGGATCATGCTTGTACCAAGGGTCAACTAAACAATAAGACCTCAAGCAAGGCGTGGATCATGCTTGTACGAAGCATCAACTAAACTATAAGACATCAAGAAAGGGATAGATCATGCTTGAACCAAACATCAACTAGACTGTAAGGCCTCAAGCAAAGCATGAATCACACATGTACCAAGCATTAACAAAACTGTAAGACCTCAAGAGGCGTGAAAGTTTTGTAAGACCTTACTATAGGCATAAACTCAATCACGAAGTGTAGGCTATACGTCGCATTTTTAAGACACTGAAAGGTGATACCCTCAATGTAGACGCCTAAACTACTACATTCAGGAAAAAAATGGCTACATCCAAACACAAATAACTAAGTTCATACGGCTATACCGGCAAAATTAACGTGACTCTAGACGCCCAACCGTTGCCACAAAATCATAGGCCATTACTTCGAATCTATTTTAAAAAAACCAGTTAAAGAGGATACCCTCGATAAACAAAAGAGCTTCGACCATATCAACTGCAAATCACTGGTCTTCAAGATACTCAGCCTACGGGCCAAACCTTCAGAGTTGCTCGAATATCACTGCTAATGACTTGAAATCAATGTTCTTCACAAACCGATGATGGGTTAGGCAAAAACATCGCAAAAGTCCTTAAAGAGAGGAAAACAAAGGCTACATACGCCTAAGGGAAAAGGTAAGAGCCATTGTCGCTAGCCTAATGAGCCTTAGGGCCACATATAAAAGCATAAGAGCCATTGTCGCTAACATAAAATTTTAAATCTTTAGGCTCAAAATGAGCTCGAGTCGTAACTCGATCCTGAGACCTAACCTAAAACACTTAACTACATATGCCCGAGGGTAAAGCGTAAGAGCTATAGTTGCCAGCTTAACGAGCCTCATGGCCGTGCATGTAAAAGGTTGCTTTGACCCAAGACGAAAGAGCCAATGTGTCCCACCCATACAAACACAAAAGTTTGAGGGTTGACTCTGCTTGAGTTGAAGCCCGACTCGAAGACTGGACCCAAAGAAGTTGAGCAGAAGCATAAGAGCTCTAATACAAGCTTGCACTAATGGTCACATCAACCAAGAGCGTAAGAGCACCCGTGCATGCCTCATGAGCCTCAGAGCCTTATCACGAGTCTAAGGATTCTCACCAACTTCTAAGCCAGCCACCTGGTCAGAAGCAAAGCAAAAGAGGAAAATTATAAATAAAGTATCAAGTTTTCTTTTATTTACATACATGAAAAGGTGCATTCTCTATCTACAAACGCACTCTGAAAATATCACATACAAGATGGAAAAGTCTATGCCCGGCCCTTGAAGGTTACATCCGACTAGCCTCTTCTCTACTCTCTTAGGCATTGGACAAAGTGATATTTTCAGAGTCCGCCCTCGCTCGCGCCAACTCTTCCAGCAGAACAAAACCCCATGCATCGAATTCCTCGAGAGCCTTTCTTCGGGATCTACAACAAGCATATTCTTTGATTCTCTCTTCACGATTTAAGACCATTGTTAATCTTAGCTTGGGTATTGGTAGCATCCTCCAAATAAATTGCCATATCCAGATCGGCCTTAGCCCGGCTTAGTGCAACTTCAATCCGAGTATCAACAATCTCAGCCTTGACCTTTGAAAGTTCAGATTCGAGCTTCATGATCATATTTTCTTGAACTCAAGCATTATTGTGAGCTAAGAAGAGTTGGAACTCGAAGGCAGTAACATTAGCCAAGGCATCATTCTCCTTTGAAGCTTGAATATGTGCCTGAGCTTTAGCTTGATGCAGTCGTTCCTAATTCGGTCGGCTTCACCTTAAGGCATTCTAGGGCCTCCGTCTTTTTCTGTAGCTGGGATGAGGGAAGGGTTAACCTGAGAGGATAAAAAGCAAAATGCATACCTGCCTGATATGAAAAGTTACCTGCTCCATCAAATAGCTCTCTTAATTCGAGCTCCAATACGCCTTATATAGTTAGTGTGCCAAATCAACTTCCTTCTCCTTACAAAAGAGTCTAAGGGAACTACCCTCATCCAATTCTTTACGGAGCCTAGCTCCGTGATGGAGCAGCTAAGAACTAAGCCGATAAAAATCCTGCAAATGAAAAATTTTGTAAGAAAGGGACGACGTGGCATTCGGAAGGCCTATGGCGAATCAAAGTGAATCCGATGGGCTTCCACAAAGGCTGAGCACACATATGTTGGTCCAGTCCCCTCAGCCCTAGAAGAATCACCCCTGGTTGAAGAATGGTCACTCAAACGAACTATCCTTCCATAACTAAAAATGTTGGGTGCGACAGGCTTAAGCGATTTTTTTATCTCAGAGGCGTAGCCCCACTTCGCCTTGCCGTAAGCGGTATCGCTCTGCAAGTACATGTTTCACTTATTATTTTGGCCCTTTAGCTCGAAAGTTGGCAACCCATCCCCCAATCTGGAGGAGCACAGCCTCACTCTTGAAGATTCTCTGATACCAACAACGGCAAGATTAATAGGTGAAAAAGGAAAAATGTCTCTCCAAATGAACAAGTGACAATGGAAAGGAAATATACACACGTACCGTGAGGGTTTTCTTCCCGTCTGCCCCGGGGTAGAACTTACCACCAACGTTCATCATCAGGCAGATCAGGAACGTTGCTATGCGCCCATGAAATTGCTACAGAAAAGGAGGAAACACGGCTACGAAACCAACTTTCACTGGGAGAAAAATCAAAAAAGCATGGTACGCTCCATTCACACATATAATTCTATTCCTCGGGGAATGACTAAGTTGCATGGGGATAACATCAGCCGCCAGGACCAGGATAGACCGACTCATCCACTCTCTATCATGCCCAAAAAGTCGAGTAGAGCGAGCCACTGAACCGAGTAAACCCGACTAAGCAAGCCTATTAGGATTCATTCTACTCAGAATAGTTAATGAATAAAGAGGAGGTGAAATCCATTTACCATACCTTGTAAATATTTCATTAACAACTTCCATTATATATCCATTGGCATTTACAGCCATAATGTCCAAAATATTACAATTTTTATAGTTATGATGATGAAAAACATATTTGCAAAATACCAATACTTCTAATTTAATTCCCAATATCAAACACCACCCACAACCTGTCTACGGAGTCTCTAAATACAACTAAATAGTAGTATGGAACTACTGGTAACAAGGCTCCGGCTATACCTTAAAATATAAAGTACATGATGAATAACTGTACAAGACCCCAACACTGCCTTCTATGGAACCACCTATACCTATCAAAAGACATAGAGCCCCTTCAAAAAGGTCGTTAGTACCGTCGAATAACACTAGTATGTAAAACTAAACACCATCTCATTAGAAAGAACAACGATACAAGAACGTAGAAATCAAAAGGATTCAACAAACACTTTAGACAATCACTAAATCATCAAATAAAAGGGATCATATAGCTTTCACATAATTTCCATATCTTTAGGTTTGGGCATTTCATAATATTGAACTATCATTCTTAATAGAACCGCTTTCTTGCACGGAGTCCGATCACGACCGATCGGCTAAGCTGCCTCATTTGAGATATATACCTCGATAACTATGTCATTCTCACTTTTTCGCTTCAATATCAACACAATACCACCATGTGTGTAACATCGCGTCTGATATCTGCCCGATGGGTTCACCCGTATACCTCAATAACAATTTCATTCTCACTTTCCATTTTAATACCACCATGTATGTCGCATGGCGTCTGATCACGGCCCGATCAGCTAAGCCGTCTTACCAAGACGCTACCCTTTTCCATTAATCAGCTCACTTAAATTTTTTGTTCCACATAGGTTAGGTCATCAGCACCTGGGGCCACAATTACTACATCATACTTGGCACTAGGACACATTCCATTGCTCAGGTTTCACATTATTCTTATTTTCAACATTAACCATGCCATTTAAGATCATGGGCACATACAAGAGCAATTCAAGTTAAAAGAATAGAGAGGAATTCACCTAGTTCGGCCTAATATTCACAATGTGACCTCAACTTGAAATTTAGTCATTTTAACACATAGTTCATGTTCTCACCACATCCTTAATTTTACTGTTTCTCACATTCTAAATTTAGTTCGTGTTCTCACCACATCCTAAATTTTACTGTTTCACACATTCTCAATTTATCAAAGATAGCATATTGTGCACACTGAAACACACCTTCCACATCTAACCTTGCAACAATAATTCACTTGAAATAATAAGCACAACATCAATAAATTTTAAGATTAACAACATTTATATGGACGCCATTGGAGCTCAATTTCTAAGAAGAGGGGTTTTAGCCATACATACCTCAAAGAGATTCTCCTCAAGCTTCTACAATCCACCAAGACCTCTATTAATAACAATTTATAAGGAGATAACGAGAATTGATTAATAATTAGGAAGATAACCCGTGGTGTAACTCTCTTAGGAATTTCATCTAACACCTAACATGTGAAGTATTCTACAAGATCTGAAACCGAAAATTCCTTCCTCCGTCAACCAAATTTTAATAGGAACTACCCAAATTAGTTCTTTAATATCACATATTACAACTTAATTCCATATGCATGGACTATTTCTAATCCTCGCAACATATTTGAACCCTTAACCTTTTACATGAAATCTTGGAAGGACTTACCCGGATAGAGGACAATCAAGTAGTTATCTTTCTTAATTCTTGAAGACTTGAGCAAGATTTGGGTGATTATGAAGCTAGGCTCCTTCTCTCTCTTCCTCCTTCCATATGCTCTCAAATATTTCTAAAATTAGTAGAAAATGACCCCAAATGAAGCCCCAAAGTCTATATATTAACATGGGCTTGGGTTATAAAAATAGGAAAAATAAGCCTCTGAAATTGGGTCTGCGATCGCATAATGGACCGCAAAACAAGAATGTGGGCCGCATAATGCATCACGAAGTAGGTGCAAAAACTTGTGCAACACTGGCCCAATCTGTGACAAATATGCGATTGTAGAGTAAAAAATGCAACAGATTTGTGATCACAGATTTGACGCAGGATCACATTTCTCTAGCCTTTTATAATTTGATCATAACTTTGTGTAAGAATGTCCAAATGACAAACAACTTGAAACATTAGAAACTAGACTAGAAGAACTTTCATATGATAGATTGTTCATCACATAAAATATTATACATATTTAGATATGCTCGTTTAAAGTGTAGACTTGTGCAAACTCATTTGGAGTTTTAGCCCATTATGAAATTTTCTAACTTGATATAGACTTAGGCCTCCTATTAGACCCCACATTACGTATTATATTACTTATACACTTATTTACCAAATCCAATTGATGACCATCATGTTAATAGCACATAAAAAATTCTAATTAGCCTACATGGCACCCCAAAATCCTAATTTACTTAGAAAACTTTTTGGAGCCTTACATTCTCCCCCGCTTAGGATCATTGGTCCTTAAATGAGAGGTAAAGCATGCCCCAAGCACCTAACATAACATATCTCTTTTCTAATCTACCTCAAGTCCCTAAATTTTGACCAACTCCCAAATTTTTCAGAAATTTCAGCAGAGTCTCCTTTGTAACTAAGACTATCCACCTGCCAGAGAACCACCAAAACCATCGTAAGAACACATCCACAACTCGACAAAGAACCACATTGTTTGTATCTGTAATACGAACCTCAACATTACAAGAGCTACATTATCACGATGATACCTGGACATGGACTGCACATTATTAAATCATAACACCTAGAAGGTACCTTTCTAATAAAAACCAACTGCTATATAATCAAAAAAATATATTTTATTTCCACAACACTCTCGGCCTTTAATGTGGCCTCTTATACCTGAAGTCTTCACTAGAACACATTCATAGAAGTAATCACCACCCCAAACTTACCTAATAAGGATTACAACTAGATACATCTCATAAGCTAACTATCCATTAACTTTACCTTCAATAGTTCCCCCGGAATTATGCACAAAGGATATTCCAATTAATTTCTTAGACATATACATGTGAAAAAACAAAATATATGGGGAAACTTCATACTTCTAGTGCGGACTACTATGACATACACTTATGCAACCTTCATTATCCACTCACATAACATCTTCATGGGAAAATATAAGGAGTAACGTGTTTGCGCTCCTAAATTGTAAATCTCTACGCGAACACACATGCTAAACTTTTGATGACCTTCAATGATTACACAAAAATGTGCTAACCTAATGACCATAAAAATTGCCTATCGAATATATGTGATCACACGGGGATTCTCCCTCTTTCACATGTTTGAACCTTCAATATCCAATAGATTTAATTCAATGAGGTGCAACATAATTCAAGATCTAGCTAGAATTATTCAGGAACCCATTAATGTGCTACGTAGAGTATTTCACCAGGTTATAAGCTAAGAGAAACGAAGATTAATACTAACAATACCAACATGGTTAACCATGGTGACAACATCAATTATTAGACAAATGAGGCACATCGTGTTACACCCTATTTTTTTCGTACGTGAGAGTTCGTCGTATGTCAATTGATGTAAGCTCAGAAATAAGATTCTATTGGAACCAAATGTAGTAAGTTAATTATGTTAACTTAGAGGTTACAAATATTTTAGGTCATGAATAACAAGTACTAAGATGGTTGGAAATGCTTAGAAGCTACGCAAATTGAAGGAAATAAGTTTCGTCGAAAGTCAATAAGTTTGGAATGTTATAACATGCACTTTGGGGTGAGACTAGGGTTCTTAACATTATAAGGAGGTTATGTTATAAGGTATTTAAGTCTTATTACAGTCGTGTTATGTTTTGGAGTCAAGGGAGTTGTGGAAAATAAGTTGGCAAAGGTCATGACAAGTTGCATTATAAATGTGCTAAACATTAGGTCAAATATAGTGGAGCTTTTCTCAAAATATACTTGGAATCATGGGATGATCCACATATCAAATTGAAGATCCATGAGTCTAGTACCTTATGCATTAAACGGTTCGTCAAAACAATATCAGAGTAGAGAGATATTTGCAGTTTCACAAGACTGCATAGTTGGTACGAAGGTATGCCACTAAAGTTCTTTGAGCAATAGATTTCGTGTATTATATGAGGTTTTATTGGGAAATATTATATATCAAATTAATGGTCTTGGAATCCAGTTTCCAATAATCTTAACCGTTCGCTCATACGAAACCTGGATAAAATGTTATAAGCATTAGAAGATGAACCAATACTAGGGTGCCAAGTAGCACCTTTTTGACTTTTCAACCAAAATGGATATTTATCTTCCTATGTCGTCTCTTTCTTTATAATTCCAGATAGCTCGACCAAATAAGACCCCTAACCTTCCCTTCAAGCTTTCCACAAAGGTTTCCAACAAGATTATCATCCGGGGCACGAAATCAAGTAGCGATAACATTAAAATGATCCCTATGACGTAAGTATCGCTATATTTCCTCTCTTTTTCTTTGTATTTTGAGTTTTCGAAGGTATTTAATAGTTAGGAAAATGTCATATTTCTGTGTTTAAGCTTTTAAATTTGAAGGAAGTTTGATAAATTCATTTCTAATATCTAGAACTCACGGGACGATGGTTGGAAGCTGTGAGTTCGAATTATTCGACATTTGGTGGGCTATTTTGTGGGCCGTTTCATGTTGTGATTGGATAGTACCTTTTCTAATGTTTTTATGGAGTTGAGAAGAGAAATGGTGTTGGGAAACACCACATAATGGATGGGTGGTTTGCTGGTCATTCGTTGTAACATTTTCGGATCATTTGACAATACTAAGGTGGTCGTCTTATGTATGAAGTGATTAGGTTGTGTGGAATGCTTTGGAAGGCTCAATATGATTATTATTGATGTCGTATGGGCTGTTTGGTGACTGCTTTGACTTGTGTGAAGTAATATATATATATATAGGGGAAGTGCTGTCCGTTTCTTCGTGAAATAGGTTGTGTTCGATACATAATAGTTACGACGCCTAAACAATAACGATAGTGACATTTCTATTATTGTAGACTAAGGAGCCGTGAAATTGTATAGCTTGAGGTTGGGAAGAATATACAAGATATGTGAAGCTACCCTTTTCCTTCTTTTGCATGATTTCGATTGTACATAATGTAATGAACGAGCTTCGAGAGATACTCTAATCATAAAAGCTAGCAGTACTTAGATTGTTTCCCCTCTTGTGGAACGATTGATGTGATGTTGCTTATCTGATTCTTACGGTATCAATGTTGTTGGTACTTACTGATTCTTATAAGGTTCATGGTGAAGAGTTAGTCCTAATAACGTATACAGAGGATACCGATCTTACGTCATTCTGAAAGGTCTATAACGTGTCTTCATGAGTCGAGCATGCATTATATATATGTATATATTTTACTCTACTGAGCTGCGCTATAGTCGGCCAGGTACAACACCTAATCTGAAACCATTGATCAGTTAGGTTTACCGAGCTCCACGTGGCCGGGTACGATTATACTGAGCATATGATGGCCGGGCACATTTTTACCGAGTCCTTTTTGAGGTCGGGTACAATATGATGATGATGATGATACCCACAGAGGCGTATGTTTTTAAAAGTTTATGTATAGATATATATTATGCATTTCATATCAGTAGCCCCCATAGGCACTCAGATGTTACAGGTTGTATTTCCTCTATCTCTCTTTACATTACAGTTCTTATTTATGCTTTACTATCTTACATACTTGGTACTTTATTCGTACTGATGTCCCTTTTACCTGGGGACGCTGCATTTCATGCCCGCAGGTCCCGATAGACAGGATGACATTCCTCCTAGTAGGCTATCAACTCAGCGAAAGTGTTGGTGCATTCCACTTGCTCTGGAGTTGCCTATTTAGTCAATATTCTTTGTATATATATTGATTGGTATGGTGGGGCCTTGTCCCTAACTTTATGATGTTATGTACTCTTAGACGCTTGTGGACAGATGTCAGGGGTATGTATACTCTTATGGCCTTGTCGGCCTATGTTTTGAGTTTACAAATGGTCTTGTCGGCCTTATAGGCCCGTATGTCACATATATAAGCTTGTATATCATGTTGGGTCTTCATATATTGAGTATTCCCTTATGTTTTATTCTTGTTATCTCATGATGGGTTTTCTGGCTCATCTACTCATGATAGTATGATAAGAAAGGTATGTTACGTTGGTACTCGATCGAGTAAGGCACCGGGTTTCCATCGTGGCCCTGCAGTTTTGGTCGTGACAAAAAGTGAAATCAGAGCAGTTTTGTCCTAGGGAGTCTACAAGCCGAGTCTAGTAGAGTCTTGTTTATTGGTGTTTTGTGCACCACACTTATAAGCACGGGGGTACAGGGAATTTAGGACTATCACTCTTTCTTCTAACTCTAGATCGTGTTGTAAAGCTCAATTGTAAGAATTCAAACTCCTAGATTCTATATAATTTTGTAATACAATGAAACCTACATCTAGAAAGAAGATGCTGATAAGAGATTGAATGTGGTTATGGAAAAGTTGAGTCAGAGGAACTTGATTTTGCATTAATCTTATGATGAGTATATATGAGGTCTTCAGCAGATTATGTGAGTACTAAGATGTGTAAGCTTCTTGATAAGGAGCCCTAAGGCAAGAATATTTATCAAATCGTATGTTAAAAAGGAATAAGACAACTAGAAAGTAGACACAAGTTTCAGCAAGTAAAACAAGCAAGATGACGAAGGGTATGACGTACCTGGTTAATGAAGATTATTAGTATTTACTATTCAGGCAGAGAAATGTAAATATTGGTGTAACATTCAATATTATGGATATATATACAGTTGACCATACCCATCTCAGTTATGCCCAATTGGAACTAACAAGTATAGTTTAAGAGAAGAATGTGATATCAAGATTCATTTCGCGTTTGAGCGACCCAAAAAATTGTGGATGGATTTTTATCATTATCTAATGTTTCTGAAAGATGGTGCAAATGTGGTAATAGATCTCCTTATGAGTCATCCAGATGGTGAACTCAAGAGTAGTTCAGATATGAATTTAGATGGTGAACTCTAGAGTAGTTCAGATATCATTAACAATCAGATATGGATATTGCAATATTCAGAAATTTCAGAAGGTAGGTAGTGGAATCCTAGAAGGGACAAATATTTACCTTAGTATGACTGTAGCACAAAAAAAAAGAGAATGTTAGGCATTCTAAGGAGCTAGTGAGATGAAGCTAGGGGAGATAAAAGGGAAAGAACTTTTTGTTGCAGTTTTCAGAATAAAGTGATAGACAAAGATATTATCCGAAAAATAAGAAGAGAGTAAATGAAGAATCATGAGTAAGATGTAATATATGGGTGATAACGGTAAATCAAAATATGTCACGATGACATAGTCTATAGTCAAGTGAAGGAAAATACAAGAGGTGACATACTTTGAGGCAATAAAAGAGTATAAGCCATAAAGCCATATTTTTTTTTCGAGGAATGAGTTGGTAACTTCAACGTGATAACCATGAGGAAATGTTAGATCCCTGAGTAGTTGAAATCATTATGGGCTAGTGAACAACATAAACTGAACATGAATTAGGGACTGAAGGATTTTATTATAGTTGATATCCTGAGAATTTCTGAAATAACATTCTGACAATAATACAATGGACACCAAAAAGAATAACCTTTGAGGTTCATTTAGGAAAAGGTTTCCCTAAAGCAAGCACATGGAGCAGAGTTAAGTGTAAGGGACTAAGTGTGCCAGTTACACTAAGTGCCACCCTTGTGCGTAATAAATTCAATTAGCCCCGGTATAGAAGGGTTACTGCAAGGTGAGTAAGATGTTAGTAAAGATCTGATAAAATGGCAAGATGAGGAGGTAACTATGGAATAGTAAAGGAGGAATGATGTAAAAGGATGAAAGGAATGAGATAGCATCTATTCAGATCCGATAAATATGACATAACTCCAGAACATTATGCAAACGTGATGCTAGAGAGAAGTGGTAAGGGTTATGCACCCGATTATATTGATAAATAAGTGCAAATAAACACTTGATACATAAGGAGCCAGTACGATAGGTAACTTAAGACAAAGTAACTAACTAAAGAGAGATTACACAGAATATGGATATGAGAATGGACCAACGAGTAGATTGTAGTTGATTGAGGAAGAGCCAAGTTATAGCTATAAAAGAGGTTATAAGCAAATAAGCTAATCATGCAAGATAAACATAGTGAACCCTAATCTAGTGAATTCAGTCTTGCATATATGACGTCGTAACCTTGAGAAATATCCAGATAGGAGTTGGGTTACTAAAGGTGTCATTTTTAAGGTTTATGAAAATAAGTGAAAGTGCCACTAAGGAGACAATAAAAATTTTGAGCCTAGAAGTAACCCTACGAGTACAAGGGCATAAAGTTATGTAACTAAAGATTATTATAGGCAAGTCGAAATAACAAAATTTCCTTTGGGTGTATGGTATAACAAGATCTCAACTTTATATGAGCCATAAAGTCTCCCTAAGTACTACACGAAAGACTAGTTGAGGAAATAAAGAAGAAGGTTTCCACCTAAGCATAGTGAGCTAAAGAGTAAATGATCTTGTAACAATAGTCTCACTACAATATTATGTACACTCCATAATAATGTGGCACCTATCATGTCTAAGGAATGGAAAAAAATTCATCAAAGGTGATGTTTAAGATCATATGAGATATATGAAATTACAGTATTCGTGGGCAATAACACAAGCCAAGTATTCATGCAACAAGTGATAGAACGACCAGGAAAAGTAATTGCTTACATTTAAGGATAATTGAGAAGGCACGAAGGGAAATTTATGGTGCTAGCTAGTTAATGGAAGGTTGAAAGTAGTATAAACACATAGGTGTAGGTTGTAAGGTAATGTATTGTGGAGCAACAAGGTTTTAGGTAGATAGGAGTAAGGATATGAACAAGTGAGTGAGAAGGTGACGAAAATATGTATGTTCTTTGGATTAAACCCATCAAAACAGAGGAGGTGATGATTTCCATATGTAATAAAAAGCTCGGTACAGCCTGAATGAACAAGCAGGAATATAAGACTAGGAGCAATTAGAAGAGATGGAATGCTTCCCCCGTTGTAGAATAAGGGTGCAAATGTGATAAATAAGAGGATGACATTTAGGCTTTTGATTGAGAAATAATTGAAAGAAAAGGGATTTTATGAATTAAAGGGGATCGGAATACTCCCATAAAATGAATCATGTTAGGATGCTATGAAATACAGTTATGAAAATATAGTATCATTGCTAGGTGGATTGGACAAATTACTTCAGATATTCCCCGATGAGACGTGAGCCCCAGTGGCAATGTATCACATAAGAGGTTTCAAGTTATCAGTGGTAGATTATAGATCAACATAAGGTGAATCGCCAATGGATGGATAAAAGTTACAAAGTTTGAGATGAGATTAGACCGTCATTATTGAGATGAACAGTAAAGAGGGAGCATTAAATGATTAGATTATACATTTATGACAATCAGCGAAAGATTATCCCGAAGCTGGGTGGCAGACTTCGGTAATAATAAAATGAATTAAGAGTTAGGATATAGTATGAACTACCTTGATTTAGTAAAACCATAAGCATAGATAACCGAGGCTATGAAGCAAGGTATAGCAATAGTTTTAAGTTTGACAAAGTACCAAGCGAAGAACTTTAGTACTCCTATAGATGTCCAGAGGGACAACCATAGTACTATATATGTTTGCAAAGTGAGGCGTGGAGGTAGAAACAGTTACGAGATTGGAAGAAGTTCGACTACAACTCATGATATGAGAAACATGCATAAAGGGGGGAATGCCCTAGCCTTTGGATTTGTTCGCTGAATAACTCCTTAGATGGAACGACAATAATAAAGTATTCATAGGAGCTATTGCTTGAGAAACGGATAAGTCCATCAGTCAAAATTCGAGGACGAATGTTCAAAAGGGAGGAATGATGTTACACCCCATTTTTTTTCGTACGTGAGAGTACGTCGTAAGTCAATTGATGTAAGCTCAGAAATAAGATTCTATTGGAAGAATATTTAGTATGTTAATCATGTTACCATATAGGTTACAAATATTTTAGTTCATAAACAAGTACCAAGATGGTTGGAAAGGCTTAAAAGATAAGAAAATTGAAGAAAAAAAGTTTCGTCGAAAGTCGATAAGTTTGGAATGTTATAATATACACTTTGGGTGAGAATAGGGTTCTTAACGTGGTAAGGAGGTTATATTATAAGTTATTTAAAGTTTATGATGGTTGTATATTATGTTTTGGAGTCAAGCGAGTTGTGAAAAAAAAGTTGGCAAAGGTCATCAAGAGTTGCATGTACAAATGTGCTAAAATTTAGGTCATATGTAGTGGAGCTCTTCTCACAATATACTTGGAATTACGGGATGATAAGCATCAAATTGAATATCTATAAGCCTAATTTCTTATGAATTAAGTTGTTTGTCAAGACGATATCAGAGAAGAGAGATATTTGCAGTTTCACAAGACTGCACAGTTGGCAAGAAGGTATGCCACTAAAGCTCTTCGAGCAATACATTTCGTGTATTACATGAGGTCCTTTTGGGACATATTATATATCAAATTAAAGGTCTTGAAATCTAGTTTCCAACACTCTTAACCGTTCAACAATAAGATACCTGTATAAAAAGTTATAAGCATTGGAAGATGAACCAATGCTAGGGTGCCAAGTAGCACATTTTTGACTTTTCAACCAAAATGGATATTTATCTTCCTATGTCGTCTCTTTCTTCATAATTCCAGATAGCTCGACCAAATAAGACCCCTAACGTTTCCTTGAAGCTTTCCACAAGGGTTTCCAACAAGATTATCATCTAGGGCACGAAATCAAGTAGCGATAACTTTAAAATGATCCCTATGGCGTAAGTATCGCTATATTGCCTCTCTTTTTCTTTGTAGTTTGAGATATGGAAGGTATTTAATAGTTAGAAAAATGACTTATTTCTGTATTTAGCTTTTAAATATGAAGGAAGTTTGATAAATTCATTTCTAATAGCTAAAACTCACGGGACGGTGATTGGAAGCTGTGAGTTCGAATTATTCGACTTTTTGTGGGCTATTTTATGGGCCGTTTCGTGTTGCTATTGGATAGTACCTTTTGCTACTGTTTATATGGAGTTGAGAAGAGAAATGGTGTGGGGAAACACCACATAATGGAAAGGGTGGCTTGCTGGTCGTTCGTTGTAACATTTCCGGATCATTTGACAATACTAAGGTGGACGTCTTATGTATGAAGTGATTAGGTTGTGTGGACTATTTTGGGAAGCTCAATATGATTATTATTGATGTTGTTTGGGCTGTTTGGTGATAGTTTTGACTTTGTGAAGTAAAATACAGGGGAAATTTAGTCTGTTTCTTTGTGAAATATGTTTTGTTCGATACATAATAGTTACGACATCTAAACGATAACGATAGTGTCATTTCTCTTATTGTAGACTAAGGAGCCGTGAAATTGCATAGCTTGAGGTTGGGAAGAATATACAAGGTATGTGATGCTACCCTTTTCCTTCTTTTGCATGACTCCGATTGTACATAATGTAATGAACGAGCTTCGATAGATACTCTAATCTTAAAAGCTACCAGTACTTACATTGCTTCTCTTATTCTTACAATATCAATATTGTTGGTACTTCCTGATTCTTATAAAGTTCATGATGAAGAGTTAGACCTAATAACGTATATAGAGGATACCGATCTTACGTCATTCCGAAAGGTCTATAACGTGTCTCTATGAGTCGAGCATGCATTATATATATGTATCTATTTTACTCTACCGAGCCGCGCTATAGTTGGTAGGGTATGACACCAATTGTGAAACCACTGATCAGTTGGGTTTACCGAGATCCACGTGGCCGGGTACAATTCTACTGAGCCTTATGATGGCCGGCACATTTTTACCGAGTCCTCTTTGAGGTCGGGGACGATATGATGATGATGATGTCCACAGAGGCGTATGTTTTTAAAAGTTTATGTATATATATGTATTATGCATTTCATATCAGTAGCCCTAGAGGCACTCAGATGTCACAGATTGCATTTCCTCTATCTCTCTTTACATTATAGTTCTTATTTATGCTTTTCTGTCTTACATACTCAGTACTTTATTCGTACTGACGTCCCTTTTGCCTGGGGACTCTTTGTTTCATGCCCTCAGGTCCCGATAGACAGGATGACATTCCTCCTAGTAGGCTATCAGCTCGGTGAAGGTGTTGGTGCACTCCCCTTACTTTGAAGTTGCCTATTTGGTCTGTATTTTTTTGATATGTATTGATTTGTATGGTGGGGCCTTGTCCCGACCTTTATGATGTTATGTAATCATAGAGGCTTATAGACAGATGTTAGGGGTATGGATACTTGTATGGCCTTGTCGGCCTATGTTTTGAGTTTACAAATGGTCTTGTCGGGCTTATAGGCTCGTATGTCACGTATATAAGTTTGTATATCATGTTAGGTCTTCATATATTGAGTATTCCCTTTTGTTTTATTCTAGTTATCTCATGACGAATTGTTTGGCTCATCTACTCATGATAGTATGATAAGAAAGTTATGTTATGTTGGTACTCGGTCGAGTAAGGCACCGGGTTCCCGTCGCGGCACTTCGGTTTGGGTCGTGACACAGGGGTAACTAGTATACTGGCGATAGGAATCATTAAGGAGGAATATTCAAATACGTGACCCAGTCGTCTCTTGGAGTGTAGGGAAAATCCATTTATCAAGAATGATAATACTCTGGCACCTTGAATGCGATATGGGTTTTAAAATGCATAAAGTTGAATTACACTCCTATCATTAACTAACACAAGAAATCTATGCTACGAGCTTATGAAGATGAAAATAAGCTGAACACTTATGAGATTATCGTATTGAAAAGAGCCTAACCTTTCCTGATAATTGACCATATATAAGAGAAACAAAGATACAAGAACTTGTCATCCAAATCAACATGCTCATGATATGTTCCAAAATTTGAAGGCATCTTATCTCAACCTTTCACGAGTGAAACCACAGAGCAAGGAACTCCTACCATAGGGGTGAAACCATATATAGGTTAAAGGGGTTCTAATGGTTGACGTAACGCTCCGGCAAGAAGGACAATTAAAATTCCTATCATCCTTAAGGAGGTACAGGGGTAGCAAAATTTCCTACACATGACAATGACATTGTCAATAATCCTAGAAGTCGAGTGAGTATAAGGCCACATAACCCATCCAATCCGACCCATTTAAGATTTTTAAAAAGGGGATGCACTTTGGTTTGAAATCATGGCAATATAAGCCTGAACTTAGGGGAAATCACTACTTTCAGAACCCATGAGACAAGCCAACATATCCCTAGAAAATTGTTAAGAATGGCAGGAAATTACTTAAAACCATTACGAGTTCGTAGAGAACAAGGCCTCAAAGTGCCCACATAGATAAGTTTGAAAGAATGAGATGCCTTAATGCATTTATCGGGGAAATGTAGCCAATGTTATCTATTCACAGGGACAAGGAGAGAAGATAAATGAAAAGAAAGTGGGAGGGCCTATGGAAGTAACCTTTACATTGTAACCACTAGGAATGGTGGTAACATAAAGGGATTACGAGAAGCTAAATTTCTGAAAGACGATCTCTGTATAAAGTCATGTGATGCATAACTTCAGCATCCAACAATGCAATTATGTTTAGCAACTCTACTTCATAATGAAGCACTGCAACACACTTCTACACAACCCGCTATTACAAGACACATTGGGAGATGCTATAAGACTTGACTAAGAGAAAGTCTTTGAAATATGAATACGTTAGTAGGTTTATTGCTCCTTGGTCAAACCAAAACCAAAAGGCAAGAGTTAGACTGATAAGCAGATCGTTGGAGGAACATGTGTAGATAATCCATTATCGAAATAAGAACATTCGGTCTTAGCAATTGCGGTGTGCTATCAACCCTGGATAAACTTGAAGTGAGGTGGGAACCGAATGAGATAGTATAAATAATCATGGAAGATTTCGAGATGTTCATAATGAGTTATCCATACATTTTGACTTGAGAAGAAGCCGGATGCTAATGAAAGATAGGAAATATGAGAAGTAGGCATTGTTCCATGATAACCCCCAAAGGTGCATTAGGTATTAACGGAGAGACTATTAAGGGTCCTTATGAGAAAGAAAGTGCTATAATGATACATAGATGGGAAACTAACATTCTCTCATGGATATCGAACAAGCGTTGGGGAAACTAGTGCAATCAATTCACTAACTGCGGAACACAATTAACACATGTTGTGGAGGTATAAGGAGAAAGTAAACATTTGACACAAGTTGGACATGCTTCTGCTATATCAACTCCTAGACTTCAATGCACAACCACATAACGGGCAACCATAATACTAGGAACAAAGTGAACTTCTTACTAAAGAATGATCTTAATTGACATGAAAGTCATACTGATATGGAAAAACAAAAGATCTTCATGTGACAGATTCGTAAAAATCTCAAATTTCTCAAAAATTCTATGCAGACGAGCGACCACTTCATTTGACACGTACACATATGATAATATATGGGATATGCTCTCATGTTACTAGACAGTGAAAAGGATTCATGATGATACTCCCAAGAGGATATAATTACTATTCAAATCATAGAATCCATATACACCAGTGAAAAAATGAGTGACTCGAGAAGGATCGCAACACTGGTATGCTTTACATGAAACTTGACACCTTATAGGTAAACTTTACGAAGATGCATATATAGGCACAATCGAGTAGATTTTGTCCATTTAAATAAAAAGTTTCTATAAGGAATTCATCACGAATAGTCAATTGTTTAGAATTTAGGAAAAGCAATTGGGAAGTGTCAATCCTAGAGCTATAACTCAATTGAAGGACATAATTATATACCTTAATTCCACAAAAAGGGTGTAAATAAGAGAATTTGTGATCGGGTGGATTTATGAATAATACACCTCGTTCGAAGTGTAGGCGCATGCAATATGTTGTGATTTAGATTCTTGTTAAGACCATATTTACACAAGCTCCCAATATAGGTGTACGTATATAATAAGGAAAAGTATGTGGCATTAATAATGTTATACTAATGGGTCACTTACTTGGTGACTCTAGATTGGCGGGACAGTGCCTTAACTGATGCACCCTGACTCCATATCTGTAACATACATTGGTACCATACTGATATACTATATAATCAGGTGGTGCAGTGACATAAATTGGAACAAGGGTACTCCCCTCTGCAACAAGTTCTACCAATCCCTCCATGACTCGCTACATTCTCTTAACAAACTCTTGGGAATTCTCTCTCAGGCTCAATTGTGGAATCAATCCTCCAACATGCTTCAAATTCGCGGATTATGGTATTGAGTTTACTCATCTGGAGAATAAGACAGCTAGGAAATTAGCTTTTACCGCTAAATCTATAGCACGATTTGGAGTATCACAGAAGGGTGAAATTCCTAAATGTTTTAATAGCATCCGACTTATAGATGTGGTCGACAACACACTGATAAGGACGCTACTAGACACGACTCTGAGACATCCTAGGATACTTTAAAACCTTAGCCTCTAATACCAAATCTGTCATGCCCCAAAATCCTTGGAGCGCATTTGGCGCTCAAACGAGTAAATCCGACTAAGCAAGCCTGGTACACAATATAATTAATGAACAAATAGGAGGTGAACTCCATTAATCATACCTTGTAAATATTTTATTAAAAACTTCCATTTTATTTCCATTAGCAGTTTTAGCCATAATGTCCAAAATATTACAATTTTTATATTTATGATGACGAAAAACATATTTGCCAAATACCAATACTTCTAATTTAATTCCCAATATCAAACACCACCCACAATCTGTCTAAGGAGCCCCTAAATACAACTGAAGAGTAATATAGAAATGCCGGTAACAAGGCTCCGGCTATACTCAAATTACAACGTACATGATGAACAACGATACGGGACCCCTAAGCGAAGTGGGGCTCACCAAGTCAGCTGAAAGGAAGATGCATCACTAGCTGCGACCAATACTGCCTGCTGTAGAACCGCATATATCCATTTAAAGATGTAGTTCCCCCGACAAAAGGGATGTTAGTTCTGTCAAATAACACTAGTATGTAACTAAACACCATCTCATTAGAAAGAACTACCATACAAGAAGAAAGAAATCACAGGGATTGAACAAAAGCTTTAAACAATCACCACATCATCAAATAAAATGGATCACATGGCTTTCACATAATTTCCGTAGCTTTAGGTTTGGACATTTCATACTATTGCACCATCATTCATAATACCACCGCTTTCTTGCACGATGTCCGATCACGGCCTGATCAGCAAAGCTGCCTCATTTGAGACATATACCACGATCACTATTTCATTCTCACTTTTCGTGTTTATTATCAACACATTACCACCACGTGTACATCATATCGTCTAATCTTGGTCCGATCGACTAAGCCATCTCATCTAAGATGTATACCGCAATCACAATTTCATTCTCAATTTTTGGTTTCAATATAAAAAAAATACCACCATGAGTGTAGCATGGCGTTTGATCACAGACCGATCGACTAAGCCATCTTACCAAGACGTTGCCCTTTTTCGGTAGTCATATCACTTCAATTTTTGGTTCCACATAGGTTAGTCAATTGGCACCTAGGGCCACAATTACCACATCATAATTGGAACTAGGCCACATTCCATAGCTCATGTTTCACATTATTCTTATTTTCAACTTTAACCATGCCATTTAAGATCCTGGGAAAAAGAGCAACTAAAGTTAAAAGAATAGAGAGGAATTCACCTAGTTCGGCATAATATTAACAATATAAACTCAACTTGAAATTTAGGCATTTTAAAACATAGTTCATGTTCTCACCACATCCTTAATTTTTACAATGCATAGAACATAGTTCACATCTTCCACACATTCTCAATTTACCAAGGATAGCATATTGTGAACATTGAAACAAACCTTGCGCATATAATCTTGCAACAACAATTCACTTGAAATAATAAGCACAATACGTATAAATTTGAAGACTTACATCATTTATATGGACACCAGGGAAGCTCAATTTCTAAGAGCACGGGGTTTTAGCCATAAATACCTTAAAGAGCTTTTCCTTAAGTTTCTACAATCCACCGACACCTCTATCAATAACAATCCATAATAATATAGCGGGAATCGATTAATAATAAGGAAGATTATCCATGGTGTAACTCTCTTAGGAGTTTCATCTAACACCTAACATGCTGAGTAGTCTACAAGGCCTGAAAATGAAAATTCCTTCCTTCCTCAACTAATTTTAATAGGAACTACCCAAATTAGTTGTTTAATATCACATACTATAACTTAATGCCACATGCATGGATTATTTTAAATCTCCACAAAATATTTGAACCCTTAACGTTTTACATGAAATCTTGGAAGAAGGACTTACCTGGATGGAGGACAATAAAGTAGTTATGATATTTGATTCTTGAAAACTTGAGCGAGATTTGGGTGATTATAAAGCTAGGATCATTCTATCTCTTCCTCTCTCTATGTTCCTCAACACTCTATAAAATCAGTAGAAAATGACACCAAATAAAGCCCCAAAGCCTATTTATTAAAATGGAGTCTGGTTATAAAAATAGGAAAAATAAGCCTTCAAAATCGGGTATGTGATTGCAGAATGGACCAAAAAACAAGAATGTAGGCCGTAGAATGCATCGTGAGATAGGTGCTCAAAATTGGGCAACACTTGCCCAATCTGCGATAGATCTGCGATCGCGGAGTCAAAAAAGCCGATAGATTTGCGATCGTAGATTCGACGCAGGATCGCATTTTTCCAGTCTTTGATAATTTGATCATAACATTTTGTAGGAATGTCCAAATGATGAATGGTTAGAAACGTTGGAAACTAGACTCAATGACCTTTCATATGAAGGTTGTTGAACACATAAAACCTTATATATTTTTAGATATTCTCGTTCAAATATGGACTTGTGACAACTCATTTGGAATTTTAGCCCATTATGAAATTTTCTATCTTGACTTAGACTTAGGCCTCTCATTAGACCCCATATTACTTACTATATGACTTATGCACTTATTTATCAAATACAATTGATGCCCATCATGTTAATATCACATAAAAAATTATAATTAGCCTACATGATACCACGAAATCCTAATTTACTTAGCGAAAATTTCTGGGGCCTTACACTCTTAATCTCCATCTTCCTCATCATCAACATCAAAGGCGTGGACGAACAGCACCGCAATGTTAGCGGACCCCGATGGTTAAAGGGTGGGTATAGACTGACAAGATGACCGAACGTGAATTCAAGCCCTCTTTTCTCTACAAAGAACCTCATCATCAACACTATTCAATAAAACGAAAGATGTATTTGAGGCAAAATAACCCAATACTTTGAACAAAAATCAAGCACGACCATATCGAGGGGACCAAATTTAAAAGGGTACAAGTACACATTCAGGAATCCATTGGTAAGGTCCGTGATATAGCCATCCGGGGAAGCGCTTGAAATGCTTACCCCTCGCCCTATTCGCCGTGTCTCCTTACTAGCTCCAGATGCTCCTCATATCAGAGACATGATCTTCAAAGTAATTTCTCATGAATCTTGAGCGCTGGGAGTGGAATTCTCCCCTCTCTGCCGTACAGACCTTGAATTAGCAGCCATGGCCATGGTGGAACTAGCAAACTGAAGCAGGAGCAACCACACATATAAATATGGGGAAATAATAATGGTCCACATGCCCGACAATACTGTCTCCAATCCCGAAGTCGTACCCAACCTGGAGTAACTTCATCAAAAAAGAAGTTAGGCTTCAAGAAGCTTTCAGCGTCGTTACAAAGTTTGAGATGGTACCCGATCTTGAAAGTTTCCTCTCAAGGAAGATAAGCACTCCAAACTCCATATATAAGGGCCCAACCTTAGGATACCACCTAAATATGTACAACCCCATAGTGGAGGTCTACCTATAATGCCTTGAAAATTAGCTACATCAAGTTGAAAGCAAATCTCCAGATGCACGAAGCTGAACTTCCCTCGAAAACCACTCCAAAAAATATCAAGGTTTGATGTGCTATATCCATATGTCTCTAGGGTCCCAATGCCCCGAGTTTATCAAATTGCTTCAGGCTTGGCCTGAGGAATAATGGTGGGCTCAACGGAGCCATTTATATCATCCAAATACCGAGAAGAATGCTCGAACCCGAGTTAGATATCGATGATTGTCGACAAAGGCAAACATTCATAATCCTCATAATACATAACAATATACAAAAATAAGGCAAGTATCAAAGGGCAGAAGTCAAGAAAATAGCTTTATATTCATAAGAAAATTTGCATACAACGGCCCTCGAGGGACCCTTACACATAGTTACAAAAGCCTAACAAGGATCTCTACACAGAAACAAAGAAAGTAAGGGGTGCATGCCTATTGTTAAAACTGAAGGACCTAGTCCACCCCCGAAGGTTCATCTTTGGTAGCAGCATCTCTGAGAGCTGCCTCCTCTAGCTCACATCCTTGAATGGAACACCATCGATCATCACTTCTTCTAGGTTCCCAACTCGATCCCCCAAAATAATATCGCCGAGTGAGAAGATGATGAAGGAAAAAGGGGAGGATGTAGAAAAAGCAGAAAAAAGAGATATAGCCTGTCGAAGCCAAACGTTGTAAATACGGTGGGCCCCTACCTCAAAGGCTGGAAAGCAACAGTGTAAAGTCCAAACACCCTTTTAGATCGAAAGATACCAGTCGCTCCCATATCATCATCTCGAGCCAATAAGGACATCAGTAGCAGGCGTAACAACAATGACAGCAACGACAAGATAGCATGATCTCTCTCGACAGAGAGAAATCCAGGCGAGAGGCCCTCGCACAACAGATGGGGGTGCTCCCAAACAACCTTAGAGCCGTGAACATCAGACATGGTGATTAGCAATAAAGGAAGAAAGTGAGAAGAAAGGGATAAATAAATAAAGGAAGGCACTTAGATAAAAAAACAACACCACAATGCCCCATTTATGGGGTATAATGACACGGCTATCAATGTCTTTGGAAGACTATGGAATAATTAATGTGTTCTTGACGGACTAAATCAACGAAGAAACTGTCGCATTGAAAATGGGAATCGACAATGCATTGAATAGCATTGAAAAGATAAGTTCATGGGATGTCACGATTATAGTGAAAATTTACGCTACGGGTTGCGTTATCAGTATGAAATTATCACGACAAGCTCGATGATTCCGGTATCAAAATTTTTTCACCTCACTTCTTTATGAGAAACGCGGAGACTATCTCTATGCGGCAAAATTAGAGGGTCCAATTTCTTTATGTGAAGTCACTTTAGAAGAACACCTTAAGGACCTGAGGATGCGAAGGTGTGACCGAGCCCCCCCCCCCCCCCCACGGAGCTAGGCACGGGGCTAAGTCTGACAATATCAGTCTGCTCGGAGCCTATATTAAGGTGTCGCGTCTCGTCGTCCCATCAGTATGTTGGATTTCCTCTCATAAAGAGGAACCTCAGCACTTTGTAAAGGGCAGCTGTTGCTCCAACTATGATACACAAAATAATAACTCTCTCTCATTTCTCTCTAACTTACTCGCTCGAATCGTTGCTCTATTTTATTATCTTCACACTTGTTCTACATTTAATTCTTATGATTGGCCATAAAGAGCCTCCATCAATTATATCCTAAATGTTATCCCTTTACCATTTACCCCCGATAGCTTGAGCCCGGTCATCGACCTCGAGGTCCCTCATCAGTAAGTTTAAGGGCCGAATAATCAGCCCCTTGGTTTAATTATAAATCTGCTTTAGTTCATATTTGTCGTTAAACTTCATACATCTAGTATCAATTGATTAACAATTAGCATAAAAATAGATCATATATTTTTTTTCCTACTAACAAATTTAATTGTTATTACCATTTTCACAGTAAACAAAATGGAAAAATCTATACCCCACCCCTGAGGGCTACGGCCTGTCAGCCTCATCTTCACTCTCCTCGATGTCAGGCAGTAGTAACCGAGCACCATGCTCGTCCGCCCTCGCTCGCGCCAACGTTTTCAGGAGAAAAAAACCCTTGGCACAGACCTCCTCGAGAACTTTCTTCAGGGTTTTCTATAAGCATATTCTTAGATCCTCTCTTCACGATCGAGGAACCTCTTCAGCTCGGCTTGGGCATTGGTTGCATCCATTAATAAAATCGCCATCTCCTGATCGGCCTTATTCCGACTTTGGACCGAGCGTCAACAATCTCAGCCCTGACCTTCAAAGGTCAAATTCGAGCTTCGTGATCATATCCTCTTGAACTAAAGCGTTATCACGAGCTAAGAAGAGTTGGACCTCAAAGGTAGGAACTTTACCCAAGGTAGCTTTCTCCACTGAAGCTTGGACCTGCGCCAGAGCTCTTAACTCGCCACAGTTATTTCTGATTCGGTGGGTTTCACCCCTAAGATGCTCTAGTGCCTCTGTCTTCTTTTGAAGTTTGGATAGGCAAAGGGTTAACCTTAAAAGTTAAAAAGCAAAATACGTACTCAACCAAGACGGGAAGTTACCTGCTCCATTAAATAGCTCTCATAATTTGAGCTCCGGTACGCCTCATATCGCCTGTGTGCCAACTCAACTTGCTTCTCCTCGCAAAGGATCCTATGGGATCTACACTGATCTAGAGATTTCCAAAGCCTAGCTCCATGATGGAGTAGCTCCGACCTAAGGCTCTCAAAGGCCAGCAAATTAAAAAACTTGGTAAGAAAGGGAAGATGTGGGATTCGAAAGACCTATGGCGAAGCTCTCCGGAAAGTGAAGTCGGGCAGAATTCCTCGAAGGCCGAGCACACATCCGTTGGTCCAGTCCCCTCATCCCTATAAGAATTAACCCTGGTCAAAGCACAATTACTCGAATGATCCATCCTTCAAAAACTAGATACTTCTGGTGCGGCAGGATCAGACGATGTTTCCGTCTCAGAGGCCCGACCCTACATCGCCTTGCCATGAGCATCATCGCCTTGCAAACACATGTCCTGCTTATTATTGTCGCCTTTAGTTTGGAAGCTGGAAACCCCTCCCCCTCTTCAGAGGGGAACGACCTTGCGTTTGGAGTCTCTCCGATACCTTTGACAACACGACTAATAAGTGAAAAGGGATAATGTCTCTCCAAATGAACAAAGGACAAGGAAAAAGCAGCATACACATGTACCGTGATGTTTGTCTTCCTATTTTCCCCGGGACACAGCTCGCCACCTAAGTTCGTTGAACGTCAAGTGGGTCGCTAGCTTCTTGACCCAACCAGCTAGATCAGGAACTTCGCCCGACGCCCATGAAATTGCTGCAGAAAAAAAAGGAAACATAGTTAAGAACTAGATTTCACCATGAGAAAATCTGAGAAAGTGCGAGACGCTCCACTTACGTGCATAATTCCATTCCTAGAGGAATGGCATAAGTTCCACGGAAATAACTTCAGTCATTCGGCCTCGGACGAACCGACTAAACCACTCTCGATCTCCACCTTTCTCATCATCAACAAAAAAGTGCATAGACGAACAGCACAGCAAGGTTAGGAGACCTCGATAATGAAAGGGCCGATACAACCTGAGGAGATGGCTGAGCATGAATTCAAGCCTTGCCTCTCCGCAAAGAACCTCATCATCAACATTATTCGCCAAAACAACAGGTGTATCTTTTCTAGCATGACTCATTAATTTATAAAAAAGAAGTTGAGCACAACCCTATCGAGGGAGCCTAGTGTGAAGGGATACGTGTACACATTCTGGAATCCCTCGGTAGTGTCCGAGATACCGTCATATGAGGGAAGCACCTATAGCGCTACCTTCTCCCCCCATCCGCATTCTCTCCTCACTAACTTAAGGTGCTCCTCTCTTATCAAACACATACTCTTCAAGTTAAACTCAGGTGGAACTCGAACGTTAGGAGAGAAACTCTCCCCTCTCTGTCGGGCAAACCCAAAGCAGCAGTCATGGGTGTGGCAATACTAGAGAGTAAAAGAGGGAACACATTCAAACATTCTGGTACTAAGGTAACAACACACGTGATGCCAAAATGGAAAGATGGCTACCTAAAAAAGTTAGATCTCCGAATAAGCGGAAGCAACCCCTTATATATATGAAAACATCAATGGTCCACCTGCATAAGATAGGCCTCAGGAGGCTAATAACTTCGATGCAAGTCCCGAAGGGGTACCCGACCTCGAGGACCTCCACAAAAAACATGTTAGGCTTCAAGAAGCTAACAATACCATCTCCAGTCCCGAGGTTGTACTCGACTTTGAGGACTCCCACCAACAAGAAATTAGGCTTCAAGAAGCCAACAACACCATCTCCAGTCACGAGGTAGTACCCGACCTCGAGGACTCCTACCAACAAAACATTAGGCTTCAAGAAGTCAAAATTACCATCTCTAGTCCCGAGGTAGTACCCGACCTCGAGGTCCTCCACAAAAAAAACGTTAGGCATCAAGAAGCCAACAACATTCTTCTCTAATCCCGAGGTGGTACCCGACCTAAGGGACTTCTATCATAAAGAAGTTAGGATTCAGAAAGATTTTAGCACCATTATAGAATTAGAGATGGTACCCAATCTCAAAGTTTTCCTCTAAAGAAGGAAAATAAACGTTTCGAGTTCTGTCCATTAGGGCTCAATCTCACGATATTGCCCAAATATGGGCAACCCCTTAGTGGAGGCCTATCTACAACGCTTTGCAAATTATCTACATCATGTTCAAAGGAAATCTCCAGGTGCCTAAAGCTGACTCCCACTTAGGTACCGTTCTCAAAGATTTCAAAGCTCGACGTGTTATCTCCATACGCCTCAAGAGCCATGACGGCCTGAGTCTATCAGACCCATTCAAGCTTGGTCCGAGAAATGACAGCGGGCTCAGAGATGAGCCATTTCTATTAACAAAAGATTGTACAGAATACTCGCATCTAATTTATATATTGACTATCGTCATCAGAGGTATGCATTTAGAATCCTCACAAATATAAAAGAACATAAAAGGTAGAAGTCTGGAAAGTATCTGTGTACTCATAAATATTTGCTTACAATAGCCCTCGAGGGGTCATTACATATGATTACAAAAGCCTACACCCCCCTGGGTGCATGACCTCAAAGAAAATATTTTCCTACGTGCCATCCCTTCAGGAGACACACTTGGACCCCCCTTCCCCCCCAGAATGGCATCTTCAAAAGGGAAGATGTAGAAGGTTAAAGCGATGGACAAAAATATATAGGGAAGAAGATGTGGAAAAATAAGAAGGCACTAGGATGAAAGGTTTATCCGATGAGATTCAAATTTATCGGAAAAGAGGGAACATAACCAACGGTGTCATTATCATCTTTGGAAAATGCAATGCCATGCACGTTTAACGTGTTCTTAGGAGCTGAACTAGCAAAGACATTATGGTTTTGGAGAATAAGAAACTGCAATGCTTTGAATGGTCCTGCAAAAGTTACATGGAACATTTTCGGTTGTCATAAAGGCTTATTTCACATGCCTTGTCATTAGTATGACATCATCATAGGGAGCCCGAAGAATCAGGCGTCAAAATTATTTCCCATTGATTCATACCAGAAAATGCAGAGACTATCTGTACGCGGCAAAATCCGAAGGTCCGATTTCTTGCTAACTAGTTCATTTCGGTAGATCATCTTGAGTCCTCGAGGTCGCGAAGCTGTGACCAATTTCCTTACCTCGAGGCTTGACGACACCCGACCTGAAGGTTATATCAAGCGAGGGTAGAGTAAAAATAGGGAGTTCCCAGCGCATGCAGCTAAATCTGACAAAGTCGTCCTGCCCGAAATCTGCATCAGGGCGTCACTTCTAGTTGTCTCATCCCTCTACCTTTATAATCAATGAATTTTGCACTATGTCAAAATTCTCTCTCTATATATAAAGGGGATCCTTACCATTTTGTAAAGGATATGTTGTTGCTCCAATTGCTGGACACGAAATTATTACTCTCTCTCTCTCCTCTCTCTCTCTTTTCTCTACCTTATTCTCTCGATACTATTGCTCCTATTTACTTATTTCATGCTTGTTCTTCATTTATTTCTTGTTATTGGCCGTAAAGAGCCTACCTTAAATTTATCCAAACTGTTAGCCCTTCCCTGATTATCCCCGATAGCTCGAGCCCGAGCCCAAGCATCGACCTCGAGGCCCTGCATCGGTCAGTCCAAGGCCTGTATAACTGTCTCCCCGATTTGGTTACAACTCCATTTTAGCTGGGTTTTTATCTATAAACTTCATACACCTAGCATAAACTGCTTAAATAACTAGCATAAACATAGATCACATATTTTTAGAGTCCCATAAACAAACTTAATTATTATTACCATTTTCACAGTAAATAGATATGTACCTTGTTTTTCTATGTAATTACTAACATAATTTGATATTCCCCGCATCATGTTTCTCCCCTCCATTCTTTATTTGTTAAATTTATTGTTATTATTATTTTCCTCGTATATGATTTAATTGTACAAGTTTATATGGTTTTTGTGTCCTAGCCTCGTCACTAATTTTTCGAGGTTAAGCTCAGCATTTATCAGTACATGGGTCAGCTGTACTAATACTGTACTCTGCAAGTTTTTTGAAGATTTTAGTGTCGGACCTTGTGGGTAGAGTTGAGATTGCTGCCTTCTGTCCAAGGATACCCAAGGTAGATATGTCGACTATCGTGGAGCTTGAAGTCCCCTGTTCTATATTTTAGTTTTTCCTGTCACTTCCTATTTTGAGAACAGATGTACTTCTTTCAAACCAATATTTATAGAATTTCTTAGACATTCATGGATTGTGACACCAGATCATTAGTGTAGCTATATAGTTGAGTTGTTGAACTGTTATATCACTCCTACACCTTATATTTGTTTATATTCTGCTATTATTTATTTATGTTTTAGTTAAAAATAAATGTAGTAAAGTTGTATTGGTTGGCTTGCCTAGTTTTCAAGAGTAGGCACCATCACGATCCTGACGATGGAAATTTTGGGTCGTGACAAGTTGGTATCAGAGCAATAGGTTACCTAGGTCTCACAATTCATGAACTAGCTAGGTAGAGTCTGAGGGATCGGTATGAAGATGTCTGTGCTTATCCCTCGGAGGCTATATAGTTTAGACAAACTTCACATATATTCCTTTCTGTCGTGCAATTTGATCTCAAAATGCTAATTGAACTTCCATTATGTTCTTTCACAGATGGTAAGAACACGTACAACATCATCAACTGACCAGTAGCACGAGCCCCTAAAGATAGCTCCTACAAAGGGCAAAGGGAGAGGCTGTGATAGAGACCGGGTGTTACACCTATACTTTCGTACGTAGAAGTACATAATAAGTAAATTTATATAAGTTCGGGAATGAGATTTATTTTGAGATTATAAGTATTACACTATTTAAAACAAGTGATAAATCAATTTGTGAAGGCGATATGCTAAATGAATTGAAGAAAATGAATTTCATCTAAGTTTGATATTTTGGGATAAATATGGCCCGAGCTAAAGTACCCGATATTTATTGACTAGTAGCTTACAAGATACTATATGGCCATGATAGCAAAATGTACAAAGTGCGTTAAAAGTGAATAGTATTTTAAATAATTTGAGATAATTTTTAATTATGTGAATAATCGAATAATTATCGATTTTAGTGGGAGATTAGCAATTAATTAAGAATTTGGCAGCTAATTAGGTAGGAATAGCTAAGGTTTAACGTGGCAGCCATTTATGGAACTCTTTGTGACTAAGTCATCCTTAAGTAGTAGCCACCTAGCTAAAGGCATAAATGTTAAGAAAATGAATCGGATTGAAATATTCATAAGAGTCATGACATTAGACCCTAGGAAATTAATTTGTCAGTAATCATTAGATGGAGGAAGGAATCCCAAAGCAAGCAAAGATGCATCGGCAAAAGCTTAAAATCTTGATATCACAATCTATTGGAAACCAAAAACGTGGAATCAAGAAACCATTTCGTCCAAATCCATTCGCCAAATTTGATTGAAATTTCAAAGAAAGTGACCACAATTTTGTTTCAAAATTTCAAAGGGATTCAAGCATAATTTCGTTCAATATATTTCATAGAAGCAGAAGATTCATTCCGCTCAAAGAATTTTAGGAACCGGAATATTAAGGCTATGTTTTTTCTTTATTTTAGCATGATATTGTAATTACACAAGTTTAATAACGAGGTATGCAGAAAAATTCGTATTAAAATTTACGTATATTTTGCTAGTCTCGTAAATTGCATATATTTTTCTAGTTTTATAAGTTACCATATTCTTCTTATTGCGACTGCATATTCAGTTGATTTCCTTCTTCAGGTCAAAAGAGCAGAGATTTTACATGTATATAGTATTAAAAGTATTTTCATTACCATTGAGCTATAATCAATGGGCAGCCCCTATTTGGTAACCTCTGATAAGCTGGTAAGACATACCCGAGCCTACTTCTGAGTGCCTATGAGTGAGCCCAGTTGGTCGAGATATAGGGCGTAGAATGGTCGAACTCTTATGAGCGAGCCTACTACGACAGAGCATATATATATCGAGCCTTACAAGGCCAAACAACTATTTTAATCACTATATTGAGAGTTGAGTCAGTATCAATAGATGAGCATATCTTCATATTAACTCCTTGTTGTTTTCAGTTATTATATTATCATTTCATTTTCAGCTTCATTATATTGCCTTACATACTCTGTACATTATTTCGTACTGACGTACCATTTGCCTAGGGTCGCTGAATTTCATGCCCGCATGTTCCGATATATAGGTCAAGAGCCCTCCAAGTAGGTTATCAGCTTAGCGGAAGACGTTGGTGCGCTCCATTTGCTTCAGAGTTGCTTTTTTGGTTAGTATGATTTAGACGTGTATTGTTTGGTATAGAAGGACTTTCTCCCGACCTTTGTGATATTTATGTACTCTTAGAGGCTTGTAGAGATATGTCGTGTATGTCAATGATTGTACAGCCATGTCGGCCTATGTTTTGAGTTTATAAATGATTATTTTAGACTATTAGGCCCGTAAGTCACGTGTATAGGATGACATAATAAGAAAGATATTTTACGTTGGTACTCGGTTGAGTAAGGCATCGGGTGCCCAGCGCGACCCATCAAATTAGATCATACACCGAGGCAGGGGCAGGGCTCAGCATAGAGCTCGAGCTGTAGCGCCTACGGCGGAGCCTCAGGTAGGTTCCATCCCAGACCATTCCAACGGGGCCAGATCAGGTTCCAGAGGTTTCATCGCCACCCCGATAATCCAGGATACTTTGGTTTGTCTAGTGGGCCTTATGGAGAGTGTCATTCAGGCAAAGATATTTCCTGTAGAACCAATCGTCTCTCAGTCTAGAGGATGAGCACAAACTCCTGCTACTCACAGTCCGGAGCAATGGCTCCCTGGTTCGAAATGCTAGCAGCTCATTCAGTTGGGGTAGTTTTACTAGGTCTTGTGGTACTGACCAGTGATGGGTCAGTTATGTCTTCTGATGCCTTATAAAGGCTGGATAGGTTCATCATGATTTTTACTGCTACCTATGGTGATGCATCTTCAGAGGATCCCTAGGATTATTTGGATAGTTGTCACCAGGTTCTACTGAATATAGAGGAAGTGGAGACCAATGGGGTCAACTTTGAGGCTTTTCATCTGCCAGGTTCCGCCAAGAAGTGGTGGAGGGATTATTTTTTCGCCAGACCAGCAGGGTCACCAGCTCTGACTCAGGAACGGTTCTCTCAGCTATTTCTTGAGAAGTTCCTTGCTATCACTTAGAGAGAGGACTACCGGGGGCGGTTCGAGCATCTTTAGCAGGGTTTTCTGACTGTCACCTAGTACAAGAGTAGGTTTGTTGATTCAGCTCGTCATGCTCTTCTTATACTCCCAACAGAGAGAGAGAGAGAGAGAGAGAGAGAGAGAGAGAGAGAGAGATAGGAGGTTCATTGAGGGACTCACTCATCCTATTCAATTGCAGATGGCTAAGGAGACAGGGAGCGAGATTTCTTTTCAGAATGCGGCCAATGTGGCGAGACTGGTTAAGATGGGTGTAGCTCAGGGGAGCAGTAAGAGGTTTGACAAGAGACCTCATCATTCTAGTAGATTTAGTGGTGCCTCTTCCGGAGGCAGGGATTCTTTTGGTAGCAGTCATCCTCCCAGGTTATCTTATTTTGCACTTCAGGTTTCTCACGGTGCTCCAAGTGATCGTGATTCTTATATACAGTATTCTGGTAAGCTACCCTACAGTGCATTGCCAGCTCCTATTAATGCACCTCCGCTCAAGAATTTTCAGAGTGACTACTCAGGTCGCCATAGTCATATTCAGAGCTAGCAGTCCTAGTAGCCAAGGACTTGATATACATGTGGCGATCTGAGGCACATTGCTAGAGTTTACCCTCGAGCGTCGAGTAGTTCTCAGCATCAGGGTTCTTGTGCCACGTTTTAGGCACCTAGTGTTCCACCGCCTGATTAGTCAGCTAGAGGCACGATGCAGTTATCACAGGTAGGTTTCAGTTTGTGATAGAGATGCTTCAGTTTTAATTTATCCAAGGTCTACATACTCCTATGTGTCATCTTAGCTTACCCCATATCTGGTTGTACCTCGTTATATTTTGAGTGTTCCCATGTAGTGTCCATGCTAGTAGGTGATTCTATTATTATAGACCATGTTTATCGTTTATTCGTGATTTTTATTCGGAGTCTTGGGACTAGTGTAGACCTCCTACATCTCGATATGGTTGACTTCGATGTTATTTTGGGGATAGATTAGTTGACACCTTATCATGCTATTTTGGATGGTCATGCCAAAACCATGCCCATATTTGTATGGGGGTTTCCTCTATTGGAATGGAGATGGACTCCTGGTCATTCTACCAGTAGGGTTATCTTATATATGAAGGCTCGATGTATGGTCGAGAAGGGGTGTTTAGCTTATTTGGCTTATGTTCGTGATAATGTTGATGTTCCTTCTATGGATTTTGTGCCATTTGTTTCGGAGTTTCCTGAGGTATTTCTTGCAGACCTACCGAGGATTCCACCCGATAGGGATATTGATATTTACATTGATTTGGCTCCGAGCAATCAACCTATTTCTATTCTGCCATTTTGTATGGCCCCACCAGAGCTAAAAGAATTGAAGAAGCAGTTGCAAGATTTGCTTGATAAGGCATTTATTACACCTAGTGTCTCACCTTCGGTAGCACCGGTGTTGTTTGTTAAGAAAAATGACATATCGATGAGGATGTGCATAGATTATCAGTAGTTGAACAAAGTCACTATCAAGAACAAGTATCTATTGCCGAGGTTGATGATTTATTTGATCAGATTCAGGGTGCCAAGATATTTTCGAAAATTGACTTGAGATATGCCTACCACCAGTTGAGGATTAGGGCATATGATGTCTATTAGACAACGTTTCGCGCTCGGTACATGCATTGCGAGTTTCTAATGATGTCTTTTGGGTTGACAAATGCCCTGCAGCAATTATAGATTTGATGAACCAAGTTTTCAAGCCCTACCTAGATTTTTTCATGATTGTCTTCATTGATCATATTTTGATCTATTCCCGCAACCGAGAGTAGCATGAGAAGCATCTTCGAGTCATTCTTTAGACTCTAAGAGATAGTTAGTTATATGTTAAGTTTTCAAAATGCGAGTTATTGGTTGAATTCGGTTGCTTTCTTGGGTCACATTGTATGAACAGAGGGTATTCAGGTGGATCCTAAGAAGATTGAGACAGCCAAGGACTGGCCTAGACTCACATCAGCTATAGATATTTGGATTTTCTCAGGTTTGGCAGTTATTACCTTTGGTTCATGGAAGGGTTTTCATCTATAGCAACCCTACTGATCAGGTAAACCCAGAAGGGTGCCTCGTTCAAGTGGTCAGACAAGTGTGAGGCAAGATTTCAGAAGCTCAAGACAGCTTTAACTATGGTGTCGGTGTTAATTTTTCCCTCAGGTTCATGGACACATACAGTATATTGTGACGCATCTCGTATTAGACTTGGTGCAATGTTAATGTAGAATGGCAAGGTTATTGCGTATGCTTCATGATAGCTAAAGATTCACGAGAAGAATTATCCAGTTCATGATTTGGAGCTAGTAGCCATTGTTCACGCGTTGAAGATTTGGAAGCATTATTTATATGGCGTATCATTTGAGATGTTCACGGATCACAAGAGTCTATAATATTTGTTCAAGTAGAAGGAGCAAATTTGAGGCAAAGGAGGTGGTTGGAAATATTGAAGGACTATAATATCACCATCTTATATCATACAGGGAAGGCCAATGTGGTTGCCAATGCTTTGAGTAGGAAGTCGGCTAGTATAAGTGGCCTTGCATATATTCCAGTCTGTGAGAGACCACTTGTTTTGGATGTTTAGTATTTGGCTAGTCAATTTATGAGGTTGGATGTCTCTGAGCCCAGCCGAATTATAGCTTGTATAGTCTCTCGGTCTTCATTATTTGAGCGTATCAGGGATCAGCGGTACGATGACCCTTATTTACTTATCCTTAGAAACACAGTATGGAACAGTTGTGCTAAGTAGTTCATAGTTAGAGACAACAGAGTTTTGAGGGTGCAACATCGATTTTGTGTGCCTAATGTGGATGGACTTCGTGATTTGATTCTAGAGGAGGCCCACAGTTACGGGTATTCTATTCATCCGGTGCCGCCATGATGTATCAGGATTTGTAGCAGCATTACTGGTGGAGAAAGATGAAGGAGGATATTGTTGCTTATGTAGCTAGGTGTTTGAATTGTCAAAAGTTAAAGTATGAGCATTAGAAACTTGGTGGTTTGTTTCAGAAGATTAACGTTCTTGAGTGGAACTGGGATCATTATGGACTTTGTTATTCGACTCCCACAGACTCAGAGAAAGTTCAATGCAATATGGGTTATTATTTATAGCTTCACTAAGTTAATGCATTTCATTCATGTGGTAATTTCCTATTCTTCTTAGCGGTTAACTGAGATCTAAATCTAGGAGAACGTTTGTCTCCATGGTGTGCTTGTATCTATCATATTTAATTAGGGCATGAAATTTACCTCACATTTCTAGAGGGATGTTCAGCGTGAGTTAGGTACACAGGCCGAGTTGAGCACAACATTTCATCTATGGACAGAAGGACAACCCCAACATACCATTCAGATTTAATAAGATATGCTCCACGCCAGTGTTATTTAATTTTGAGGTTCTTGGGATAGGTTCTTGCTTTTAGAGAAGTTTGCCTAAAACAACAACTACCAGTCGACCATTCAGATGGCTCCCTATTGGGGGTGTGCATTCGGATCGGTTTATCGATAAATCGAATCGATTATTTGTTATCGTTTTTTCAATTTATCGATTTCGATTTCGATTTTGATGTTGTCCTTTTTGGTTATCGGTTTATCGGTAAACCATTAAGATATACAAAAAAAATTTACGTAATTTTTTCTTAAGCATTATTTTATAATACCCTTTTATTTAGCCTAAGTCCCTAACCCTATTATTTCATCTACTACATTTAAGGAATGAGTATATTTAAAGCTCATGGGAATGAAGTTTAAATTAATAGAAAATAGAAATAGCCGTGATGATGTATTTTTTTATACCATTGGCATATTGGTGGCATACATTTGATCCCTTACTTTAGTTTCGTTGCATGTGCTTGTTGACATAATTTTTATGTTGTAAACGGTGTTCATCTTACTTTAGCTTCTTTTTGTCCGTATTAGTTAGGCGTGTTTATAACGATATACTTCTCGTGGAACCCCGCAAATTTTCTTATTGGTGCTAGTGATTATCGAATGGATAAGCCTAACAAATCGATAAATTAAAATGGAAAAAATAGAAACCTTATTGAAACGATAACGATAAGCATATATAAAAATTGATAATCGGTAAGTAATTATTGATAAGGGCAAGATTAAGATCATTCAGGATAAGCTTGGTACAGCTCATTCCAGGAAAAAGAGTTATGCCGATCGTAAGGTTCGTGATGTGACTTTCATGGACAGAGAGCAAGTGTTGCTTCGAGTATCGCCCATGAAGGGTGTGATGAGATTTGGGAAGAAGGGCAAGCTAAGCCCTAGGATCATCGGCCCTTATGAGATTCTTGATCGAGTAGGAGAGGTGGCTTATAGACTTGCTTTGCCATCAAGTTTATCAGTTGCGCGCCTAGTGTTTCATGTGTCTATGATCTGGAAGTATCATAGTGATCCATCCCACGTGTTAGACTTCATCATTGTCCAATTGGATAGAGATTTGACCTATGAGGAGGAACCGGTAGCTATCCTAGACCGGCAGGTTCGTCAGTTGAGATTGAAAAGTTATCCTTTGTTTCATCTTCAGTGGAGAGGTCAGCCTGTAGAGGCATATACCTGGGAGACCGATTCCGATATGCGGAGCCTATATCCCCACCTTTTCGTAGACTCAGGAACTATTCTATATCTGTTCGAGGACGAACAGTTATTTTAGAGGTGGAAAATGTGATGACCCAAAGGGCTCATCTTTTATTTTGAAATTCGAATCTGGGTTCCTAGGCCTTGAAAACACTAATTTTCTTTCTTCTCAATTCACGTGCACAGTCCGTGCACATTTCCGGAAAATCTTTATGTGAAATTTAAGAAAAATATTAAAACTTGCCTTTAAAATTGATTAAAGTTGACTTCGGTAAGCATTTTTGATAAACGGGCCTGGACCCGTGATTTGACAGTCCTGCAGGGTCCCTAGTAAAATATGGGACTTGAGCTTATGCCCCGAATTGAATTCCGAGGTCCCTAGCCCGGGAAATGAATTTTTGAAGGAAATTATTTGTTGGAAATGTAATGATTTTTAGAAATGGAATAGTGTGTGATCTTTTTGGTATCGGGCCCATATTTTGGCCTTGGAGCCTCGTACAAGTGCGTTATGGTAGTTGGACGATATCTATGAAAATTGGTGGAAAACGGAAAGATTTGATGTAATTCAGACCCTTGGTTGAGAAAATAAAAATTGTGAACTATCTTGAGAATTTCATGGGTTTTGGTATTAAAGTCGTTGTTTAAGATATTATTTTTGCCAATTTGATCGCACGAGCAAGTCCGTATAATGTTTTTAGACTTGAGTACATGTTTGGTTGGAGTCCTGAGCACTACAAAAAAAACAGCGTTTAGTAACGGATTTTAGCCACAAGTCATATTCCGTAGCTAAACAACGATGAAATAGCGACGAATTTTAATGTTTGTCTCCAAATAAACTGCAAAAGATTAAGTATAAAATATATCAATGGATTAGCGACAAAAATTTATATTCTTCGTTAAAAATGGCGCTAAAAACTAGCACCTTTATTTACCTACAAAATTAGCGACAAAAATAAGACGACAAAAATTAAAATATAACGACGGATTTAACGACAAAAAAAAGTTGTCACTGCATTTGTTTTACATATCAACACATTTCAAATTTTATTGTAATTTTTACCCAAGTTATTATTAGCGACAGAATTATTTCCGTAGCTATTTCTTTTTTAAAATTAAAGTTTATCCAGCATCTAGGGCAAAAATCTGCTTGAAGACTCATACTCTCTTTCTATCAAACTCGCTCATTTTCTTTCATTTTTAATAATGTGAGATTCTTGCTTTTGATACAACAAATTGGTTGTGAATTTAAGGCTCATATACAATGGGACCATAGATATCCAATGGAGAATAGAGAAATTTCAAAATTGAGCAAAAGTTATAGCTGTATAACTTTTGTGTTTGCTAACCCTTGTTCATTCCCAGGCATGTTTGCTGCTCCGCAAGATTTTTAGACCAAACCCTTATTTTTACCATTTTTTCACTTTGGCTACATCATTATTCTTATCTTTGTCCAGGTGAATTTTCTGTAAATTTTTTTTGTTTTTCTTTCTCTCCATTTAATTATGTTGAGGAATTTTGATATGGTAATTATTATTTGACTAATGTAGGGAGTTTTGGGAGAATTTTTGGGAGAAACGATTGGTTTGAGGCTTCTCACAAAATATATTGTTTGCAAAGGTATACATAGAGTACAGAGAGAAACCAAATCCTACCAACTATAGGACTGTACAATAAACTAAATCCTACCAACTATAGGACTGTACAATAATAAAGAAAATCAAATCCTACCAACTATAGGACTGTACAATATATTCTAATACGCCCCCTCAAGATGGAGCGCCGGAGGATACGCCAATCTTGGACATCAGCAGAAGAAGCCGAGGAGGTCGTAACCCGTAAGGAGGGTTCGAAATTGGAATTTCCACGCCAGGTAATTAGTGGAATCAAATTTGAATGGGATATGAGCCGATGCATTGATGGCAATCGGCTGGAGAAGATCGTTGGATGTCGTAGCGGCCATGAAGCGCGAGGCAGAGGAGGCGCTGATCGACGTCGAGAGAGAGAGGGCTGCCGGTTAGTGCAGCGGTGGCACGGCAAGATGCCGTAGAGAGGCCGTGGACCGAGAAGGTCGGCGGCGGCGGGCTGCCGATTAGTGTAGCTGCGGCGGCGGCACGGGTAGGGAAGAATTAGGGTTTCTTTGGCGATAAGCCACTGGTGTATGATACCATGTAGAGAGTTTTGGGAGAATTTTTGGGAGAAGTGATTGGTTTGAGGCTTCTCACAAAATATATTGCTTACAAAGGTATATATAGAGTACAAAGAGAAACCAAATCCTACCAACTATAGGACTGTACAATAAATCAAATCCCACCAACTATAGGACTGTACAATAATAAAGAAAATCAAATCCTACCAACTATAGGACAGTACAATATATTCTAATAACTAATACCTTGATTTTCATACTTTTAGGTCAATAATAAATTCATATGATTTTAGGGTTTAGATTTCAATATTTTTTGTTAGGGATTTACCGTAATAATAATTTGATATGATATGATATGTTCGAGAGTGAACATGGTTGTTGTTGGAGTCCACGCTGTCATGGCCAATGGTAGGGTTATTGCACTTGTTGAAATGAACCTGGTGGCCCTAGCAGCTCAAAGGCAGATGTTCCTTTTGTTGTTCTTGTAGGCACTCACAAGGTATTTTAGCATCACTAAGGTACTGGTCTCCACCTTCATGAAATAAATGTATTTTACTCGTCCGCTTTATGTGTTTCTCTTCTTTGTTTAGTGTCTGTATCCTTCTTTGACTTTTTAGACTAAGATTTATATCTTCTATTTTCTGATGGAATTATTTTTTAATTTTTTTGGGGTTTGACCGTGCGATTGACTTTCATGAGGTAAATAATGGAAAGTCAATTTACTCATTAGTTGATTGGGAGAACAAATACACGTTAAACATAATTTCCCTTTGACTATTTGTAATTGTTTTGTTTAATTTCCTATTGAGAGAGGCGGATGCACATATTTGGAAAATTTTACTAAATATATATAAACACTACGCTAAAAATGAATAGATTAAACAAAAATGACACTGCTTTACAAAGAGTGCTTCATGGACTTGCTTATAGAGGTTGGAGGTCTGAACTTCAGGTTGGACTTTCTTTTTGGCAGGTATTGTGTAAGCCTCTATTGTAAAAAAATTATTGTTAAATAGAATTGAACCCTAGACCTTGTCAGCTTAAGACACAAATAAGGCAATGGGCCAACACTTTTTCTTGTCTACAAAAGTGATAATAATTACTCAAAAGTTAAGAAAGAAAGAAAGATTTTAGAACTTTGTGATATAAAATAACACATATATTAGTGGCTATAAATTATCTCATTAAGGGTAAAATGAAAAGTTTATTTGAATTTTTTCTTAAAATAGAAAGATAATATTTTTTTGGGATACATTAAAAAAGAAAGTGCATCACACAAACTAGGACAACCGAGTATACAACTAGGACCCAAAGAAAGTGCTACTGATGGATCAAAGGAATTGCTTAGTATACAATTAGAGAGATGCAAAACTGTCAAACTACAAATAGACATTAAAGGTGACAAAGATAAAGAAGAGGAAAATCCACCTTGAACTCAGGTTCAACAAAAGGACATTTATCCGTAGTCTGCTTAAAAGAGGTTAAGATTGAAATTCACACATGGAACAACTATGAAAACACCATCAGACCTAATTATACTCGGTCAGCAGATTTGCAGTGGATCACTTGAGGTCGAATCTGTTAATTCTTGCTTTAAGACAAGGTATTACTTGACCTTCAAGAAGTTGAAGAGATTAATCCGAATAGTTATAAAATTTGTGCTTAGAATATGTACATTTAACACAGTGATGGAAAGTTGTTAAAAAAGTATAAGGATGTCACATCAAACTCAAAATAATAAAATGCAACACTCACATACATTACTTGAGACTTTCTGAGATTGGTAAATATTACCAAATTTAGGAAATAGTCATTTTTCTTTGAAGCCAACCAAATGGGAAGAAGGAACTACTTGAGAAATGGAACCCTCAAATATTAGTACATTGCTTTTGTAGAAATTCTCATTGATAGTTAAACTAGATATGCAAAATCCACTTTTACGATTCTCAACCTTTAGAATTAGTTAATTTATTTCTTGTTCTTAAAAGATGTTTGTGAATTTGTTCTCTTGCAATGTTTTTATTCTTTTTTGTGCCGAGGATATTTTGAAAACAGCCTCTCTATCTTCATTAGATAGAGGTAAGGTCTACGTACATTTTATCCTTCCAAAATATGATTTTCATGTTTCAATGGCTTGTTGATACACATTCACTCTAGTCTCTTTCAAGTTAAGATGATGTATTTGAAATTATTATGCTTTATCTCATAAACATGATGTTATTGAATGCAACTTTTTTGAAATATTCCTTCAGGGTGTTTCAATGAAGTGGAAGACAGATTCGCACTTTAAAATTTTTCGTTAGCTATCTCGACGGTATTTCTACGATGAGTACTATTATTAAATGATCAACATTTTTGTGATTAGGTTAGGATTTAAGAAAAAAAAAAGTTAGGAAAACAGGAATAAGAAAGATATGTCCATTCCTTTTAAAAATAAACAGGAGGAAACTTTAGGACTCAAGTTTTTACTCTGCTTCAAGATTATATGCAATTTTTTTAATTAATAGAAGGGGACATGTAGCCATAAACTACTTGTAATAATATCTAGCAGATTGACTTTGCAAAGAAAGAAAGTGATTGAACCTTTTGTTTGCTAATAAATATTTGATGAATAATACAGTTATATATGCATTGTATTATATTCTTCTTTATTTTTATATATTTTGTAGATATGCCTCTCGAGAGAGGGAGAGGTAGTGCAGGTCGTGTAAATTATATTGATAATGATAAGGTTTATGTATTGGGTTCAATTATATGCATTATGCTATATATTTTGAACTTTGTTAAATGTTAATTTATATTAATATCGGTCACTTTTAATTAAGTATATTTAATAGCATTTATATAATATGCTTGAACATGGTACATTTAAAATAATAAATAAAATAATTTAAAAATTAGCGACAAATATTATTCGTAGCTAAAATTAACGCTTTAAATTAAATACTGCGACGGATTGGCGACACAATTTTTTTATTGCTAAACGAGGAAGAACTAGCGACGGGTTCTTTTGGTTCTAATAAGAACAAAAGACGAATTTTGTTATGAATTGTAGCAACAAAATTAGTCAAAATAGCTACGAAACAGACAAAAATAGCGATAGATATTTTAGTCGCTAAAGTTGGCTGCAGATATATTCCCTCGCTAATCTGTCGCTAGATCTGTGATGGCTTTGTATTTTTCATCGCTATGCGCTTAGCTACGAGTATTTTAGAGACCAACTTGAATCCGTTGCTAAATCATTGCTAAACTCTTCTAGCGACGGAAATAACAGGTATAGCGATGGAATACGTCCGTCGCTAAATGTTATTTTTTGTAGTGGAGGACTCGGGTGAGTTTTGGATAGGTCACGAGGTGTTTTTATGACGACCTGGTCAGTTGTCTCATGAGCTACCACTCTGTTTCCCCCATTTCTGCTTCTTATTGCTTTATTTATCAGTACTATGTGTGATCAGGTTGGTTGGCTAGGGTTCGGAGATGTTTTAGTAAGGTTTGAGACACTTAGTTTCTTTTGAGGAAGCTTAAGTTGAAAAAGTTAACTGAATATTTACTTATGTGTTATAAGGCTCGAATGTGAATTCTGATGGTTCGAATAGCTTTGTTAGGTGATTTGGGACTTAGGAGCGTGATCAGAATGTGTTTTGGAGGTCTAGAGTAGATTTAGGCTTGAATTGGCGAAATTAAAATTTTGGCATTTTTTGGTTGATTGGTGAGATTGTGAGATAGGGGTCGCAAAGGTCTTCCGGGAGTTGCAGTAGCTCTATTGTATCATTCCAGGTTATTCGGAAATGGTTTGATAGACTTTTTTATCAAAAGCGTAATTTAGAATATTATTGGAATCCTTAGATTTGAATCTGATGCGAATTTGGTATCTGATGTTGTTTTTAGCGTTCCGAAGATTGGAAAAAATTTGAATGATGTTATGGGATATGTTGGCATGTTTCATTAAGGTGCCGAGGGCCTCGAGTGAGTTTCGAGTGGACAATCGGACCATTTCAAGTTGCGAAAAGTTGCAGAAATCTGTTGTGTGTTTTGCAGACCAGTTGTTCTTTGCGTTCGTGAGTGGACCTCGTGTTCGTGAAGGGTTCGAATATGGAGCTGATGGTTAGGCCTTCGCGTTCGCGAGGGAGGTCCCGTATTCACGAATGGCTGGGGTCTTTGAACTACGTGTTCCTAAGATGGGAGCCTCGTTTGCCATGGGATGGGAAGATGAGCTTTCACATTCACAGAGAAGGGGACATGTTCGCGAAAGACTAAAACTAGTCAAAGTCAATTTTTGCTTCGCGAATGTGAGGCTTTGACCGCGCTTGCAAAGAAGGATTTTAATGACTGGGTAGAATGATGTAAAAGGGCTATTCCACGACTTTAAGGCTAAGTTCCTTCATTTTTGGGCAATTTGGAAGCTTTTTGAAGAGGATTGAAGAGGGACTAAAGGAGGAACACTTGAAGGTATGATTTATTGACTTTATACTCGATTCTTATGTGAATTCTATCTAATTAATCATGAAAATTAAGCCTAGTATTGAAGAACAAGAGCTTGCAATTAGAGACCTAGGATTTAGGATTTTAGGGGTCGTTTGTGGTTTGATTTTGATACTTTTGATATGTATGAACTCCTGGAGAGATAAGGAATCTATTGATGTAAATTTTATTGGAATTCAAGACATGGGTCGGGGGGTCGGGTTTGGCTAATTTTGGGATTTATGTTAAAAATTGATTAGTTTTACATAGGCTTATAGGTGGAAAGGATGAAGAAAGTCATTATGGGATTTGTAGCTTGGTGTCTCAATTGGCAGCAGGTGAAATGAGCATCGGAGACGGGGTGTCTTGCTTCAGTAGATGGATATTCCAGAGTGGAAGTGATAGCGGATCATTATGGACTTTGTAGTTGGACTTCCACAGAATTTGAAGAAGTTCGATGCTAAATGGGTTATTGTGGATCGGCTTACCAATTTTGTGCACTTCATTCCTGTATGTATTACCTATTCTTCAGAGCAATTGGCAGAGATCTATATCCAGGAGATCATTCGTTTGCATGGTGTCCCAATTTCTATCATTTTAGATAGGGGAACTTAGTTTCCTTCACACTTTTGGAGGTCTGTACAGCGAGAGTTGGGTACTCAGGTTGAATATAGTACAACTTTTCATCCTCAGATATGCGGTCAGTCTATGCATACTATTATGATATTGAAGGACATGTTGCATGTTTGTGTCATTGATTTCACAGGTTAATGGGATTAGTTTCTGCCACTTGCAGAGTTTGCTTACAACAACAGCTACCAGTCGAGTATTCAGCTGGCCCCATATGAGGCTTTGTATAGGAGCGTAGATCTCCAGTTGGTTGGTTCGAGCCGAGTGAGGCTAGGCCATTGGGGACAGACTTGGTGCATGATGCTTTTGAAAAGGTGAAGGTAATTCAGGAGAGGCTTCGTACAACTAAGTCGAGACAGAAGAGTTATGCTGGCAGAAAAGTTTGGGATGTGTTCTACATGGTTGACGAGAAGGTTCTATTAAAGGTTACACCCATGAAGGGTGTTATGAAATTTGGGAAGAAGCTTAAATTGAGTCCTCGGTTCATTGGGCCTTTTGAGGTGCTTCAGAGGATTAGGGAGGTGGCTTATGAGCTTGCTTTGCCACCCATATTGTTGAGTGTGCATTCGGTATTTCATGTTTCTATGCTCCAAAAGTATATTGGAGATTTGTCTCATGTTTTGGATTTCAACACGGTGCAGTTAGATGGTGATTTAACTTATGATATGGAGCCAACAACTATTTCCGAGGGTCAGGTTCAAAAGTTGAGGTAAAAAAATATAGATTCAGTGAAGGTGGAATGGAGAGATCGGCCCGTAGAGGAGGCTACCTGGGAGACCGAGTGGGATATGCAGAGCAAATATCCTCACCTTTTTTAGGCTTCAGTATGTTTCTTGATTCGTTCGATGATGAACGTGTGTTTTAGAGTGGGAGGATATGACGACCCAACAATTCATCTCATGAGTTACCGCTCTATTTTCCCCACTTCTTCTTCTTCTAGCTTTATCTATCGGTACTATGTGTGATCGGGTTGGTTGGTTGGCTTCGGAGAATTTTAGGTAAATTTTGAGACACTTAGTCTCTTTTGAGGAAGCTTAAGTTGGAAAAGTCAATCGGATATTGACTTACGTCTTAGACAGCTCGGATGTGAGTTCTGATGATTTGGATAGCTTAGGAAGGTGATACGAGACTTAGGAACACGATCAAATATGTTTTGGATGTCCAAAGTAGATTTAGGCTTGAATTGGCGAAATTGGAATTCTTGCATTTTTTGGTTGATGGGTAAGATTGTGGGCTATGGATCAGAATGGAAATCCGGGAGGTGCAGTAGTTTCGTTGTATCATTTGGGATGTCTGTACAAAATTTTAGGTCATTCGGACATGGTTTGGTAGACTTTTTGATCAAAAGTGTAATTTAGAAGACTTTAAGAATTCTTAGGCTTGAATCCAATGCAAATTTGGTGTATTGGTGTTGTTTTGAGCTTTCTGAAGATTGGAACAAGTTTGAATTGTGTTATGGGATATGTTCGCATGTTTGGTTAAGGTCACGGGGGCCTCGGGTGAGTTTCATGTGGTCAATCGGACCATTTCAAGTTGTGAAAATTTGCAGAAATCTGTTGTGCGTTGCAGATTCGCATTCCCGTGTGGACCTCGTATTGACGAAGGGTTAGGATGTGGAGTTGAAGGTTTGGCCTTCGCGTTTGCGAGGGAGGTCCCAGTGTTCGCAAAAAGCTATTTGAACTACGTGTTCGCGATAAGGGGGTCTCGTTCGCGGTGTACTAGAAAGTTGAGCCTTCTCATTCACGAAGAAGTGGACACATTCGCAAAAAAGGAAAAGTAGTAAACGTCACTTTTTGCTTTGCGAACGTGAGCTTTGACCGCGTTCACGAAAAAGGATTTTAATGACTAGGCAAAATGATTTAAAGGGCTATTCCGCGATTTTGAAGCTAAGTTCCTCCATTTTTGGGCGATTTTGAAGCTTTTTGCAGAAGATTGAAGAGGGATTGAAGCGGCAACACTTGGTGGTAAGATTAATGGACTTTATGCTTGATTCGTATGTGAATTCTACCTAATTAATTATGGAAATTAAGCCTAGTATTGAAGAACTAGGGCTTGTAATTGGGGACCAGTATTAGGGAGTTAGGGGTCATTTGTTTTTTGATTTTGGTACTTTTGATATGTATGAACTCTTGGGGAGATAAGGAATCTATTGGTGTAAGTTTTATTGGAATCCGAGACGTGGGCTTGGGGGTCGGGTTTGGCTAATTTCAAGATTTATGTTGTAAATTGATTATTTTCGCATGGATTTTGTTCCCTTAGCATATTTTGACATCGTGATTATAATTTTGGATAGATTTGACGTGAGTTGAGCTGATTCAAGGGGCAAAGGCATCGCAGTCTAGAGCTCAGACCGAATTGAGGTGAGAAATGATTATAAGAGTTGGCCTGAAGGTATGAAACCCCAGATTACACATCGTTGTGCTATATTGAGGTGGCAAACACGCTAGATGACGAGCGTGGGGTCATACACCGCTGGGGATGGTGACTTAGTCTCTCCCGAATGATTGTTTTACCGCGTATTTGATTGAAAACTATTTGCTATCATCATGTTTTGGGATGAATGCTACATTTGGGCCTCGTGCCAACTATTTGGATCCTTAAGGGATTTTTACTAATTTTTCCTCACTTCTTTGACTTTATACTTGTACTCAGTCATGCTATATTCTACTAGTTTCATAACTCAGCCATGCCTACTCTGTTTTAGTACATTAAATGATATTTTAAATGATAATCTCGGCTGAGCATCATGTTTTGCTGTTGCTCGAGTGGCTTGTGAGATTTTAACTAAGTAAGGCTGAGGGTCGTGTAGGGAGGATAAACTGATTTATGATTATAAGGCCGAGGGGCCTGAGATTGTACGCCATGAGGTGGCTTATTGATGTGAGGTTGAGAGACTTTGTGATTATGCTACGAGATGGCTTGATATTGCACTTGGGTCGTACGGGGACCCTTCAGGTGTCTGCACAACCCCAGTGAGCGCGGGTACCCATTGTGATATGAGATATAGCCCGAGGGTATGGTATTGTTCCATGTGTTGCCTAAGGTACTGATTTTGTTGGTATTGTCCCCGAGGGGCGGTTCTTTAAGTGTTTACCTTTTCTAGTTGCCTGTAATGTACTTGCTTAAATGTTAAGAAGGCATTCCAACGAAGCTTAAACTAAACTAAAGTGATTTTGCATATTTTCTCTATTTCATTGTTTTTACTGCTTTTTCATAGCGTTTTTATGTGCCTTTATGTGATATCTTATTGATCAGTCTGCATTTATTATTATTACTCACTAAGTTTGAGTACTCACTATACTCCCTGCACCCCGTTTGCAGATTCAGGCGCTTCAAGTCCTGTTTGCGAGGGTTCAGATCTTCTATCAGATCTCGAAGATTCACTAGGTGGATGCTCGGCATTTGCAGCCCAGTGCTTCTCCCTTTATCTTATTTTCTATTGTTTTAGTTATGTAGTAGTTGTGTAGACTCTTTAAGACTTCTAGTTTTCATGATAGATGCTCATGACTGGTGAGGCCCCGATGTCAGGCTATGTTTATTTCCAATTGTACTATTTCACCTTATTTCAGGATTACTATTATGTTAAAGACTTAATTTGAATCGATTTAATTGCTTAAAATGAATTGGTAGTTGATAGTAGGCTAGATTCATGTAATTTGGCGACTGATTTTGCCCCAACTTGACTATGCTTCACTGTTATAAGATAGTTAAATGATGATAAATTGGCTCTAATTATTAGTTTCATATTTTACAGGAGCGAGTTGCGTGTATGTGGACTTATAACTATATTTGGAGCTAAATTAAATCAAGGGAAGTCCCTCGGACCTAAGTACATTGAAAAAAGAGAGAAAAGAAAGGCTTAAATGATGACTCAAACTAGTGCGCCCACTAGCGCGACCGCTCTAGCCCAGGAATTCAAGGTAGAATATTATGCCATATGCGCAGTCAGTAGTGCGCCCACTAGTGTGACCGCGCTAATTCAGTTCGTAAAAATACAAGTTAGGGGTAAACTTGGAAGTTCGGGGGGAATTCCACTTAACCTATAGGAGGTCCAGCTCACCCAAAGGGATATTATCATGATTTTACAACTTAGTTGAAGGCAAGGAGAGGCAAGAGGCAAGAAGGATAATTCAACATCGAGTTCTTCCTTTCTTACTTTTATATTTTACCATTTGTGATGAATTTGGCTATTGTTATGATGAACACTAATATGAGTAGCTAAATATAAAATCTATAGGTTTGATGGAACCTATTATAGGACGAACTTCTTGTTATGTTAATATAGTTTGCCTGGTTTATTCTCTATTTGTTCAACTACATTCTTGTTGTAGTTAATTGATAGGATCCTCAATTAGATGTGCCTATTTAGTATGTATTACTTGGGAGAGAGTGCATATTTAATTTAATTGTTGTTGAAACACGTTCTCAAGGCACTAAACTAAATGTGTGTTCATATTTGTAGGTTTTGATAAATGACAAACGACGCACAATTGACATATGACGAGGTCCAAGCACAAGCGCGCAATTGACACATAACGAGGTTCAAGCACAAGACGAACAAAGATCATGATCAAGCAAAGAAATAAAGTTATACATGAGTCGTTCTTTAATTGTGATCTTGATCCGACAATTAACTCAAGACTTGGCTTCTCTCGTAAAATCATCTTTATCAAATCATGCATATTTAATTTAAAGCAAAATGACTTTCAAACATTTTATTTTAGCCAAAATGATTTTTAAACATGCCTCTCAAATCTGGACAAAGATAATCGATTATGTACTTTATGATAATCGATTATGTTAAGACAATGTACACCAGATTTTTCAAAGCTACAAGATAATCGATTATGTACCTTATGATAATCGATTATGTTGAGGCAGTGTCCATCAGATTTTTCAAAGCTATAAAATAATCGATTATGCACATTATGATAATCGATTATGTTGAGGCAGTGTCTATCAAATTTTACAAGACTGTAAAATAATCGATTATGTACTTTATGATAATCGATTATGTTAAGACAGTGTAGTCCGAAGTTTTCAAAATGTAAAAGATAATCGATTATCCTTATAGCATAATCGATTATGCAAATGACCGTTGCCAAAGTATTTTTAAACTCTGAAAGATAATTGATTATACACAATCTGATAATTGATTATGCTAAGTAAAATCTGCATATGATTTTTTGAACGTTGTCAGGTAATCGATTATACACAATCTGATAATCGATTATGTTAAGTAAAATCTGAATATGATTTTTTGAACGTTGTCAGGTAATCGATTATACGATTTGGATAATCGATTATTCTGCTTAAAATCTGGGATTGATTTCTGAACGATTGGAAAATAATCGATTATGCAAATCAGATAATCGATTATCTTAGCACAAAATCAGCAATTCTTGATTGGCAATTAGACAACGGTTGTGGGGGTTTTGAACACTATAAATACAACTCAAAATCAGTCTTCTAAGTACAACAACTGATTAAATTCTTGCTAAAGCTTGCATACTCTCATATTCATCATTTTCTATTCATTTAATAAGTTTTTGAGAGCCAAACTCTTGACGAAAGTTGTTGTGTTCTTGAGCGTATTTATTTTACTCATATATACTCTTAAAGAGAGTCTTGTCTTGAGTGCTAAGTGTTTGTATACACTTGAAGGGAAGTGTTAATCCCTTGTGGTTGTAAGAAGGAACGTTTTCATTCCTTCGGTTGAAGTCTTGAAGTGTGGTATCTTCGAGCAAAGGTTGTTGAGGCTTGTGTGACTCAAGTTCTCAGTTTGTAACGGTTTGTTAAGCACCCGTAAGCTTAACGAAGTTAGTGGAATCTCGAGAGAGTCTCTCGGGGACTGGACTAGCCACAGGTTGTGGTGAACCAGGATAATTTTGGTGCGTTCGTTCCTTATTATTTACTTACCGCACTTATTTCAATCCTGCAATTTTTAATTCCGCAAGTTTATATTATTTTTTATTATAACACTATTCACCCCCCCCCCCCAGCGTTAAGCGTATATTCTAACAATTGGTATCAGAGCCCAACTCTCTGAAAGACTTAACTGTTTGAGAGAAACAATCCATGGCTTCTACTCGTGACTTTAATGCAGGAATAGGTGAAGGACAATGCTCCACCAGACCACCACTGTTCGACGGCACAAACTATACGTACTGGAAGGAGAGGATGAGAATATTCATCCAATCGAATAATTTTCATCTATGGAAGGTTATAACGAAGGGAGAACAAATTCCAACCAAAAAGGTTGAAAAGGAATGGGTTCCAAAATCCGAAGATGAATACGATGCGGATGATATCCGAAAAGTGCAGAACAACGCTAGAGCCATCAACTTATTATATTGTGCTGTAAATGCTGATGATTACAGAAAAATATCATGTTGCACAACGGCTAAGCAAATGTGAGATAAGCTGGAAATCACGTACGAAGGTACGGACCAGGTAAGAGAAGCTAAAATTGATTTTCTAACCCATGCATATGAACTGTTTCACATGAAGGAAAGCGAGAGGATCGATGACATGTTCGAACGATTTTCAAAAATCGTCAATGACCTACATGCTCTTAAGAAGACCTTCACGGATAAGGAACTTGTCCGAAAAATTCTCCGAAGTCTCACTCCGGAATGGCGCTCCAAGGCCGACGCGATTCAAGAGTCTATCGGCGTTTCAAATGTCACCATCGACGGACGAAGAGGTAATCTTAAAACCTATGAATTTACTATACTTAACCCTCCGTTTAATGATCAAAGGAAACAAATAATCGCCCTCAAGGCAAGCACGGCTCAACCTCAAAATGATGAGGACTCAAACAACGGAGATAACGAGTTCGGACTCGTTATTAAGAGGCTTCAAAAGTTCATGCGAAAAGAGTATGAACGAAAAGGCAAACAACAAGGAGATCAAGTAAAGTGCTACGGATGCGGAGAAATCGGGCACATTAAATCAAATTGCCCAAATGTCAAAAAGGAGAAGAAACCCTTCAAGAAACAACGGGCATACATATCTTGGGGAGGTGACTCCGGAGACGAATCAAGCGACGATGAAGAAGACGAAGCCGCAAATCTATGTCTCATGGCACACGAAGACAATCAAGAAGAGGTATGTTTGAAGGGATCAAGTGTACTTTGGTACCTTGATAGTGGATGCTCCAAACACATGACCGGAGACGCATCCAAGTTCCTTCAACTAGAACACAAGGAAGGAGGAAACGTTATTTTTGGAGATAACAACAAGGGAAAAATTATCGGCATTAGCTCGGTCGGTAAGAATGAATCTTCTTCCATTAAGCATATATTGCTAGTTAAAGGTCTAAAACATAATCTCTTGAGCATAAGTAAATTATGTGACAAGGGAAATCTTGTTTTGTTTGATTCGGAAGAATGCTTAGTTTTTCGTCGTAGTGATTTTAAAATTATTCTTCGTGGTTTTAGAAATTATAACATCTATATGGTTGATCTTGAAAACTCTTCATCAGAGGATGTGAATTGTCTTATGAGTAAAGAAGACGATACGTGGTTATGGCATCGTAGAGTAGCTCATATCAACATGCATCTTTTAAACAAATTGGTTTCACAAAATTTAGTTATTGGTCTTCCAAATTTGAAATTTGAAAATGACACTATTTGTGATTCTTGTCAAAAAGGGAAGCAAACAAAAGCATCTTTTAAATCTAAGGATATTGTTTCAACTACAAGACCTTTGCAACTTCTTCACATAGATCTCTTTGGACCATCTCGCATTGAAAGTTAAAAATCGTTATGCTTTTGTTATTGTTGATGATTATTCTAGATTTACATGGACATTATTTCTTGCTCACAAAAGTGAGGCTTTTCAAAATTTTAAGTGTTTTCTTAAACGTGTTCAAAATGAAAAGAACACAACCGTCACTTCCATAAGAAGTGATCATGGGGTAGAGTTCGATCACAATCTCTTCACGGACTTTTGTGACAAACTCGGTATTGAGCACACCTTCTCTGCTCCACGTACACCACAACAAAATGGAGTGGTGGAACGGAAAAATAGGTGTCTCGAAGAGATGGCTAGAACCATGCTCGATGAGGCTAAGATTCCCAAACAATTTTGGGTGGATGCCGTGAGTACCGCATGCTACGTTTTAAACAGAGTAGTCATAAGGCCAATACTCATGAAAACTCCCTATGAACTCTACAAGGGAAGGAAACCTAATCTCTCCCATCTTAGAGTATTCGGTTGTAAATGCTTTATTCATAACAACGGAAAAGATAATTTGGGAAAATTTGATGCCAAATCGGATGAAGGAATTTTTCTTGGTTATTCATCACGTAGCAAAGCATATAGAGTATTCAATAATAGAACCGAAACTGTTGAGGAATCCCCTCATATTGTGTTTTCCGAAAATAATGCTCGCTTGGCGAGAAAGGATTCTGGTTTTGATCTTGCAGGTATTTTAAACACAATAAGTCCTCAAGACAAGGAAAATCCAAAGAAAATTCAAGATGAAATCTTGGAACAATCATCGGAGGAAGCGCCACCACTGGAGAAAGAAACGAAACTGCCCAACGCGTGGAGGACAATCAAAGACCATCCTCTCGACAAGGTAATTGGCGACATTGAACAAAAGGTAAGTACTCGAAACAATCTTAAGAACACCTTAGGACATACTGCTTTCGTTTCTCAAATTGAACCCTCAACCATTTCCGAAGCAATTGGGGATGAGCATTGGACCTTGGCAATGCAAGAGGAGCTTAACCAATTCAAACGAAATGACATTTGGGAATTGGTGCCAAGACCCGACAATCATACCATAATTGGTACGAAATGGGTTTTACGAAATAAATTAGATGAAAATGGTGTAATCACTAGAAACAAAGCTAGGCTTGTAGCAAAAGTTTACAATCAAGAAGAAGGAATTGACTATGAAGAAACGTATGCACCCGTAGCAAGGTTAGAAGCTATTCGTTTGTTACTTGCTTTTGCCTCTTCTATGAATTTCAATTTTTATCAAATGGATGTAAAGAGTGCTTTTCTAAATGGTTTTATTCAAGAAGAAGTTTATGTTAAACAACCCCCGGGCTTTGAAGATTTTAAATCTCCCGATCATGTTTTCAAACTTAAGAAAGCCCTTTATGGTCTTAAACAAGCTCCCCGAGCTTGGTATGAACGATTGAGCAAATTTCTTTTGGACAATGAGTTCATTAGGAAGAAAGTTGACACCACACTATTTATTAAGCATAAAAACAATAATATTTTATTAGTTCAAATCTATGTGGATGATATTATTTTTGGTGCTACTAACAATGCTTTGTGCAAGGAATTTTCTGATTTAATGACAAGCGAATTTGAGATGTCTATGATGGGTGAGCTAACCTTCTTCTTGGGGTTGCAAGTGAAACAAATGAAAGAAGGAACTTTCATTTGTCAATCTAAATATTGCAAAGAGTTGCTAAAACGATTTGAAATGAGCAACGCCAAAGCAATGGCCACTCCAATGAGCACATCCGATCATCTTGACAAAGATGAGAAAGGTAAGGAAGACGACACCAAGAAGTATCGAGGTATGATCGGACCCCTTCTTTATCTTACTACTAGTAGACCGGACATAATTTTTAGCGTATGTTTATGCGCTCGATATCAATCATGTCCGAAGGAGTCGCACCTAACTGCGGTTAAGCGGATAATGAAGTATCTTGTTGGTACTATAAATGTGGGACTATGGTATCCCAAAGGTTCCTCATGCCAACTTGTGGGCTATTCCGACTCCGATTTTGCGGGTTGCAAATTGGACCGCAAGAGCACTAGTGGCACTTGCCATCTGCTCGGTAGCTCTCTTGTCTCTTGGTTTAGTAAGAAACAGGTAAGTGTTGCGTTGTCCACAACCGAGGCTGAATATGTAGCCGCGGGGAGTTGTTGTGCTCAAATCCTTTGGATGAAACAACAACTCTCGGACTATGGACTAAGTATCGATCATATCCCTCTTAGATGTGATAATACTAGCGTCATAAGCTTGACGAAGAACCCCGTTCTTCATTTAAGAACAAAACACATTGAAATTAGGAACCACTTTATAAGAGATCACGTTCTCAAAGGTGATGTCGAAATTGAGTTTGTTGAAACCAAATCTCAATTGGCCGACATTTTCCCAAAGCCTTTAGAGAAAGAGTCATTTTTCCAAATTCTTAGTGAACTCGGGATTCTTGACTCCACGTTGATCTAAGTCATGCATTGCATTTTTTTTTGTTTTTCATTACTAACTTGAGCGTCGGAGGCGCCTAACTCTATTTTGCAGGCATCGCCCCAAAGACAGGGGGAATTATAAAGCACTGGTGCAGAAAAATCGATCTCTTTTAAGAATAATCGATTTCTCTTAAGTACATAATCGATTAAGTTAGTAATAACACTATTCACCCCCCTCTAGCGTTAAGCGTATATTCTAACAATTGTTGAACAACACCTCTCCCAGAGTATATGAGGGATCAATAACCGAGGGTTTAAAGGCGGGACTAGGGATAACGAAGCCATGGGTGCAATATAAAGTGAGCTTTGTTAAAATCCAGCTAGCGTAACTCGGGAGAGTGCGTCTTTAATTGTCGTGATTACTCAGGATAGATTTATGGCGATAAGAGTGCTCATGATCGATAGATACTATTAGGCAAATCTATGTGAAACATAACCGAATGAGATTCCATTAATAGGGAAAATCAAAACCTTAGATCCTTCTCTTAATTGTTTACAACTTAATCATAGTTAGTCTTTATTTACTTAATTCCAGTCAGTCATAGTTGGTAGAAACATCCTTAATTTTTATTCAAAATGTTTGGGAAGTTGATTATGTAGAATTTAGTGAGTCTAACAAGAGTAATTGATAAGTTAATTCCTTGTGTGTTTGACTCTGGGCGAAATATTTAGATTATATTAGAACGTCCATTTGTCCTTTTTATAAGGCATTGTGGGGCGATCAAATTATGGCATCATTCGCGGGGAGTTAACGGTGTTATCAATTACAATTGAAAGAAATACAAAAATTCTTAGTGTGTTTAGTTTTCTCTATTTCCAATCTAACATTGAAATTTTAACCTTTTTTGAATGTGTTGTACAGGTGCATCACTAGAAACTCATCGAGAGATGGTGAAGTATTTGAAGCATTATCAGATCCTGACAAAATTTCAAGGCCTTGAATCGGGCCAACTAGAAAAATAAACAACAACAAAGAACTAAACAACTCGAACCAGTCATGGGAGATAACGTGGTAAACCCAACTGCGTCATTAGAGCTAGTGACACCTTTTGTGCCAGAGACTTCTCTATATGACTAGGCAGCATAGAATTTGGCTACAGCGATTTTAGTCGCGCAGATACATGCTTAATCGCTTCAAATCATGAACAACACGCTGCATTTGTTGCAAAACAAGGGACTATTTTTAGGGTCACAAATCGAAGATCCTCAACAGCACCTGAAGAATTTCCTGTCAATCTGCAAAACTCAAAGGTAACACAATGTAGCTCATGAAGCAATAAATTTGTTGTTGCTTCCATTCTCAGTGTTGGGATAAACCTTATCTATTTCGAATATGTGTTGAAAATATGATCCGGAGGTGTGTTCCCGAGATGGAATAATATTCTGTTTTGGAGTCATGTCACGCATCAGTGTATGAAGGGCATTTTGGAGGAGTCAGGACACCAGCGAAAGTGCTAGAAGTCAAGTGCTACTGGACAACAATGTTTAAGTAATGAATGGGTGAAGGGTTGTAATGAATGTCATCAAACCGGGAACATTTCCTGTCACCATAAGATGCCCATGAACCCAATTCAAGAAGTTGAAAGTGATCAATGTATGGGGGATAGACTTTATGGGCCCCTTCGACAGCTCTTTTGGAAATAAGTACATACTTGTTGCTGTAGATTACATGTCCAAATGGGTGGAAGCTATAACACTTCCCACCAATGATGCAAGAGTAGTGATGGAGTTTCTGAAGAAGAACATATTCACTTGTTTCGAGGCCCCGAGTGCTATTATCAATGACGGGGGCACTCACTTTTGCGATCGATCTTTCGAGAAGTTGCTGCAAAGTACGATGTGTGCCATAAGGTGGAAACACTATGTCATCCTCAAACCAGTGGATAGGTTGAAGTGTCTAATAGAGAGATAAAGAGTCAACTGACAAAACTTGTGAATGTCATAAGAACTGATTGGGGCAAAAAGCTAGATGATGCACTCTGGGCCTACCAAAATGCTTTAATACACCGATTGGTATGTCACCATATAAGTTGGTCTTCGGGAAGGTCTACCACTTGCTAGTAGAACTTGAACATAGAGCTTGGTGGGAACTGAGACAGCTGAATCTAGACATTGAGGCTGCGGGCATGACGAGAATCACAGAATTGCATGAGCTTGACGAGTTCAGATATCTTTCTTTTGAGAGCACAAGGTTGTATAAGGAGACAATTAAGAGGAAGCACGACAAAAACATCATCGAGCAAAATTTCAACCCCGAGGACATGGTATTGCTCTGTAACTCAAGATTAAGGCTATTCCCGGGTAAGTTCAAGTCACGATAGTCTGGCCCATTTCGTGTGGTCGACGCATTCCCTTCAGGGACTGTACAGATTGCCTCAAAGAAAGACTCTCATATATTTAGAGTCAATGTGAAAGATTGAAACTATATGTAGGCATGAATAAACCAAAGGACTTGTCAGAGATCCACCTAATTGAACCGCAGAGGTCGAGAGAGCCTTAAATGTGCTTGCCTGCATCGTATAGTGATGTTAAATTAGGCGTTGCAAAGAAGGCAACCCATTGATTTGTTATAATCATCGTGCCACGATATTAAATAAGGCACTAGTGGGGAGGCAACCCAATGATAGTAATAGTTGTTAATTTTGAGTTTGTGAAGTACTAACCAATGCAGAAGAGCTTAGGCAGGTGACAAGTCCACTTGAAGCGGAAAGAACGAGTGAAAAAATGAAAACAATTCGTTCTCAGGAGCACGCCCGCGCTACCCACCGTGCTATAGGCCACGTATGTGGGCAAGTGTTCTGCCTCAACCCGAAAACACTAGCACAACCGCGCTAAGTGGACACACATATGGCCAAGTGTTTTGCCTGGACTGGCGCAGCCGCGCTCGTATCGCGCTAGTCCCGCCCAACTGAAGCATTTTTTTTTCGTTCACTTAATAATAATTTTTTATTTTTTATTTGAATTTCCTTTTATTTATTCTATCCCTCCCCCCATCTATTTAATCCCCTCCCCTTCACTCTTCACTCCTCATTTAAAAAAAAAGTCCCTAACATTAAAATCCCCCCCAACCCTAAATCCCTCTTCTTCAATTCCATATTTTTCTAACTCTCTATTCTTCAAATTCCCACCCGAACTTCCTTAAGTCTCAAGCCATGCTATCTCCTACTCTTCTTCTCCTCTCCCCACAATTTCTCACTACAGATATGATTTTTTTGTGCCTTTTCTCTTTTTTTTTCCAGAATTTCGTTTTAATATGCTAGTTATATAGTTTTTTTTCTTTTCTTTGCTTAGTAGAAATTTGTAGCATATGTTGTAGTGATTGCGGGTAGTAAGGCTGGTGTATTGTAGCTTGAATTAGTATGTGATTTTGGGGACATTGTGGCGGTTTTAGGGTTGTAACATGTTTAAAATCCCACAATATTTGTTTAAGTGACTATAATTGAGTAATTGTGATAAATGGTTTGCATGAAATATGAGTAACCGCATTGCGCCACAATTTGTTTTTGGGTTGTGCTAATGTTATTCCATTTTCCAGGTACTATGGCTCAATCTAGGAAATGCCTCACTACAGGGTCTCTTCCAGCAGTCAAGCTAGATAGTCCAGGGCACGCGGGTCAGCTCCTGTTAGTCCCTTTGATGCCAAAAGGTTCGTATCTATAAATGCTCAGGATCGCTTTGCGGATAATGCCCCTAAAAAGCTGATGCCAGAAAGGACCATATATAGGGTCGGTCAAGTTAGACTGCCCTCACATGTATACTGAGCTTGTAAGGCGGGGGTTACAAACTTCCGTTGACGAGCCGGGCGAGGGGAATGTGATGGTTATCCACAAGTTCTACGCCAATGTGAAAGAACATGTCAACATTGTAGTAACTTTGCGAAGAAAGGCCGTGAATGCCTCTGTTGAGGCAATACAGATGATGTACCAGCTGCCCCTCCTATGGATCCTTATGATGACTATTATGAGGGGTATGGTAGATAACACACGCAGTCGGGAATGTTCTTTGAAACAATCTGTGTGCCCGGAAAGGAAATTGTCTAGATGAAGTATGGTCGTAAGTTTCACTCCTCGGTGCTAACTTTTGAAGGGAAGTGTTGGTTGTATGTTATCCACAACCGCTTGATCCCATCTTCTAACACTATGAAGGTGAATGGTACTCGTGTGGCTCTGATTTGGTACTTTACTAATGGTCACAACTTTTACATTGCCAAAATGATTCATGAAGAGATTTTCACCTGTTATCCAGTGAAAAGGTATGAGTTCTTCTTCCCTTCCTTGGTTATTCAACTTTGTCGGGAAGCTCGGGTGCTCAAAAATCTGGATGCGGATGGGAAAGTGCCAAGAGACCACAAGTGTCGAGCAGACAAGGTCATTACTAGTAAAGAGCTGGTGGTAATGATAGTGGTAAATATGATGACTCTGAGAATGGGGAGGCTGACCAGGAGGATATGGGGGCCGAGCCACAAGACCATGATCAAATTGCAGCTGCTGTAGCGCCATCTGGGATGCGGCACCCCATAAGTGAGAAGAAAATATTTGGCTGGCGGAGAGCTCTAGGTCGTGTTTGCAATTTGACTGTTTGATGTTTCTTTGTTTTTTTCTTGATTGTTTTTGGTGTTTGGAGTAATAGTTAAATTAGGTAAGTTAAAGTAGGTGAGTTGACTTGCCCCCATGATGGATCTCTTTCGACGAGGTTCTTGAGGGTCTAAGTCAACATAAAAACCTTAAAAAAATAATATGGGGACTCTTCCTGATGAAGGATTTTTTAGACAGTTCTCTTGAGGGAAATATGTCTAAAGAAAATACCAAAAAGAATTTTTGTTTTGTTTTAAGTGGTGTAGTAACTACCCCTTGGTTTTTCTGTGGGCCACAGTTCTTTTTAAAGGGTTTTACTTGAATCGGGTATAGTTAGTTTTTGTTTATTTTGTTTTTAGTTTTTAGTTAGTATTGATGGGCTATGAGCTGAAATAGAAATAGAAACCCTTGGCGTTGATACACCTGAACACAATAGACACTAGAGTGTAACGCTTAGTCTCAGTGGTTGATTCTTGCTTAAAGTTCCTTAAAATTGTATGTTTGTAACTGACTTGAATAATCAAATGAGAGTGTCTTGATAAGCCAATCTGGAGTGGGTCATGTGCCATATGTGTGTGAGTTGTACTATATTCTATGCTCTATATTTAATGCCTTGAACTTGCCTGTGTGTTTGCAAAGAGAAATAGTAGCATTATTCAGTCTTAGAAGTGATATAAGCATTTCTTTGTGAAGCCTAATATATAAAGTAGACCCACCTAAATGTAATGCGTCTTAGTCAACCCCGTTAAGCCTATAAGCTTGTTTATTTAGCAACCACATTTCGAACCTTACCCAATTGTTTGAACCCCTTTACCTCCCATGAGCACTTGAATGTTCTTAATATTTGCAAAAGCTAAAGTGTGGGGTAGTGGTTTGGTTTTGGAGTGGAACTGAAGAAACAGAGGAAAGGTGCAGTTTTTGAAAAGTAAAAGAATAAGAACCATTTAAAAAAAGATGTGAGGGCATGTGATTCACGAAGGAAAGGTAAGTCCTGACTTCTGTATAGAGTAATTTGAGTAAGAACAAAAATTTCATGGCACGTGAGAGATGACTTTTGAGGTGAAGATTGCTCACTATTAGGCGTCACTTTGGTGATTTGTTCTTGGTATGATACATTAGGGGAAAAGCTTAGTAAAGGAACCTTTATAGAGTGTGTTATATTGCTCAAGGAATAGCAATGATTTAAGTGTGGGGTGTTGATAATAGGCTATATTTATGTAATTTGGCGATTGTTTATGTCCCAACTTGACTATGTTTCACTGTTATAGGATAGCTAAATAATGATAAGATTGCTCTAATTGTGAGTTTCACGCTTTACAGGAGAGAGTTGTGTGTATGAGGACTTAGAACTGTATCTAGAGCTAAATTGAAGCAAGGGAAGCCCCTCGGAGCTGGGTACATTGAAAGAAGAGAAAAAGAAAGGTTGAAATGATCACCCAATCTAGCGTGCCCACTAGCACGACGGCGCTAGCCCATGAATTTAAGGAAGAATAGTATGCCATATGCGCGGTCAGTAGCGCGCCCACTAGCGCGACCACGCTAGTCCAGTTCATAAAAATACAAGTCAAGGGAAGGCTTGGAATTTTGGGGGTAATTCCACTTAACCTATAAGAGGTCCAGCTCACCCAAAGTGATATTATCAAGGGTTTTATAGCTTAGTTGAAGGAAAGGAGAGGCAAGAGGCGAGGAGGATAATTCAACATCAAGTTCTTCCTTTCCTCCTTTTGTATTTTACCATTTGTGATGAATTTGGCCGTTGTTGTGAAGAATACTTGTATGAGTAGCTAAATATTTAGTCTAAGGTTTTGATGGAACCTATTGGAGGATGAACTTCTTGCTATGTTAATATAGTTTGCCCGATTTAATCTCTATTTGTTCAACTACGTTCTTGTTGTAGTTAATTGATATGATCCTTAAATAGCTATGCCTATTTAGTATGTATTACTCCAGAGAAAGTGCATATTTAGGTAATTATTTAACAATACCATTCCCAAAGTATATAAGGGATTAATAATCGAGGGTTCAAAGGCGAGATTAGGGATAACGAAGCGTTGGGTGCGACCTAAAGTGAGATGCATTTAAAAGATAGCTAGCATAGCTCGAAGAGTGCATCTAGTAAATTATCATGATTACTCGGGGATAGATTTATGGTAATAAGAGTGCTCATGATCAATAGAGACAATAGGAAAATCAATGGGAAACATAACCGGAAGGGATTCCATCAATAGGGAAAATCATAACCGTAGATCCTTCTCTTAATTGTTTACAACTTAATCATAGTTAGTCTTTATTTACTTAATTGCAGTTAGTCATAGTTGTTAGAAACATCCTCAATTGTTATTCAACACATTTGGGAAGTTAATTGTGTGGAATTTAGTGAGTCTAACAAGAGTAATTGATAAGTTAATTCCTTGTGGGTTCGACTCTGGGAGAAATACTCAGATTATATTTGCAACATCTTCTTGTCCATTTTATATGGCATAGTTGGGAGTGATCTGTAGTGTATCGGCTGGCCTTATCTTTACGAGAGGTGTCATCACGACCGGGTCTGGGTTTAGGGTCGTAAAAATTTTGGACTTAGGAAAACCTGTTGCAAGTTCAGTAATGGTGTGTGCCTCCGATCTCGCAATTGCAAAGTCTGTCACTACTATATTTGTGATCCAATCAACGCAAATTTGAAGAGTAGCTGGCCAATAGTTTTCGAATCTGTGAAGTAAATCTGGGAGGGGCCTAGTCGCAAATGCGATCTTCCAGTCGCACTTGCGGAGGATTGGGTTAGAAAATGCAAACTTTCCTTCTAATTTACGAAGGCAGCAGAAGTGTGAGGGGGTTCACATTTGCAATACTTCCCTTGCATTTTCGAGCTTCGCAAATGCGAAGCATAGGTTGCAAATGCGACATATGCATCTATATAAAACATAACTTGGACGGGATTTTGAACTCATTTCTCAAATTTTCAAACCCTAGGCTCGCATAAGCGATTTTCCTAAACAGTTTTCCCCAAATATAGGTACTTATTTTCTTCAATCTATTTTATCTTTTTACATGATTTCATCTCAAAATATAAGGATGTTTACTAGAAAATTGGGTGTTCTTGGGTAGAATTTAGGAATTTCATAATTTGGGGATTTGGACCTCAAATTGAGATCAATTTTAAAACCAATTGCCTATTTTGGTTCATAGGTGAATGTATAATTGGGTTTTGGTTCAAAATTCAAGTTTTGACCAACAGGCCCGGGGTCAATTTTTTACTTTTAGGGAAAAAATATTGGGGAATATATACTCATGCATTAGAATTGGTTTATTTAGCATTAATTGATAATAATTAGATAATTATGACTAGAGACAAGCGGATCGGAGGTGGAACCGGGAGGTAGGCGGTAGTTGAGGCTTGATTTTTGGACGTGGAATCGAGGTAAGTGTTTTGTCTAACCTTAGAATGATGGAATAGGTGTTGTCCCATTTGCTAGAAATAGACGTATAGGTGGGCTGACGAGTATCTATACGTTAAAGTTGAGCATTCAAGTGAGCCTTATATTGTGACTGTTGTGTATCTTATTACGTACTGTTCATGCTTAATTTGATGATTCTCCATGTTGAATAAGTCTTATGATATTTCCTTTGTTTTGGATCATTGTTGAGTGTTAACTTAAGTTGAGACTTATTTTGTGAAGTTAACTATTGAAATGAGATTGGTTATTGTTGATTCCCTTGTCGGGATGTTATTGTTTCTATTGTTTGGGTGAGGAAGAGTATAAAGCACGAAGAGTGATACCATGCACGATATTGTGAGTGAGTGTTAATGCGCGATGTCGTGCCATATACTATGATATTCAATGCACGGAGAGGGATGTCGTACCATGATTATGAGAGTTAATGCATGAAAGGTGATGCCGTTCTATGATTATAAGAGAGCAAATCTACGAAGGGTGATGACGTGACGTTTCTATTATTTCTTATAGTGAGGATGAGAGTATAAGCAAAAAGGGTGATGTCGTTCACGTGATACTATGTTATTATTCCTGTTGGTTCAAAGTATGATAATTACCTTGCTTCTCTATTGAATTACTATCAGAATTCGATTCACAGCAACATATTTCCTCTTCCCGTCTTTATCTGTTAAATTAATGTTATTAGTATTTTTCTCGTATATGATTTAACGACACATGTTTATTTGATTTCCGTGTCCTAGCCTCGTCACTACTTACCAATACATAGGGTTGATAGTACTGATACTGTATTCTGCACGTTTTGTGCAAATTTCGGTGTGAACCTTGTGGGTAGAATTGAGGTTGCTGCCTTCATCCAAGGAGACCCAAGGTAGATCTGCCAATGTTCACAGAGCCTGAAGTCCCCTTTCCTCTATTTTAGTTTTTTCTGTCTCTTTCTATTTTGAGAACGTACATTTTTTTCAAACCAATATTTGTAGAATTTCTTAGACTTCGTGGATTGTGACACCAAATCGTTGGGGTAGCTATGTACTAGGGTTGTTGAACTATTATATCACTTTCGCACCTTATATGTGTTTATCTTTAGCTATCATTTATTTCTATTTTGGTTAAAAATAAATGTGGTAAAGCTGTATTGGTTGGCTTGCCTAGTTTCAATAGTAGGCGCCATCACGATTCCGACGGTGAGAAATTCGGGTCGTGACACATTGACAGTCACATGCTTTACTTGTCCTGTTATTTTTATAATATTTGTTACATTCCTTTAATTATTACGTGATTCTTTTATTGTTGTATACTCATACCCTTTGATTGTAGAAATTCTTGTAAATTGAGTTATTGGATTGTTTTGTTAATTGTAATTGTTTGTGGATCAGAATACGCGTTGCGACGGTAATTGAACGATAATAAATTAAAATATTAAAATAAGGGAAAATTATGATATTGATAAATAATGATATGGTGGGATCAATATTTGCGCCACAACGGTTTGTGTATGTATTAATTGATATTGTTAAATGATAATATGGTGGAATAAGGGAGGATTATGATGTTGATTAATGATAATATGGTAGGATCGTATTGCGCGCGGTAACAGTTTGTGCATGTAATAATTGATATGGATAAAAGATAAACGGTGTAGTAATGGAGGGTTATGATATTAGTTAATGATGATATAGTGAGATCGGATTGCACGTCATGGCGGATTGTTTACGTTGTACTTGATATTAATAAAGGATGTTACGGTGGGATCAAGGTTGAGCGCCGCAACGAATTGTGTGTGTTATGTTGGTTGTTGTTGTTGTGTTAGTTTCAACATTTTCATATGAGATTACGAGATTCGTTATTCTAGGATTTCTGATAGTGATGTTTGAATTCCTTTACGTTAACAAACTGCTTTACTTTCATTTCCTAATTTCTTTCTCAATTATTATAATTTAATTACGTGGAGTCACTATGTCATATTCTTTTGAGTTATTGGTAACATAAAGATTTAAATAAAAGAATTATTAACATACTTTATTCTATATATTTCTTAAGATAGAACTCGTTATCTAACTCGATGCCTTATTATACTAACTGGTTATCGCACTTTTAGTATTTAGTTTTTCAAATTTGTAATTACCATGTTCGATATTGACCTTACTTAAAACTGATAGCAATTTTTTTCCTTATCAAATTCTACATATAATTCGTTAATTTAACTTATATTTTGTTTGTCTAAAAATGATATCATTACTCAATTTTGTTGATTGCTAAACTAATCCCATCATATACTTTGTTTCATACAAATCGTGTATTATTTTACTTTACTTTATTTCTAAAATAAACTCATTATCTCATTGGACAACTTACTCTATTCAAGATCCTATTATGTTTTATGGTATTTAAACATATCGTTCATTCATCTAAATTAATATTTATCACGGCTGTAAAGTACATGATAACATGGAGGCTTTGTCATGCAAAGGTGATTCTTAGTGTGAGAACGAGGTGTCATATGTGTAAGAATTGAAAATTGTCATCCATGAAATTAGTTTATGAGATATGGTTGCCTCGGGGTAATTCTTGTTATAAGTCCATGCGTTGAGAGCGATTTACAATTTGAGTTGTCATCCGTTTTTCCTTATTTTAGTTTGTTTACACCTCATCGGTATTCTAATAATGTTGTTTCTTTATCACTCATTTACCAATTGCTGCCATTTATGTTTCTATTACTTTATTGTTTGTTGTAAACTAATAACTTCTCCACCATTGGTCTTACATTGATGTTCTTTCCATTGTTAGCTTATGTATATCTTGAACAGGTTTCTACGTCTAGCAGGTGTCTTGATCTGGCCTCGTCACTACTCTACCAAGGTTAGGTTTGATGCTTACTGGGTACCATTATGGTGTATCCTTGTTATGCTTCTGCATATTATTGTGCAGATTCAGGTATTTTGATCGTGTTGTTGAGAGTTGCATTTGCACGGACTTCAAGGTATACCTGCCTGAAGTTTGTTGGCCTCAATGTCACCATGTTCCTTCATTATGCTTCTATTAAATTGTAATTCAAAACAATATTATGCTTAGAAGATCTATTGTGTTTTAGAAGTGCTTATGACTCCATTCTACCGATTTTGGGATTGTATGATCGACGTTGATTCAGCTATGTTGCATCAGTTATTATTTAATGTATTATAGTTAAGTAGTTAATTTTCAGTAATAATCATCATATATTAGTCTTACCTAGTCTTAGAGACAAGGTGTCATCACGACATCCTAAAATGCAAAATTGGGGTCGTGGCAGAATAGCTTGCATTTTTAGTTATTAATGTTGGAGTTTTTCTCATCTTGAATATTTAGGATTGAGAGTATTTAAGGATGTCCTTCAAGTTTCTTCCATAGGGTAAGGTCTGAATGTAACCTATCTATTTCCCTTTGGTTCATTCCATTGGATTAAGCTTTAATCCATAAGTTTAATTGAAAACCCACTTAATTCTTTAAATCAAGACCTATGGTTTTGTCCTAAACTTTAAAAATTAAAAATGAGTTAGAGGCATTTATTTTACGATTCCTTTTGAAGTCCTGTTCTCCTATATTAGGAGAACAACATACTCAAATTTGACAAATATCGGAGGAGTATTTCGGGAGATATGGGGCCCAACTAGTATGGGTTGGACTCTTGGGTTATGAGCACCCAAGAATGATGTTCAGGAGAATTGGTTGAGCTATCGGACTCCGATTGAGTCATTTTTAGTTCATGTGAGCTTTTGTTGGTTCATATTTGCTCGGTAAGCATGGATTCGGAATCTAAGGCGGGCCATACATTGAATTTAGTTAACCTTTTGAAGAAAATATAAATATAATAGCTTTATTTATTGTAATTGGTTTCTCTTGCATTGTTTGATGTTCTTAAGTCATATTTGGTTAATGTGATCCGTTTAGAGGCGACTTTTAAGGAAAAAGAAATTTTGAAAGGCTGAGTTAGACTAGTTAAGGTAAATATCTTGCCTAACTTTATTTGGGGTAAACTACCCCATAAGATTTGGGTTGATTGTGCTATTTGTATTGTGTGAATGTTGTATACACAAGGTGACGAGTGGGTATATGAGCTATATGTGGTATTTCACATATCTAGATTATCTAGACAATTTTCATGTCTTTTAGTTGAATTTTCATAACATGTTATATCTCTAATTGTTATTTACTCTTACATGCTCTATTTGATATTGTTCGCACTTGTTCTACATCTTACTTATTATTTTGCTCTTATATGCTTTAGTTCAAGTTATTGCTTCCTTATTGCCTTGTTACCTCTTAATTGCTGAATCTCTTAATTGAAGTAGTTATTTCGCGGAATATCATCTTGTTGAGTTATTGGTGTTGAAGTTGTAATATCTACTATCACATTGAGGCGGAGTTGTTAATTATTGAGATACTTTTTCTTGTTAAACATTACTATTCATTTTGTTATTGTTGAAATTCTTGTACACATTATTTTTGAGCCATGAACTATTTATTGTGAAAATATTGAAGTGTTCATCCCTTCCATGGCTCTGTACGTATTTGCTACTTGCCTTAACTGTTGTACTTGCACACTTTAATTGTTACGTGATTTACATGTCCTATTATTTTTGTAATGTTTGTTGCATTCCTTTCATTATTACATGGTCTTTTTATTATTCTGCACTCATACCTTTGATTGTAAAAATTATTATAAATTGATTTATTGGATTGGTTATGTTAACTAATATTGTTTGTGGACCGAGTTGCACGTTGCAACGGAAATTAAAGGATAATAAATGAAAATGATGGAATAAGGGAGGATTATGATATTGATACATAATAATATGGTAGGATCGAATTTCAACGCAACAGTTTGTGTATGTAATAATTGATATTGATAAACGATAATATGGTGAAATACAGGAAGGATTATGGTGTCGGTTAATGAAGATATAGTGGGATCAGGTTATGCACCACAATAATTTGTATACGTAACAATTGATATTGATAAATAATAATATGGTGGAACGAGGGAGAATTATGATGTTAGTTAATAATGATATACTGTGATCGGGTTGTGCACCGCAATAGATTGTTTACGTCACACTTGATATTGATAAAGGATGTTACAGACGGATAGGGTTACGGTTGTTGTGTGTTGTACGGTTGTTGTGTGTTGTACGGTTGTTGTTATTATGTTAGTTTCAATATTTTTATATGAGGTTACGAGGTTTGTTAATCTGCGCTTTCTGATAGTAAGATTTGAATTTTATTTTTATAAATTAACTACTTTACTTTCATTTTCTATTTTCTTTCTCCGTTACTGTTATAATTTAATTATGTGGATTCACTATACCATATTCCGTTGAGTTGTTAGTAATGCAACGATTTCAATAAAAGAATTATTAATACACTTTATTCTATGTGCCTCTTAAGAGAGAACTTGTTATCTCACTGTCACGGCCCCAGCTCGCCCTCCGTGAATATTACCGTGACGGCACCTAGTCCCTACAACTAAGTAAGCCTAACAATGCAGAACTTATAAATCAAAACAAATAATATGCAAAAATTATTACTCAAACCCGAATGCATCAAAATGAAAGCGGAATGTAAAATGCCACTCGGCACATACAACTCAAAATTCGAAAGTCTACGACAACACCCAAAAACCCGAAACTCAAGGCAAAACAAGCTAGAAAAATACAGTAGTTCTCTAATCTCCAGAATGTCTACAACAAAAGTACGATAGAAGGCTAAACACTACAAGATAGAGTAAAGAAGGAGACTCTTCAGTCTGCAGACACGACATATGTACCTCGAAGTCTCCGTAGCTCTCCCTATCTCAAGGATAATGCACCTGAGTGGAGGTACCTAGATCTGCACATGAAAAACATGCACGGAAGGGGCATGAGTACACCACAGTGGTACTCAGTAAGCGCCAAGCCTAACCTCGGTCGGATAGTGACGAGCAAGGTCCGAGCCTTACTAAGAATAAACATAGAAATAAAAATCTTGCAACAATATGAAATAACATAAATAATGAATACAACTATGAAGTAAGACAGGTTATACAAGGTAACAAATAGTACGCATTAAATAAGGTGACATGTAGCAAATACCTCAATATTAGTACCAACAACGAGGATCTCCCAGGATATCGTCCTGTAGTGCATTTCCAATGTATATATCTGAAGGATCTACCCGGATACCGTCCCGTAATTCAACTATCAATGTGTAGGGGGATCTATCGGGAATCGAACCCGCAGCCCTAAAGTAAATGTGCAGGGGAATCTATCGGGAATCTAACACGTAGTCCCAAAGTAAATATGCAGGGGGGATCTATTAGGAATCGAACCCATAATCTCAAAGTAAATATGCAGAGGGATCTTCCAGGAATCTAACTCGTAGTCCCAAAGTAAATATGCAGTCACAAATAGAACATATTCAGCATGAAGTTCAAGAAATATAGGGCAATAGGTAGTTCTAGCGTAACATCTTTCACGTAGTACAAACAATAAACTTAGGAAAATAGACAATTTAGCTCAACTAAGCATGCTTTTCTAAACTAACACGGGCTAAAATTTGCAAATAGAATAAAGCAACTAGGAAAGAAACTCAATAAGTATTTAAGTAAAATCGAAATTTTCAACAATTAGCTCAAGTACGCGCTCGTCACCATACATGCGAGGCATTCAATTACCAAACATCACATCCTAAGGGGAAAATCCCACATACAAGGTTTGACAAGCCAATTACCTCAATTGGCTCCAAAATCAGTCTGAGACCACACTTTTTCCACGAGTATCCGACTCCAAATGGCCAAAATCTATTTATTTTGATTACATCTCGTAAATAACATCTCAAGCAATCGATTCTACTATTTAATTTAAAGCTAAGACACGAATTTAGGTAAAAATAACCAAAATGCCCCTCAAATTCCCCCACGAACCCAAATATATGATTTGTTTTGAAATCGTACCTCAAATTGAGGTCCAAATCCCCAATTTTAAAAAAACCTAGTTCTACCCAAAATACCTAATTTCACCCAAAAACTCCTTGATTTTACGTTAAAAACATATTAAATAATGTTAATGATTGAAATAAATGAGTAAAAACCAACTTACAAATGATTTGGAAAGAATCTTGTCCTTGAAAAATCGCCTAAGTGTGTTTTAGTTTTGAAAGAATGATGAAGATGGTGAAAATTTTGACTAAGTATGAAAAATGCAAGTCTCAGATATGGAAAATGCGAACAGGGGTTCGCAACTATACAGGCTTGGGAATTGCGAAGGTGAGTTCACATTTGCGAACTCAGGCCACATTGAAGAAATTTGCATTTGCGAACTATTCTTCGCATTTGTGAAAGCCAACCTTCGCATTTGCGAAGGAATGCTTCGCATTTGGGAGCCAAGAAGGGCCTGGGCTGGTTTCGCATTTGCGATCAACCCTTCGCATTTGCAAACGAGGCTTCGCAAATACGAAGTCTGCAAGCCTGTTCATACCAAATTTTTAAAATTTCAAAAAAGCAATCCGACACCTATTCAAAACTCACCTGATCCCTCGAGGCTCCAAACTAAACATACACACGACCTCAAAAATATCCTACGGACTTATCCGTGCGGTCAAATCGCCAAAATAACATCATATACATCGAATGAAGCCTTAAAATTCGTGATTCCTTCCAAATTTCATAAAAATATCAAATTTCCATTTTAAGTCCAAAACGCGGCAAACGGCGCATGTTTTCAATCAAACTTTACAAAAAGTGCATAAATCATATATAAGACTTGTATCGGGTGACGGAACCAAAATACGGGCCCAAGACCATAGTCTTCTAATCAAATTTCATTTCCAATTCCCATAATTATTTCCAGAAAATAACTTCACTCAAAAATTTATTTCTCGGGGTAGGGATCTCTGAATTCGATACCGGGCATACGCCCAAGTCCCGTATTTTCTTACAAATCCTCCGGGACCATCAAATCATGGGTCCGAGTCCGTTTACCTAAAAATATTGACCGAAGTCAAATTTATTCAACTTAATATAAAAAATTAGCATTTCTCCCATCGAATTCATATTTAAGATTTCCGGCTAAGTGCCCGGACTGCGCACACAAATCGACGCAATCCTATATGAGGTTTTCAAGGCCTCAAAAGTACAGAATAGGTAAGAAAATAAGTAATGACCCCCTTGGCTCCTCATACTCACTTGATGCCTTATTTTTCTAAATGGTTATTGCACTTTTACTGTAATTAGTTTTTCAAATTATAATTACCATGTTAGATGTTTATCTTACTTAAATTTGTTAGCATACTTTTCCTTAACTTCAGTATTTAATACGTTAATTTGACTTATATTATCTCTTTTAAAATGATAGCTTTACAAAATTTTATTGATTACTAAACTAATCCCATCTAATACTTTGTTTTGTACAAATCTTATACTATTTTACTTTACTGTATTTCAAAAATAAACTCGTTATTTCATTTGATAACTTACTTTATTTAAGATATTATTATGTTTTATGGTATTTAAATATACTGGTATTTAAATATACCTTTCGTTCATCTAAATTAATATTTAAAACAATTGTAAAGTACATGGTAGCATATAGGTTTGCCGTACGAAGGTGATTGTTATTGTGAGAAGAGGTGCCAAATGTATAAGATCTGAAAATTGTTATTCATGACTTTAATTTATGAGGTATGGTGCCTCGGGGTAATTCTCGTTGTAAGTCCATGTGTTGAGAGCGATTTAACAACATAAGTTGTCATCCGTTTTATCTTATTTGAGTTTATTTATATCTCATCAGTTTTCTAATTATGTTATTTTTTTTATTACTCATTTACTTCTTGCTCTTATTTATGTTTCTATTACTTAATTGTTGGTTGTAAATTAATAATTTCTCCGCCGTTGGTCTTACATTGATGTTCTTTCCATTGTTAGCTTATATATATCTTAAACTTGTTTCTATATCTAGTAGGTGTCTTGACCTGGCGTCGTCATTGCTTAACAAATGTTAGACTTGATATTTATTAGCTACCATTGTGGTTTACTCATGCCATGCATCTGCATGTTTTTGTGCAAATCCAGGTATTCCAATTGTGTTGTTGAGAGATGCATATGCGCGATGGGAGACTTCAAGGTATATCTGCCTAACGTTCGCAGGCCTCGGAGTCACCATCTTACTTCATTATGCTACTGTTAATTTATAATTTAAAACAACACTGTGTTTAAAAATTTCTAGTGTATAGTTTTAGTACTGCTTATGACTCCGTACTACCGATTTTAGGATTATATGACTGATGTTGGCTCAGCTATATTGTATCAATTAAAATTTAATATATTATTGTTAAGTAGTTAAATTTCAGTAATAACCAACATATGTTAGGCTTGCCTAGTCTTAGAGAGTAGGTGTCATCACGACATCCTAAGGTGGAAAATTGAGGTCGTGACACCTGTATGTGAGATACATTTTTCGCAGAAGAATTTTTTGAACTCAATATTAACTGCAAATTTATATACCAAATCACTTCGATCTTCCACAAATTATAAATATTGACTTGTCTGTATGTTTTCCAATGAATTTAAACCATACCCATTGAAAAATATCATTTGTGCTTAGATTTTTGGAATTTTATACATACTTACATATATATATATATATATATATATATATATATATATATATATTATTTGTCACCTTGTTTGGTACGTCATCCATGAAATTTTCTTTTCATCTTGCATCTAATATTTTTTATCACGCTTAAAAATATGAAAGAAGATCTTTGCATTTTATTCTTAGAGAGAACGAATCCTTATTTATGAGTTTTAATTTTTCTATGTGCTTGATTAATTTTGGTAAATTTATAATTAATAGCTAATATTGGTAAGTTATAACTTATTTGTAATCCTCCTACTTCCGTAATATTCCCTTATAATATCTTGCTCTAGTAAGTGGACCGTTAATTTAGTGAAAGAAATAAATTCCAATGCGCCAAATAGTCACTTTTTTCAATTTAATAAGTACATATAATATCCTCTCCGTTCTTGTTTATGTTTTATTGGGGTTCAAAAAAAAAGGATTTATTTTAACTTTATTTTAAAATAAGTATCATGGCTATAAATTATCTCATTAATTAGCCTAAAATAAGAAGCTTAAACTTAATTATTTCTAAATAAGAAAGTATGATTTATTTTTTTTGAAAAGTTGAACGTGGTTAGTCCAAGTTTTTGTTCACTAATAATATTGATAGCTTTGGAGAATTGACAGAGTTTGTTGTTAAAAGAATTGTTAATTTCTCCTAAGTTTATCAAATGTGCACGCCAAATTAAATTGATTCAATATCTATATCAGCTTAGACAGATAATCTTGTCGCTCAGAATTTTATCATAAAATTTTGTCATAGTTCTTGACATTATCAATATTCTCATGATGCATGAAAGGAGGATATGGGATTGCTGAATTTCAAGCTTCACTAACTTTGATGCAAGATTCATTTTCACGACATTTAAGGCTCCGTAGATTAATTATGATGAATCGTTCCCATTCAGCAAGCTACAAATTTAATTTTGTGCAGTGTTCGTGAAGGCGACGGCACCGGTTGTAGAGCCATAAAATACTCTTAACTTTGGCTTTGGGATTTGGTTGGGATTTTGAAAGGACAGATAATTCATCCTTTTTTCTGTAATTCATGTTCCAGGGGCTGTGTTTGATCTCCGTGTTTGACCAGCTATCAGGCCTACCAAACAAACTATAGCCTACGGGAGGAGAAAACGGAGAGGGGAATAAGGATAGCTATGTACATCATTATCATAATTCACTATTATCAAATCTAAACTTTAGTTATTTTTAAATGTAAAATAGCTAGCCAATCTTTTGAAACTAATGTAAAAAAAACTACTGCGTAAATTGAAAAGTACACATTATTATAAGTGCAACTTAACCTATTATAACATGTTATTTAATTATATATTTAAATTATCAGATCATATTAGTTATAAATATCAATTATTATTACAGATAGTTTAAGTTGAAAATATAAAAATATTATACACCGTCAAGTCTTTAATTCTTTTCTTTTAACATGGCACAGGGGAGGCAAGACGGGAAAGAGATAGCGTATGAATCCCTTTTTGTCTGAAATGAAATAAATTAATTGAGGAAATGAAAAGGAAGGATGACTAACATCCAGCTCCATGAGGTTGTATTTTAAGGACATTAAGACCTTGGGTTGTGCATCTTTTGTTGGATCCCGCGGACTTTGAGGATATTGCTTTCTTTTTCATTCAGCGCTCACGTGTATTTCTATGCCTCCAATTAATCAACTAAACAGTTGATCACTCCTACAACAACAACAACCCAATATAATCCCACTTAATGGGGTCTAGAGAGGGTAGTATATACGCAGACCTTACCCTTATCCTGGGGTAGAGAGGCTGTTTCCAAATAGACCCCCGGCATCCTTCCTTCCAAGAACTTTCCACCTTGCTCTTGGGGAGACTCAAACTCACAAGCTCTCGGTTGGAAGTGGGGGTTGCTTACCATCAGAGCAACTCCTTTTGTCTCCCGAAAGCAAAATTGATAGTCAAAATGGCAATTTTCTTGACGCCTTTGGAACAAAATTTTCTTATAATTCTCTGACCAATGATTTTTATTCCTTTTCCTTAAATAAATATTCCAAGCCATGCATAATCAGTAATTTATCAATTGATTTCTTTAAATCATAATCTTATGTTGGTAAAGTAGTTTCACTCGATACTAGAATAACTAAGATTCGGTTTCAAACAACTTGAGATTGATTATATAAATTCTCATTTCCTATTTTTCTCCATTTAAATTTATCTTAGACAAATATTATACAAAATAAAAATAAAAAGTACTTGAAGTTCTTTATAGTTTTTAATTGGCATACAAATTTGAAACTATCTTTCTTAAACTTCACCTGTTAAAAATATACTGAGTATGTTATTGTATAAAAATCTAAGAAACAGGCAGGCAGAATATTACTGCTTTATTGCGGAATGTAATCTCCCTTCTTGATGAGTTAGTTAAAAAGAAAATGCAGGAGAGATAAACGAAAAGAAGACAAGAACTCCAAAGGGGGACAAAAGAAAGAAAAAGAAAGCTAATATAAAGAGTGCAATAATAATTAAGAGGTCAGTTTAAGTCTCTTTTATTGCATCTATAATACCATACACGATGGACCTGTCAATTTAGTATGTCTAAAATAAGTAACTTTTTTTTAATATTTTCACACATATTAAAAGATTCATCTTTTAGCATTAATTAGTAATAGAATTAATTATATTAATTTTTACTATTTTACATAAATACTCATAACACATATTCCAACATTATTTACTTCAAGGACGATGTAAGAAAAAAATAATTAATTCATTCTTAAAATCTGAAAAAATCACTCATTTTGGACCACAAAAAAAGACTAAAAAATTACTTATTTGGGACCGGAGGGAATATTAAAATTTATGATCCTCCTGTTCTAATACGTAACCTAAATACTCAATAATGCAAGATTAAATTAATCAATCTCCAACTAAGTGTTTCTGTCAACGGAAAGGAAAACGATAAGTTGGAAAATTAAGTTAAAAAAAAAGGAAGAAGAATGGAAATATACAGTAATATGTAAAAGGAAGAAAAAAGGAATTTATTCGTCTTTGACTTTGACTGTGCATGGCTGAAAGGATATACGTATTGAGAGAGATAACACAAACAAAACAATATTTACAGTAGTTGAGCGGATTTTCATCACTTATATGCGGCGAATTCTAGGATGGGGTCTCCCATTCAACGACATTTTCCAAAGTCTGGTAGTAATTTCTTCCCTTTCATTTCCACACCATAATTCACACGAGACTACTATACGTAAATCCAATTTCATTGTTCACATGACACTACACTTCATTCCTTATTATTCTTCCTAGGTTTTTAACATTCTCGGTCCAGTTTCTCTCTCCATGTATTATTCACCCTAAACATCTGATCGCAGTCGTTTCATTCATTCTCGAACTATATCTTTTTCCTTCATCTCAAATATTAGGAAACAAAACTTACTTGCTTTTCAAGTTCGAACTAGCTATTTTTTCCTCGTTTTCATTGAGCAAGCTAATAATATCCCCTCACTAGACTGTTGGAAATAATATTTTGGCGGAGAGGAATTACTCTTATTCATTTATATTCTCTTGAAGACAAGTGAGAAAAAGTATTTTTCTTTAGCAGTGAGGATCAGAGGCTATAACTATTGGATCAAGTTAGTACCGTGTCGGTTTTTACTCTCTTTATTTTGACTAGTAAAGTACTTATTCCTTGGCGCGCGAAAAGAAAGATATTTCCCCTTCGTGCATGCAGTCTGCAGTCAGATTTGAACCCGGGGGGGGGGGGGGGGGGTTGTGCTTCAGTCATATTACACATAAAATTAGCTTGCCTTTTTCACTTTATCTCCCGTTTTATTTTTAGTTTCTCTAATATGTTGTTTTGCTGGTATACTTTGTGTGTCTTGCAGGGTAGAATATACATTTAGCAATTTGGAGTGAGGATATCAGAATAATATAATGATGTCGGGAGCAGGAAATGGACAGCTTTCAGTTCCTCCAGGGTTTCGTTTCCATCCCACAGATGAGGAGCTTCTTTATTATTATCTCACGAAGAAAGTTTCATATGAAGCAATAGACTTGGACGTTATTAGGGAAGTCGATCTTAACAAACTTGAACCATGGGACCTCAAAGGTTAGTCCATTGTCCTATTTTACTTCTTGCTTTTTCTGAGTAAGATATGCTACAACTACAATTATTTGTATCCGAATAATGGTAACAGGCCTTAAGTTTCTTTCTTAAAACGAAAGAAGCTGGAAAACGCACGTCAATTATTCATTCATGCAGTTAATATTATGGATATGTTAAGGGAAGAATCCATAAAGCATTCCTTTGATTTATTGATAGAAAGCTGATTTGATCATAAAGATTAGATTTCTGTCACTATAAATGTATTGTCCTTCAAAACCAAGGAGAATCTCCTATAATCACCAAAATTTCCAAGGATCTAAATGAACTTCTTCTAATGATTGACAATGAACAAAATCATACACAATGGCTTGATACTTTTATAGGGGAATATATATAAAACCGGATAAAAAATGATTTATTAAAGATTTGGCTTATATCCCCTGACAGTGGAAATAAATTTTTACAAAATGAAATATCATATTGAAAATTGAGCTAACACCATGACCAACATATGTAACTTTTTAATATCAATAAACACGTAAGGTCTACCTAACCCCACCTGTGTGCGTGCCTGTTGATTAAGAAAGGGGGAATAATGCAAGTGCTATCTCAAATTGGCCCACTTGTTGTCAATATAGATGCATAAACATGTAAATATTTACTCAAATTAGGTTAATGCGGTGGATAAGTTGACTGTATTCTGCAGCCTCGTCTAAGCACATTTTATCAATATATAATATAAGAACAGCTTGCATGCACGTTTGTCCACACAAGCATATGCTAAATTCAAAATCGATGACATGCAGAAATATGTAGAATCGGATCAGGTCCACAGAATGAATGGTACTTTTTCAGCCACAAGGATAAGAAGTACCCAACAGGGACTCGAACAAATAGAGCCACGACAGCTGGATTCTGGAAGGCGACAGGGCGGGATAAAGCAATCTACCTTAGCAACTCCAAGAGGATTGGGATGAGGAAAACTCTTGTATTTTACACCGGACGCGCCCCTCATGGCCAAAAGACTGACTGGATCATGCATGAGTATCGCCTTGATGACAACACTGCTAAAGTTGAGGTATACTTAGTATCTTCCCAATATTACTGTGCTTTTACCATCATAGTCGTATGCAAATTCAAGATTTAATTTATATGGATTTAATTTTTATTGATACATTTACTAATTATTGCAATTTAATAAAATATTAATTTATAACTTTACGCGAAAATTAAGGGTTCAATTGAACTCATCGCTATAATGCTACATCTGCTCCTTATCATAGTTTTAGAATAGTGTATAGAAATTAAAAAGGGTAAACTATTTAGTTTTTAGTCATGTTATGTCTTGATCCGTCCTCTCGCTTGTGAAGTTTGATTTTTTTTTTTTCACAGGCCAAACACGTTAAAACATTTTTTTTTTCTTCGCGGATGACAATGGAATTTGATCCAGAATCACATGACTGCTCTAATACCATATAAAATTATGTGATCATCTTGTCTAAATATTTAACTTGCTCAGACATTTAATTGCTTAATTGTAGATGTCTCAAAACAATTTAATCTCCTTCTCTTTTCTGTAGAGTAGGGTATACAAGAAAACAGATACTAAATTTTACATTTCATTGTTGTTCATCAAGCCATTGCAGGAAGATGGCTGGGTTGTTTGTAGGGTGTTCAAGAAAAAGAACTACACTAGAGGTTTCCAACACGAATTGGGTGAAGATGATCAGGAGCAGCAGTTACATTTTGTGGATCATATGAAGTCTGGCAATTCTGATCCAAAACAAAATATGCAACAACCACATCATCAAGCCTGCTATGACTATGCATCCAACTTTGATGGTTCAATGCACCTCCCTCAACTGCTAAGTCCAGACTTGTTATCAGTTAATCCATGTCCCCAGCTTCCTTTGGGTACTAACATGAACCTTAATGAATGTTCGCATCAGAACTTATTGAGACTAACATCAGCAGCTGGAGCAGCAGGTTGTAGCAGCAGTACTTTCAATATTGTTCCTCAACACGACAAATTTAGTGGCGATTGGTCTTTCTTGGATAAGCTTCTTGCTTCAAACCAAGGCGCCATGCAGTCTCAAGCAGCTATTGGAGATAATTTGGTTAACCCCACAGGCACACAAAAATATCCAGTGTTCCATCACCATGGATTTGATCCTGACCTTTTCAAATTCTCTAATTAGATACACTACTACGCCCAGTGTTATGTGGCTGTTCTGATTTTTTTTTTCTTTCATTTTTTTCTTTTTGGGTTTATTTCTGAGTTCTTTAAATGTTAATCAGAAAACTTAATCTCCTGTGCTGTGTTTAAAAGTACTTCATTCAATTTATTGTTGTGTGTCGAATTTGACTATACAGACTTTAATATGTTAAATTTGACTTTTCCATTATACTAAAAGCAATAGAGGAAAAATATATATTAAAGTACTCCGTCCTTTCCAAATATGTGATATGCTACTCGTAATCGTACAAGTAATAAAACGATAAGTTAAGTGTCGAACCCATAGATACTTTTATTAACTATACACTAAATTTACCAAGTTATTGTTATTCGATCGAGTTAATCAAAGTTCAAAAATATGATTACACTAAACAATAATTCTAACTAGTAAAATAATTCTCGAGCAGCAAAATGGTTTTTCTGTATTCAGCAGAGATAAATATTCCAAAATAGTGATCGATTCACCAATCCTATTGTGCTCTCCTTAACTCTCCATTTCATATAATTCACTTATAGTTGCTAATCGAATAATTTTTCTCGTAGTCTTCTCACGAACTAATACTCGCCTAATTAAAATAGATTAACGCCTATATTCCTATGGAATCAATCTATTAAAAACGCACTAAATTTACAATATTTAATTAACCACGATCACTGGGTATATTCCTATCCTTAACATAAATCCGCCCTCCCCCCCTCCCACCCCTCCCTAGAATTAAGCTCATGTTATTTTCAATTCTTCTCAACATGGCTTTCACAAACATGCATAGATAGTAAATAGAATTTAATTGTTCGCGAGACAATTGAGCAATTGTTGATATTTATTTTTTCTGTATTTTTTTAACATACAAAATACTTTCAAAATAGCATGTATATGCATATATAAGTATGTCCTAATGTTTTATTATTTTTCTTATTTTTTAAAGATTTTTTTAAAATTAATTTATTGCTTATTTTATCAAGAAAAATCCAGTATTTATCCCTAATATTATTATTTTGGTGATTCATTTATTGGATTACTATATTTATACTAAAATATAGCTAACATAATTTTTATATATTTTTATAAATTTATTTAACATTTTAAAAGCTAATTACATATAATTACAAATTATCCTTTAAAGTTTCTCTAATCTTTAGCATGTTCTACTATCTCTTATGTGTTTGTTATACTGTATTTTCTTATGTATTTCTTCTACTGCGTTTTTTATGTGTTTCTTCTACTGTGTTTCTTCTATTATGTTTCTTTATGTGTTCTTCTATTATGTTACTATTTTTTTATGTTGTTTCTTCTACGTTGATTCTTATGTGTTTCTTTTGATGAAAGATGCATGTTAAAAGTCTCAGTTTCTATCTAAGATTTCTGAAGATATTTTGTTAGTATTTTTTCCTTAATTGCTTGTCCTAGCATCTCTATACTCGATTGATGGAAAAAACCCTAAAATTTGGAGTTTCATTCGAGTCTTGAGACTATTCGCTATGTGATTTGCTTGTCCTTCATTTACTAACTTGTTTGATTTCAAAATACTAACTACTTTGGACCTATTTGATTTTCTGAGGTTATTCCACCTACTGCTCGATTGATCTTCGAAATCCTTGTTTCGACCTTTGTTTCTTTATATGATTCTAAGCTTTTTCTACTGGATCCTTTGTATGCTATTTGATATTCTCTCTATTCCCCATTGTTGAGTTACCATGTGACTACCATGTCTTATAAGTCCACCACTTACTGATTTTGCGATTGCATGACACTTTTCTTTGTCTTAAATTCATCTTCGCATGCTTAACGTTATGCACTCTTTATAGGTTAAATTTCCCTCTCACAATAGCCCCTGATTATGGACTGATTTCAAATCTCTATATAATTCTGATTGCACTCTTGTAATTGATTCTTTCCTTATTGTATCGATTTCCCTTGTTTCTTGGACTTGTTGGAATATTTTCCTTTGAACTTTCGACCCATACCTTTTCTACTTAAGTTGATTTGATCCCCTTACCTTCATTACATTGGCATGTGATTCTTACTGACCTTTCCTTGATTAAAGTATGATGAACCTAGCCTCTGTTACCTAATGTGTACTCGTACTATGCTGAAAATATTTCCTTATTGGTCATATTAAGCCCTATGTGATTTCTTTCCTTATTTAGAACTTGCATGCTACCGTTTGATTTGATTCCTTAATTAAATGAAGTCTTTGATACTGATCTGATTCTAATTGACACATATTTTCCTAATTATTTCTAAACTACAGTCTTTACCTTATTTTCTGGCTATTTTCACACGATAAATACCTGACTCTTTCATTGACACAAAAACACACGAATACTCATAGTTTTTCTAAACTTATACTCATACTTTAAAGTATTCTCTCTTATTACTTATGGATTGTTTGCAAGTCCTGCTGCCTACTTCCTTCTCTATTTGCTTTCTTTGAACTAGTATGTTCTAATTAAGATTCAGCATCACAACTATGTGTTTATTAAACACCTTTTTCCTCCTGGTCACCTACTATGTGTTTTGTTCAGTACTTATTTAGCATTTTCCTTCTACCTGTTTTGCCTCTATTGTGTATCATATGTATGTTTGACACTTATGGTTGTTTGAGGCATGAAAACATTAAAGTATTATTGTATATGACTAAAACATGATCCCGTGGGATCATAACCTCATGTTATAATTATATGCTGTATATTATAGTTGGTTTTAGGAGCATAAGAGCATTCCCTATTGTTGTGCATGCCCATAATCAATTAATGCCAAGCACAAGGGCTCCCTCCAACAAGTCCCAACCCCTGAATCCTTTTTGTGTGAAGTTGTTAATTCTGTAACTATTTCCCAGCACCCCCTTTCCCCTTTCCTTTACTTCCCTAGTTCTTAAAGATCAGTTTCTGCACTTGCACTCTCTCTTAGTCTTTAAGTTCTGCCCCCCCCCCCCTCTTGTGAGACTTTCCTTGGGACCCATTGAGCTCCCTGAACTTGGACACTTGAGGGCTGGCTCTTCCACGCTGCACTTGTCCCCAATCTGATAATACAATTTGTGTGTGAGCATTGCCCGAAGTCCCATTGAGGTTCTTAAGGAACTTTGACACACTCATATTGGAGAAAGGCTTTGGATCAGTGTTATTTGAGTTGATTTATCTCATATTTCAGACATGAATTTTGAATCAGGCACTCCTTTGGTTGTACTTTGTTTTTGCTTTTTCTGATGTAATTTTTTTTCTTTCTGGTTATATGAAGTTGTAATAAACCCTTGGTGATGGTTAGTGAAAAAGGGTAGGTAACTATATATATAAAACGGCAAATACCATGTCTATGGATATTTTGAATTCTGCATATTCAAATGCATATACAAATCATGCCAATAGGTCATTCTGAATTCTATATCTCCAACCTTCATATAGAAATCATGACTATAAGATTACCGCATTCCTGCATTTCCAATTCTCATATAGAAACCATGTGTCTAGGTGTTCTGAATTTTGCATATTTAAAATTCATATAGAAATCATGTTTATATGTACATTCTGAATTCTAGACCTCCAACTTCATCTAGAAATATGCTTATAGAATTGTTCAATTATGCATATTCACTTACATCTAGATACCATGCTCATAGGTATTAATCAAATTTTGCAAGCTAGATGCCATGTTTATAGGTTTAAAACTAGTGTTATGCATCTAGAGACCATGTCTATAAAGCTTTTGCATTTTTATACCATGTCTACAAAGTTTAAAATTATCAATGTATAAAAAGCATGACTATAGGAATTTCTAATAGAATCGGATTCACATTGCTTTGTGACAGATATAAAGCCAGTAATAATAGTTACTATCAGCTGCAGAACATATAATCAATTCATTTAAATCTGGCCTCTCTTTTAATAAACTGATTCCTTTACATAGTAATTTTAACAAGTATGCATTCAAACAGTTTATTTCAAGATTTACTATTTTCTGAATTGAGTAGATATCATGCCTATAGGACCCCATCTTAACACTTAGGTAGGCCACGGGGTAATAACTAAATTGAATCAGTTCTATTAATTACAACCAACAAGTAGGCCTGAATCGGGCTTCCTATCGGAATGATGTAAATCAGTCTGCCTTAACCTTCATGCTCTCTCATGTTTAGTATTTAATCAAACCTTAACCAGTATGTGAAAGTTATGCTAATTATGTGCATCTCTATTCAAGAAAGTGTAATTGAGCCCGTCGTTGTTTATATTCTTTCCCCCTAAATGTGCAATATGTGTTTTTGTATGGTGCCTTAGATTTTTACCTTTTGAAACCTAAAATAAGCCCAATATACCTCTATTTTTAGGATTACTAGTCCCAAGTACCCCGGGGACTGATAGAATTGGGACGGGTAATAGCATACAATAAATAATTGAGACCATCCACGCCTTAAATACCTTAATAGGGTGGGAAAGGTAGATATGGATATGATGACCACGTGATAATGTCACGTGTAACCTCTCATTGTGGAGTGATTTCCGAGCATTATGTAGGGTGATCCATATTATTAATAAACTTAGGACCCCTTTCCCTTATTTCTTTATTTCTGTTAGAATTTCAGCTCCTTCTTTTAAGAAAAATCCGCTTTATTTTAGTTCTTCCAAAATCTATTTATTTTTTCAACCATTATGTGAAATTCCCTTTTATTCGAACCTTATTTGTCTACATGTTAATTTTACCCTAAACTCATAATAATAGTTTGGCCGGTAACCACACTAGTGGATTTTGAGGGGTGCCTAACACCTCCGCTTAGAATAATTTCAAGCCTTTATCCAATCTATGGTTACTCAAATCAAACCTTTTTGGTGTCCTAATGCACCTTAATCATTAGGTGGCGACTCTTCAAATCAAATCAAATTTCCAAAAGGAATGAGTTGTCCTCCCAGATGTAATAAACCCGATTTCGCAAGAAAAGGGGGCGCGACAGCAAGTACTCAAAGAATTGAAGAAACAATCATATATTGGTGAACTGTAATTAAGGTTAAGCCAACTTTTAAAATAAATATTCATGACTAAATCACAATCCATGAACTATGGGTTTTAGCAACTCATGATAATATCAATATAATTTCACAAGTGTTGAATAATTGAAGATACTAAGAAAAGATAAGGAAAACTGAGAAATCCTCGCTCCCGAATATTCCTCATTCGTACTTTTCCATTCAAAGTAGTCTCATTCTTTCTCTTTGACCCCCACATAGGATCAGATGGCTAGATTACAATCTTACTATCTTAACACAATTTGAAAAAAATGATTGGAATGGGGTCTAATGCATTTAACTCATGAACTTTTCTATTATTTGCATCCCCATATTTACATACACTCAAGTCATCTAAATTAATGTTATCTATTCCCTCATATGACTTTAGAGTACTCTTCTCAATATCGCCATCCTCAATAAAAACATGGTCTAGTGATTGGTATTCTCCTTTTAGCTCCTCAATTTCGTCAAGAAGATTTTTTTCAGCTTCACACAACTCATTATTAATTTGTTGAGCATTACACACATCAGTCTTTGTGCTCAAATCTACATTTAAGTTATGTACAGCCAAGCAAAAATTATCAATTTGATGTGTAAGTTCATCTCTCTCCTTAGACCAATCATTCACTAGCGTTGTCAGAAGACAACATCGTTCCACATATTCATCTAATTAAGAATATATGTCCCAATACCAACCCTTACTAATATATTCAAATTCAAATCTCACAGATGTCATGTTGAGAGAACTAGAAACACACTAAGAGAATAGTCAAAAAGCATAAAATTAAAATATTTGCAAAAAAAGAAGAAAAGAAACTTGTAAAGATAAAAATAAAAGTCTAATTTAGAAAATAGTTAATTTCTATGTCCCCGACAACAGTGTCAAAAACTTGTTGCAGCCAAACGCACACACAAGTATACGCGATCGTCATATTATAAAGTGACTAAAAGTCGAATGTCGAACCCACGAGGACTTGTGATTAACTATTAATTAAATTAGACTATCCTAATTATCTAAACAAGAATTAACCATAGAAGTATTTGATTCTAAACTGATTATAATAAATAAAAACAAATAATGAACTTTGAACAGAGGAAGAACATATTTTTATGATACCGATGTAATGAAAATGATCTAGGGTTATGGACTATCTAACATTCTTATTGTAAACTTCAATTGAATTGACTAACTAATTTATCGAGTTTATTGGTTGACATGGTTAATATTGCTCATAAGAATCTTTCGACTTCATACTCGCCAATTCAAGATAACCTAACGCCTATATGACTATGGAGTTATAAACAACAAGAACGCATTTATAATTCCTATAAATCAACCAAGCAAGGCAATTAGATATATGTCTATACTAACCGCTAATCCGTTCCCTGTGTCCAGGTTCAAGAATCTGCTCTACTCAATCCTATATTCAATCTAGAATTTCCACTTTTGAGTTCAATTCAAGATTCATAGATAGTAATCAATTGGTGATCGAGCAATCAAATAATTAAGTGCAGGACTGAATGAACAAACAAATATGATAAACTAAGAAATCAAAATCAATATAACAATAGCCATGAAAGAACAACAACCCTAGAACGTGAAGTTTATCCCCACATTGACATGGTAGTATAACAACAAATCATACAAAGAAACATAAAAATTAATAAGTTTGGAGGAAGAAAATATGGAACGTGATAAATTCCAGCCTCCACGGCGGTTCTATGCTTGTGTTTCCTATAAAAAACGTCCTACTCAACCAAAATATTGTTTCTCCATGTATATATACCAATTAGGGTTGGGCCGAAATAATTATACCTTTTTCAATGTGAAAATGGATACTTTTTCTGGGTTTAACTAGTGTGGTCGCGCTCATGACCGCACTGGTGGCCAGTATTCTGCCTGACGATCGCATCCTGAGCACGGCTGCACTATTGACGTGCAATTTTCACCTTATTTCATTTGGAATTTGGAAAACGTAAAACATTAAAATTTTAGCCCTTTTAGTTAACCTTCCAACCATATATATGTGGATCACAAATGGAGTTCTGAGCAAAATGTATACGCATTTTACTAGACAGTCCGCAATATGCCTTCTCGAGTCTTCGTTTGTTCTTAATTATCAAAGTTGACCCCCAAACACCATCTCGGCTTAATTCTTGATCTTTTACTCAGACTATAAAGTTCCAAATCACTTGAATTCATTCCATAACATCTACATAGTTTGGAATCACTCCTACAAGGCATAAACACACATTTAGTGCAAGACACTAGCGATTAAAGCTCAAACTCAATTAAGAATAAATATAATACAGTTTAGCATTAAAACATCAAAATGTAAAGTAAGAAATGCACTAAAAATATGGAATTATAGCCAAACATAACTACCCCACACTTAAACGTTGCTCGTCCTCAAGTCAACCAACACTTTACTCTGTCTTTGAGCACTTAACATCTTAAAACACTTGGAGAACACTACACCAATGACCATAGTTGATAACAACAATTAAACTCTAGCATATACAATCATCATACACTTCCCTTTACTTATGTCATTCTTCAAAAATCTTCAAACAAAGACAATATGCTCACAACAATCCTAGCCTAAAAAACTGACTCAATGTAACAATACACTCATGGCTTAAACACCCAACATCCTAGAGAAGTCTAATAATATTACCTATCCGTCGGGAAACCATGTGCCCTCACAACCAAAGCAAATAAAGTAAAAGCAATCCACACATTCGAATCTAATGCTCCCATATATCATAGAAAATGCCTCACCCTCACAAAAGAAGTCACTGTCACACCTCCTTTTTTGGCTATCCATAACCCGGTGAAGGGCATAGATAAAGGGAGTTTTTCCAATTTAAGGACAATCAAAACATGATTCGATTATTTAAGAGAATTTCAGAGTCGCCACTTGGGATATTTATGGTGTCCCAAGTCACCGGTTATAATCCCGAATCGAGGAAAGAATGACTCTATTTAACAGACAGAAATCCGAGTATGGAATTCTGTTAACCCGGGAAAAGGTTTTAGGCATTACCGGGTTCCGTGGTTCTACCACGGTCGCTCAACTGTTATATTTGTCTTAAACTACCGATTTTAGAACATGTTTTAACTTATGTGCTTTTTAACTTTAAACCGCTTTTATTATCATTTTTGAAAGGGAATTCCAACGTCATTAGAACACACCTCAAACCATATCACATAAATGCACCCGTGGATTTTGACGCATTCCTACTTCGTTGAGATTTGGATTAGGGTCACATAAATGCGCACCCGAATTTTAAGAAGGTATTTTATTAAACACGCGCCTATAGTAACTACGTCTTTGACATTATTGCAAAGGCCATGAAATTTTCTAAACGTCACCTCCTATTCTTTATATGTGTTCTAATGGATTAAGGTGCCTACGCATGGTATTTGTTTGAATTAACATGGCTCAATTTATTTTTATAAAGGTATTCTAACATATGCTACATTTTTTAAAGCTGTGTTTAAATCCACTAATTATTTCATGTATGGACTAGGTGCTAGGGAAAATTATATGTGCCTTGGCCTCGTTCGCAACCTGTTGACACATAAATAAATTTAGTTTTGGACAGCCCTGGAGCAGATAGTGCTCAGGCTGCAATTAATAAACCATTTTGACTTGTTTGGGCTGTTAACCACTCAACCCAGCAAAACGTATTAGATTTCATCGTTTTGGTGTTTACTGGGCCTTACTAATGAGCCTAGTGTTGGTTTGGACAAAAGAGTCCAGTTCTTAGCAGCTATTTCGATTCAGGATTATATATACAGATTGAATCACTACACATTCACGAAGGAAATGCTCACAACCATTTTTTATATCAATTTGTACATTAGTTTTGAATCAGACGATTCATATACTTATCAGCCAGAGTAACCTAACTCTCAATAGTTTGAGCACGACTTATTTTTTACAGCCTAAAGATCAGGTAAACAGTGCTAATATGCTGATACTTTAAATTAGCCAACAAAATGTGATATTGGGGTTTTAAGAAATTACTAAGCTATCATTTTCACAATCCTCTTTTTAAACAAAATAGGACCTATACGTTTGAGTGAGCAGCATTACCTAGTTGATGACACAATCAGTTACTCATGTGAACCGACCAGGCTAAGATTGCAACTAGCTACTGATTATACACATGAAATTGGAAAATTCAATCAAACGTTCACATTATTACATATTGAAACAGTCCCAAATGTCCATTTAGTACAGATGTGGATCAGTCTGAAGTTTAACTCTAACATGATTATTATCCTATCATACACCTATATCCGAGCTTAATAGGGGAAAATGGGAAAGGGTTTAGAATTATACAATGGAACATCCAAATCTGCATATTCATGAATTTGTCATGCTTGAACTTCAATGTATCAGATGAACAGGGGAATGTACCTGTAATTCAGCAAAAATAGGAGCCTATGAGTAAACAGAGTACATCAACTAAGCAACCAACAGCCAATAAAACAGTATTTCCAACCTTCAGTAGATTTGTTTAGAGAGTTAAATCTTAAGGAAATGATTCAAAGCAATCCTAATGGCATTTTCAGATATAGAATCAGTATCTCAGCTTTAGAATTGTAGAGAAAAGTTCCGGGATCCTATATAATGCCCCAAATGGTTCATTTTATAGTAGAATTGTTAGGGCACCGGATTTTTCCTTGTTTCATTTTTAGTCCCTAACTCAAATTGTATTTTTGCCAAAGTAATCCTTCAATTTCTAACTTGTGCCTTAAGTTTGAGGCTGGAATTATGTATTAGTCCCTATAAGAAAGTTTTACAGGATTCTTATCAGATTTTTATAAGTTCAAAACCCTTTTATACCCTCACTAGCTTTCCTAAATTACCCTACACCTGAATTTGACTCAAGTCAGTTTTTTTAGCCTTAGTTCAATCACAATTAACCTTGGTTAGTTCTTTGACTCCAATTCAATCACAATTAACCTTGGTCGACCAAACTTGGGCCAAATTTATATTAACAGACTCATGAATATCAGATTTAACTAAAATTAACCAAGGCTTAAACCTGATACAGACTTCAACAGACTTCATACAGGATTAACAGAATAACCAGGAGAGTAAATACTTAGCTTTCAAAAATAGTTCCAATCAAAATGCTTCACACAACAGTTTAGTTCAGAAATCACTTTATGAAGCAAGTAAAAACTAACAATGGACAATTAAGGATACGAAACCCCCAAATCAACTTAAACCAACAAAAATTTTGAAAAACTAAGATCATTGTGGCAATCAGATCATAGAGTCAGAAGCAAAATGTCAATTAAGCTCTAAAAATAACAATGTTGAGGAACTAAATTTTCCAGGTCAAGAAAGTGCATATACAAATATCCAAAAGATGAAGGAATTTCCAGACTAATGCCAAATAAAACACATGAACATTGAAACCCTCTTCAGAAGAACTTGTGTATAATCAAGACAAAAAATCAAAAGAAAAAAAAATCACATAAAAGAAATTCAAATTATTAAACATACAATTACTGAACCTAATCAGTTATCCTAGGCTAGTGACAAACAAACAAACATTGAACCCTAATCTTAGATGAGCTTGTGTATAAATAGACAAACATCCAAACTTTAACATGTAATTACTGAACCTAATCCGTTGTTACAAACAATTAAACACTCAAAGCTAAAAAAATGGAAATATGCAGGAGAAACTTAGCTTTTATTCTTGTTTGCATTTAAAACAATTCAACCGGACTCTGATTCTTCCACATGAGTTCTGAACACTCTCGGACAGTATCTAATCAACTTACACTCCGGGGAGGGTTTTTCGAAGCTCTAAGACCTTAGTAGATCTCACATTTGGAATTTTGAGTGGTTGGGGGTTGTTTGAGACACAAGGATGGCATGGCAAGTGTCACTAGGGTTCAAGAACTGCCTAGGAAGGTTTTGGTGCTTTTCCGGCATGTTTGGGGATTTAGGATTGGGCTTCAGACTGAGATTCGAAGAGTTGAAGGGTGATTTGAGAATGGTGATATGCATGCCTTAGTGGTGTAAATATGGAAGGCGTGGGGATGAGGTCGCCGGAGATAGGGTTTTCGGCCACCTTTAAAGGGATATTAATGATGGAGGGGTTGTGTTGAAAAGGAACTGGTTATGGGATGGGGTAGAGGAGGTCGTTCTGATTAAGAGGTGTAATTTTGAGGCTGTTTGGGTGTCGGCCGCCGCTGTGAGGCGATTTCCGATGGTGACAATATGGTGGTTAGCCGGTGGTCAACAGTGGCGATAGTGTGGTCATGGGAGGTGTTATAGTCGGCGGTGGAGATACGAGGAGGGTGAGTTTTATCGTGTATGTATTGAAGGGGTTTGGAGGGGATACATAGGCAACCCTATGGGTTCGGTCACAATTCAATAAAATTTTCATCCTCCCCCTTAACCCCACCCCAATTGGTAACTGGGGCAGAATTTTAAGGAGGACCCTCAAAATTCTGAAGTTACTTCAGCCGATCATCGCCAGCAGCCGTCGAAAGTACCAACCCAGGGCAAAATTTTGAGATAGACCCTCAAAATTTGGAGCAAGAGAGGTTGTAATGTCTCGAACTGCGTCACCATGACCATTCCATCTAAAGAAAACTATTTTTTATTTATTATGTATTTAAGTTACGTTTTACTAAATCATGTCTATCTATTATATAGATTGCTTTGTTTAGAGACGCTACCCCGATGGTACACAACATCGCTGAAAACAGAACCAACCAGGACGAGAAAAGGTCAAGAGGAGATGAACTAACCTTTCCCCTTTACAAAACTCATGACTTTTCTTTGGATGCAGGAACTCGAGTTGCAAATCACTAAGTACATTTACACACTCATACTTCTCAGGAATACAACCCTCAGAACCGTCCCCTCGCCTACGCACATTTGCTATCCACACACAACATCCCAGCAGCCACAATATCACAATCAGCTATCAACTAAGATATTATACTACTATTTATCTTTTACTTTTCTGCGCTGCATAAGGCTAACTTTCTATCTTCCGAGGTAAAGCTCTACCTCCATTTGCATTTTTTGCATCGCGTAAGGCTACTATTTTGCCTTTTGAGGTTAAGCTCTACCTCCATTCGCATTTTCTACATTGCATAAGGCTACTATTCTGCCTTCTAAGGTTAAGCTCTACCTCCATTTGCATTTTCCGCATTACATAAGGCTACTAAACGATCTTCCGAGATTAAGCTCTACCCCCATTTGCATTTTATACATTGCATAAGGCTATTATTTTTCCTTTCGAGGTTAAGCTCTACCTCCATCTGCATTCTCTACATTGCATATGGTTACCCTTCTGCCTTGCGAGACTAAACATTGTCTCCATCTACACCTGCATGGCTAAAAGATCGCCGCTCTATCCACATTACTTGCACGGTTGAAAGATCTCCACCTCATTTACATCCTCCATCGGCTGATAGATTGTCGCTCTATTTACATTCTGCATTGGCTGAAATATCACCACTTCATTTAAATCCTGCATCGGCTGAAAGATCGTCGCTCTATTTACATCCCTTGCACGACTGAAAGATCGCCACCTCCTTTAAATCCTGCATCAACTGACATATCATCATTTTATTTACATTTCTTGCACAACTGAAAGATCTCCATCTCATTTACATCCTATATCAGCTGAAATATCGCCATTTTATTTACATTCCTTGCATGGCTTAAAGATTGCCACCTCATTTATATACTGCATCGACTGAAATACCGCCACATTTATTTACTTCTTGCATAAGCTAAAAGATCGCCACCTTCTGCATTTCATGGGCTAAAAGATTGCTAAATTGTACGAAGACTTCATTGTTCGGAGGCACCATCTTCATAGCTCGAGAAAGCCATGCCATGGCGCGAGGACCCCATTTTATCTTTTGCATATCGTTATTCAAAGGCACATGGTTCGGAGGCAAAATTCTCATAGCCCGAGAACCTCATTTCATGGCCTGTGGATCCTTTATTACATGCTTCATGGCCCATGACATCATGGTCCAAGGACATCATCCTAATCATCCAAAGAGAGCATTCATGGTCCAACAGGAACTTGCATCACGTTTAAATTTATGCACAACATATGTTCGTATTGCTCATTTGCAAATAAACCGACTAGTAACGACCGTCTCAGCAGGAGCGATCCCGCTTTGGTTCCCGCAGCCCTACTGTGCTATAACTATCCACCCCAACCTAAATATCACCTCCGTTCTTGAAATATCTCCATCGGCATACTCCGCCGACGGATCCTAAACTACATACGACCTAATTCCTGTAAGACAAGGGATATGTAGGGACATCGGAAACCAGAGCAAGGTCAAGTCCTTGAAACCATTTTCGCTCGGTCAAAATTGGCTATCATGTCTTTATCCGACAACTCCTTCATCCTTTCCGGGTAAAGAGGGGCAGCTATTGATACCCAATTTTTCCCTATTTATTTTTATATACAAAATAATTTAATATATATATATATATATATATATATATATATATATATATATATATATATATATATATAAGCATACCTATGTGTTTTAGTATTTTTTTCTAATTTTTTAAAGTTTTTAAAATCAATTTATATTCTACTTTAGCAGTACAAAATCTATAATTATTCCTGAAATCATTAATTTTGGTGAATAATTAATTTTATTCCCATATCAATACAAAAATATAGTTGAGATAATTTTTGCATATTTTTAGAAATTTATTAGGCATTTTTTTAACCTAAATAGCATATAATTGCAATTTTAGCCATTTTAAGATTAATATCATTTTATGATTGTAAAATTTGTTCCAATACTTGTAAATAAATATTTAGATAATATTAACCGTCTCAATACTTTTAGTTGCTTTTAAAATTATTTTTACTATTCTATATAAAATAAAAAGAAAAACTGGCTATTTAACAGTTATCCCTGTTTCATTGCAATTACAGCCTATATCCATTTCAATTTTAGCCCTTATATTGACCTAATCCTAAACCCCTAATCAGATTAGCCCAATATTAAATTTTGACCCAACCCATAACCCAACTCAAATGACCCAATCTGATCCCTACCTACCCTCTTAATCTAAGTTGTTGATCATTCAAATCAACAGCCATTAATTACCCTTCCATAATTTTACCCCAAACGACTACCCTAATTCTCTCATTTCCATCTGTTAGTGCCTTTGAAATCCGTTCGTCTCTCAAAACTCTCTCAAGGCCCTTCGGAACCCTAGCCTTTTTCCACCCCTTTTCAACCGCGTGTCACCAGAATCCATGGATTCGAAGGCCATGAATGGCCTGCACACTCCCCTCTACCATTAAACCTTGGTTGTTTGAAGTTTTGAAGCCTGGCCTCGATGGTTCTTTTTTAGATCTTCTTAGATCCATGGTTCTATGGCCTCTCCGGTTTTTGCTCCAGCATATTCAAGCCTCAGGAGCCTGATTCTCACTTATCCGACCCCAGCATCTGACTTTTCCAAGCCTTTCTCATTTTTTAGTGTTCATCTAAAACCCTAAGTTGTTCGAAGTTTTTTCTCTATTTATTTTTCTTAGATCTTTGATGTATTTGTGCTTTACTTGACTTTTAAAGTGTTCTCCCCGAAATTAACCTTTTAAAATTGTTTGTCTTAGAATTAGGGTTTGTAAAAGGTTTTCAAAATATCTTTTGCTTCTTCCTTCCTTCCCTGTACGTGATACCCTTGTGTTTGGTATTCAACTGTGCCTCTTGACTAGGCTCACATGCTAATATGTTCTATATTTTCCTACATGCCCCTTGCTGTGCTTTCCGGTATTCTTTTATTGTATGTGTCTCATATGGAGTCATTAATTTTGTTTGCTTTACTGGATTTTGTTGGTGTTCTTGCAAAGGATGTTTCATATTAAGTTCGTTTTACCTCTCCTCCTTTCTGAATTTTGTTTAAGTCCCGAGCTTTTATTAAACTTGTTCTTTATGCTCTTAAAATGACTCTTTCACTCTGTTGTTTCAAAACTGCTGTCATGTCTGTTTGTTTCTCATAAGTATCAAAATAGACTTCTGAGCCTTTATCAGTGGCTTGCCTTCTTGTAATTTTTATCTGATTCAAGTGGAAACCCTAGGATTTGGGGTTTTCATTTGGCAAGTTTGATTTCATGTTTGGGTTCTACTTTGGACTATCAAACTCATTCTGAGTCTATGAACTTATTGTGAGTCTCTTTGTTGTGACTCTAAATTTTATTCTTTCCTTTTTCTCATGCCTGTCTTTTCTAATTAGCACGACAGTCTCTACTTGATTTTTGTGTGCTTTATATATGAGAACTCCACTTTGAAAAGGTTTTACCAACTAATCAATTGATTCTGAAATTCTCTAATGGGGGTTTGATTTATTGCTATTGATTTTCTCTAATTGAATCCTCTTTACCTATTCTTGACTTGGTCCAATCGATATAAGCCTATAATTTCTATTTTACTAGTCGTTTGATTGATCCCCTTTCCTTTTTCTTTTTACAAACCGTGTACTATTTGATGTTGCCTAAATTAACCCCTATGTATTTACCTTTCCTGTGTTTCTTTGAAAAAGATTTTAATCAAACTCTTTCCTTAAATGTCTTCTACCCGTTTGAAATCAGAATTCCTTAACTAAAGGGAGACTTTATAAGATTGATTGCAAGTTATTTTCTTACCTTTTCTTACTCGTCCTTTGCACTATAATAGGGGCAAGACCCTTCTGCACTAAAAACAACTTGGAACCTTTAATTCAATACACATATTCTTACACACATTCTTAATCATATTACTCTTCAACTCTCTACTCTCATCTAAGATCTCTTATACTTCTTTCTTGCAATTTGAGTCTACAAGACTTCTGCTTTACTTGTTTGTTTCCCCTGCAACTGGTATGTTCTGATTTAGCTTCAACCATCATCCCAATATGTTTATTTATAGCTTCTGCAATCTTGTTTGCATTGCCATTCATACTTAGTGCTTAACCTATATGTTATCTCTTTGTACATGTTTCTATGATGAATTCCTACATCCCTATTCCCCTCTATGTGTTTGAGTTAGGGTTCAAGGCCTTGCAGTATCCAAATTGTTGCTCAGGTCTGAACTTGACCCTCAATGGGTCCTAGTTCCCAAACATAGCTAATAGGTTGGTCAGGGGTGTACTGGCATTCCTAATTGCTGGGCATGGCCACTACCCTGTCATGGCCTTCCCTAACCCCCTCTATGCACTTACACTTATTCTTAAACTCTATGTTCTGCCACCCCCCCCCCCTTCCAATGAGCCTTGCCTTGGGACCTTGAGTTCCCTCTTAACTTGGACATTTAAGGGCTGGCCTTCCACACTGTACTACAATCTAATGTTGCAATATATTTGGGTTGTAAGAACTGCCCGGAGTCCCTCCTCGAGTCTCTTGGGAATATACACCCCAAATGAGAGAAAGGCTTTGGAAAAACCTTGTCTTTAAAGTTGGTTCATCTTATATTTTAGACCTTGATTCTAAATTAGACTCCTTGGTTGTAGTTTGATTTCTGATGTAAATTTTTAACTTTGGTATGTAATAAGCTATACCAACTCATGGGGTGTACAGTGAAAAGGGGGAGGGTTACTTATATATGCAAATCTCATTCGGCCTATAAGTTGTTTCACTACTGCATTACAAATCTTGCCTATAAGTTATGCATTTCATCTAGAGATCCTACCTATAAGTTGTTTCATTACTGCATTAGAAATCTTGCTTATAAGTTATGCGTTTCATTTTAGAAATCATGCCTATAGTTTGTTTCATTACTGCATTAGAAATCTTACCTAGAAGTTATGCATTTCATTTA